>QEPC01011901.1:4251487-4373690 GCA_003113815.1 Sphenodon punctatus | reverse complement strand
TACTGTCTGCCCTCCTCTGCAGACTGCTGCAACCAACCTGACTGTAACCAAGCCAAGCACACGCACCTGAGACTTCGCATCCGCCTGAATGTTTGTTTGTCTTTTCCCCTGTCTCTCCCACTGTCCCCTCTTCTTGTCTTTTAGATTGTAAGCCACAGGCAGGGACCACGTCTAATTCTATGTTCTGTACAGCGCCAGGCACATGGCTGGCGCTATATAAATGTTTATAATATAATAATAATAATAATAATAATAATAAAGTGTAAGACCTTTTTATTTAACCAGGAGTTTGGGAGGCAGGGATAAGGCTGGGTGGGTTGGGGGGTGGGGTTACAGGAAGGGTTGTGGGGGGGAAAGAGGACTTTTAGATGTTTTTACTGAGTGTAAGCCGCCCTGAGCCTTGATGAGAACGGCAACATATAAATTTAAATACATGAAATAATTAATTAAATAAACAAAGGCAGCAAACTCCCTTAAAGGCAGGGGCACAGTTAGCTATAACAGGTGCGGCAGCACCGCAACCAACGAGCCTGGGGCTCCCACCCTCATGTAGACTGGCACTGGATGGAGTGCCCCAGCAGGGGTGACTGCCATCTTCCCCACCAGGGCCCATTCTCACCTAGCTACGCCCCTCGGAATAAGCCTGTTCTTGCACCACTTTACTTATTTATTTTATTTATTTATTTATTTTAAATATTTCTGAGTCGCCCCACATGCCTACGGCATCTTGGGGCGACGTACAATTCCATAAAAACATAATAAAAACATTTTAAAACACAATAATATAAACTTAAACAGGATTGGGGAACAAAATTTAGAAATAAAAACAAAAGAAAAGGTAGGGGAGAGCCCACACCCTATCCTCCCCAAAAGCCTGGGCAAACTTCACTGGGTGCAGGAGTTACTCCTTGCACATATTTCCCCGCTCTCCAGGGTCTAGTCCTGGAAGGACTTACTCATGACTTTGTCACAGGAAGACAATGTTCTGTGTACAAATTACTACCAGTGATGATGCACAAGGAGTATTTCCAGGTGCCAGGCTGGGTTTGCAGGGCTGCAGGCTAAAACATCTTTCACAGAGACCTCACAATCCAGAGACGGCTTCCTCACAGTGCTATTGTCACTTTTCAGGACACTGTCTGCTTGGATAGCATAAGGGAGATTCCTCCATGTCCCTTAGGATTGTTGGAATCAACACAAGAAAGTAGGGAGACATGCAGCGGAATGAGCAATGTGTCATAGGACGTCTACAGGACAATATAAACTGAGACAACAGCACAGAAGATGAGTTTGCATAGAAAAGTTGTGTTTTGTGAATGAACCAAGCTCTGAGGATAAAATTATATTACACCAAACGTGGGGAGTCAGCAAAAGGAACTGTACACCACTTACACCTTTAAATTAATGCTGAAGTGAGAGTTAAGTGGATCATAGCTATTTGTACTTCCATTAATTTTAGCATCTGATTTATAAGAAACCCTTGCAAAGGAGGCCTTGTTATTATCCTATTATTATTATTATTATGAAGTGGTCTGGATGAAGGTTGGCACACGTCTTATTCATTCCTAGGTGTGGGGTGTGTGTTTGTTTTTTTAAAATGGTAGGGCATCTACGCTGTGAACACCCTGCCGTAGCCAAAACAGGATTACGTTTTAACAAGCTCTTGCAAAAACAAGAGAGAAAACTGTTCACAACAGAAGTTTATTTTGTGTGGGAGTGCATGTCAGTCTATTTAAAAACAAAATGAGGGTATGCAAATTAAATCACACAGCTTCTTTTGATATAAAACAAGGAAGTGCAAAAAGAATTGTCTCAAAAAACAACAAAAAAGCTCCAGCTTGGGTGTTAATTACTATATTTATTTATTTATTTATTTCCTGCCCCTCCTGCTTCAGACAGCTCGGGGCGGCCTTACAACATAAAATAAATAAAACATAAAAAACTAAAACCAACACATTCAAACACATTTAAAGAGAAGGCACTGAACAATAAATCTCCCCGCTCCCCAAGTCACTCCCCTCACCCTACACTCCATCTCCCTTGCCAAACGCCTAACACAACAGCTAGGTCTTGTTCATATGCTAGAAGGAAGAGAGGTCCAGAGCCATCTGGGCCTCCACCGGGAGGGAGTTCCACATCTTAGGTGTGGCCACTGAAAACGCCCTCTCCATAGTGGCTACATGGGGGACCTCAAGAAAGGCGCTCCTGGCAGACTGCAGGGGTCGCTCCAGAGTACGGGGAGTGAGGTGATCCCACAGGTAAGTCAGGCCAGACCGTGTAGGGCTTTACACGGTCTTTACAGCACTTTACAGGGCTTTACAGTACCAACACCTTGCATCGGGCCCAAAAGACTATAGACAGCCAGTGCAGAGCCCAGAGCACCGATGTAATATACTCCCGGCGATCCGACCCCATAAGGAGATGGGCTGCCGCATTCTGCACTAACTGCAGTCTCTGAACTGTCACCATGGGCAGCCCCACGTAGAGCACGTTACAATTGTCCAATAGTATATAACAGAGTAATTAATTAACATACAATTTTCACAGGCTTTCACCATATACCATTCCCATGGGAATTTATGTCTTAGATACAAATATTTTACAAAACAGAGGGTAAAAACAAATGTGCATGTGCCATGGCGGCAATCCAGCCTGGTTCAGGAAGTCGCAGTGAACCCGGTCCTGACTGTGTCGGGACACTCTCTAGTTAAAATAATATGGTGTGTGGGGAGGGAGCTTGCCTTGCATAGGTGGGCACTGGGCAGGCACAATGGAGGTTTTTATTGTGGTGTGTGTGTGTGTGTGTGAATGTCTGGTTTCTTTCTTGTGGGTGTTGTTATGACTGCTGGGCTGGCTTTTTTTGGATTTCTGCCCGCAGTTGCACTTTTTTGGGTTTGTCTTCTTGAGCAATTGTCCCACTCTTGCCACCCTGCTTTTCTAGGCACTGCTTGGTTGGCATAATGATTTTAAAGCAGGTGCACTGCTGATGGTGGGCCATGCTGTAAGTATACTACTGCTGTTTTTTTTTGTTTTGGATTTCTGCCTGGAGTTGCACTTTTGTGGGTTTGTCTTCTTGAGCAATTGTCCCACTTTTGCTAGCCTGCTTTTCTGGGCACTGCTTGGTTGGCATAATGATTTTAAAGTGGGTGCACTGCTGATTGTAGGCCATGCTACGGGTATTGCTGGCCTTTTTTGGTTTTCTGCATGTAGTTGCACTGTTTGGGTTTATCTTCTTGAGTGATTGTCTCACTCTTGCTAGCCTGCTTTTCTGGGCAGTTCTTGGCATAATGATTTTAAAGTGGGTGCACTTAAAAATCATTAAAGGAAAGAGTTCTGAAGTTCTGAGTTCCAGGGATTTCCAAGGTCCAGTGTTCCGAGTTCCAAATTCTGGGTTCTTGGACAAAGTTCCAAAGTTCGGATGACTACCTGGAGTGGGTTCTCAGAACTTCGGAACTCGAGCCAAGTACTCAGATGGCCTATTCAGTGCAGCCCTAGGTTATGTACAGTAGGGGTTGGAATTTCAGTTTCAGTTTTAAAGTCCGAAAACCAAAGCATCCCAAAATCGGGCCTGTTAGTGTTCCAATTTTTGGTTCTGTATTTTTTCCCACTGAAGTCAATGGGAAATCTTCCCATTGACTTTAATTGGGATGGGGAACCAAGGTCCAACCTTCCCCACCCCACTACCAGTCTCAGAGGGTGGGAATCTGCATCCCCACCCCCACCCCTGTGGCCCATCTTCCCTCTAACTCCCAACCTCTGGGCCCTGCCGACTGGCATGTACTTACCAGCCATAGAATCTTAAGAGTTGGAAGGAATTTGAGAGGTCATCTAGTCCAACCCCCTGCTTAATGCAGGAAATGCACACCTACAGCATCCCTTGTAGATGGTCATACAACCTTGGTTTGAAAACCTTCAGCGAAGGGGAGCCCACCACTGCCGTAGGCAGTCTGTTCCACTATTAAACAGCTCTTACCATTAGGAAGTTCTTCCTAATATTTAGCCGAATCTGCTTTCATGTAATTTGATCCAATTGGTTCTAGTTCTGCCCTCAGGGGCAACAGAGAACAAGTCTGCTCCATCTTCTCTACGACAGCCCTTCAGATATTTGAAGATGGCTGTCATGTCTCCCTCTTAGTCTTCTCTGATCCAGGCTAAGCACAACCAGCTCCTTCAACCTATCCTCATAGGACTTGATTTCCAGACCCCTGACCATCTTTGTTGCTCTCCTCTGAACCCGTTCCAATTTGCCAATGTCCTTCTTAAAATACGGGCCCCAGAACTGGACACAGTACTCCAGATGAGAGCTGACCAGTGCAGAATAGAGTGAAACGATTACATCTGGGTGAGGATCTACTGTCAGCCGGCTGTGCTGGGCCGGTGCACTTTTGCGGCTAGCCAGGCTGGGGCACCTTCACTTCACTGAAGTGTCTCTGTGGCCGGCTGGGCTGTGACACTTCCATTGCTGGTTGTCTGGGCTACGGCTGCCATCTTTATGGAAGGCCTTCCAGCAGGTCTCTTTACCAGGGTGTGCTGCTGGAGCCCCCTGCTCAGCAGCATGCATGTGCAAAATGGCTGCTGGGACCGTTTTGTGCAGAATGGCTACCCTTTTTCAAAATGGCATCAACGCTGTTGGTGCCATTTTGGAAAAGGGGTGTGCATGTGCAAAACAGCCCCAGTGGTCATTTTGCACATCCACGCTGCTGAGCACGGGGCTCCAGCAGGATGCTATGGTAATGAGGGCTGCCAGCAGGCCTCCAACAGCCACGGTGATCATGACCCGGCCAACTGGCTGTGGAGGCGCCCTGACCAGGACAGCTGGCAGCGGATTCTCACCCAGGCACCTCCATCCTCTGAGGCTGGTAAGTACATGCCAACTGGCAGGGCCCATGGGGGTGGGGGTTAAGGATGGGTTTTTTCTGTCACGGACCCAGTTTGGTTCACTTTTGGTCTGGTTCCCCTTCCCACTGAAGTCAATTTTCAACTTGCTTTAATTGCCCTGAGATTGGTAGGTGTTTTTTTTTCCTTCTCCACAGCAGTACCAGGGGGTTCTGGGATTGTATCAATTGTAAATGGAATGTGTCGTTTCCAGCTTCATATTATCACAACTGTATAGCAGATACCAGCGTAGGAACCATACCTGGGCAGAGCAGGGGGGAGACATGTCACCTCCCCAATCACCTGATTTGGGGGGTGGAGCGGAGGCAGGGATGTTGGGGCGGAACCCAGCTCAAGGCTTTGTATGGCTGGGCTGGGCCACCAACCCCTTCCCTGGGGATGTGGGGGTGACATCGGGGGTTGCCAGGCCACCCAGGTGGGGGTGCTGGTGGGTTTAGCCCGGCCCAGTCTAGTGTTCATGGGCATGGTTGCTCACTGTTATTGTCACAGGGATGTCCGGGATTGGGCTGCCCTTCACCATAAAGAAGTTGCGGCCAAGGCCTTAACGCAAGCTAACGTGTCTGGGGTGGTTCCTTTGGGTCGTGCTCACATAATGCAGTGAACACGCCCTGCGTTTAGCTCACATGTGCTAGTGCAAGAGGAGTAGTAAGGTTGAAATGGGCCCTGATGTAGATGGAATGGGGTCTCTCTGCCCCTAATCCCAGTGGTGGAGGAAGCAGCTGCACTAAGAAGCGTGAGTCCCTCAGATTTGTGAGCTTTGCTGCAGCTGCACTGCCTGTCCCTATCATAGCGGAGTCAGCCTGTGAGGAGTACCGTGTCCACCCCAGGCGGTTCTGTCTGTGCTTCACTGGGAGCTTTATGGGCACAGAATTCCTTTAAAGGCCATTGTGGCTGGCGCTTGGTTTTCACCTATGGAGTCAGAGAAACCAATCACATATGCACCGCATTCCTCCTCGTATCAGGTCTCGACACTCAAATGTTACGGGCTCTGACTTCTCCACTAGCAAACGTGTAACCTGTAGATACGCTTCCATATTAGGCTCCTCTGGATTGCGTAGCTATGGGCAGGCTCCGTGCTGCAGCTAGTCCAAGATTTATCAGGAGAGCAGGTGCATCTTAAGTTTTATCTGACTTCCATGTAAAAGCAGATGGGAGTAATAGATGCTTGGGCTTGCTATCCATTAGACAAAAGTCTAAAATGGCGAAGTGGTGAAAGAACAGACTGGTGAACTGTGGAGATGAAAATGGATTTCGAGTGTGGGCTATATGAGGAAACCGTAGGCTACTTAATGTTGAAAATACACTTTTCAGTCTAGTGCTATCAACAGACATGCAGCCTCTGTCTGCACAGAGTGAATAGAAACAGATTCACTCAGGGCCAGCCCCAGGGTTTGTGGGGCCATGTGTGATGTCTTAGTGCAAGGCCTAATTTGCATAATTAGCATATTTTGCCCTCATGCCTGTGCACACACCCTACTTACCCCTTAGCTTCCCACACACAGCACCCCCTTGCCACATCCATCCCACAGATCCACCCACCACCCCAATATCCCCCACAGTGTCCCCCCCATCTAGCCCTCCCCAATGTTCCTCCCACAGTGCCCCCCACCCAGCCAGCACAAAGAAGGAATGGCAAGAGGGGGAGGACAGCACTGGAGGGGGAAAAGTATTTTCTTGGCTGGGTGGCCCCTACCTCAGAAGCTGCTGGGCCTAGAGGGGACAGCCATGGAAGGGAGAATACAGGGGTGAGTGAGCAACCCCCTCTCACATACAGACTTAAACACTCCCCTCTCTCTCACACACGTTCTCTCTCTCTTTCTCATCACACAAACACTCTCTACTCATCGCAGACACACAAACACTATCACACACGCACTCGCCTCTCTCTCTGCTCACATCACACACACCCCCTCTCTCTCATTCAGTCATCACGCACACAGTCTCTCACTCACTCATCCAAACGCATACTTACACTCGGGGGGGGGGTGGGGATAAGGAACTGTGCTGTGCTGCCTGCCACTGGGGCAGCTCCCCTGCCCCTCCCCTGCTCTCCTCATGTACAATGTTTCTGCTGCCACGCTGGGGGCACTCACTGCCCACGCTGCTGCATGGGATGGGGCCATGCTATTTTCCTATTCTTGCATGCTGGGAAATGTAATCCCAGGCATGACGGACTAGGAAACAAACTAGAAAACCAGTTTCCTAGTCCAGCATTCTGGGACTACATTTCCCGGCATTCAAGAATAGGAAACCGGCAGCCATTCCCCACCCCCACTGTGCACATGGGAGCGGCTGCCTCTGTACACAATATTCAAGATGTAAGGGGTTATCCGTCTTGCACCCCCCCAACCACACCCACCCTCCAAAAAACACTTGCTGGGGGCTGCGAATACCAAGAAGTGCTGCTGCACTCTCTGACTCAAGTGCAAGAGGCAGGCGGGATCTGTCAGTCAGTCGCAGACTGTCAGGGAAACCTGTCTGGCCTCACCCCCTGCCTGTGCTTGGGTGCTGGCCAGAGAGTCTCAGGAGGGCGGGGGAACGCTCAGGAGCAGTGGGTGGGTCTCTTCACAGTGACTCACCAAAACATCATAGCCTGGGGGCNTAAGATAGGGGGGTGAGAACTTGGGTGTTCTCAAGCACACAAAAATTCAAAAAAGACAAGGAATAAGGCTGCCCAACAACAAACCCCCTTTCCCTCAGTAACTCACCAACTGGACAGGAACAGAAATCCAATCTTGCAACCCTAGTCTTGTAAAAGGTTCAAATTCAAAATGCAGGAGGGGGGGGGGGGACAAAAATTGGCTACTTTGCACAAGACAAAAAGGGCACCATGGTTCATCCAGCTCACAAAATGGAAGATGTACCCCTTATATATATATAATGGGGGGGGGGCTGGAGAAATGAGATTGGGGGTTTGGGGATATGGGATTGGGGGCCTGTGGTGGCGTGGGGGGAGCTGGGGAAGTCTGGTGGCGTGAGAGGGTGGGAGTCTTGTGCTAAGTAGCCAATTTGGGTCCCCCACCACCAGCAGCCCCTGCATTTTGAATTTGAATTTTTTACAAGACTGGGGTTGCAAGGTTGGAATCTCTGTTCCCGTCTGGATGGAAAGAAAATAAAAAAAAAAAAATAAATAATTAAAAAAAATAAATCCAAAAAAAAAAAAAAAAAAAAAAAAAAAAAAAGAATCTAAAAAAAAAAAAAAAAAAAAAAAAAAAAAAGGAAAAAAAATAAAAAAAAAAAAAAAAAATATAAATAAATAACAAACCATCCAGACGGGAACAGAGATTCCAACCTTGCAACCCCAGTCTTGTAAAAAATTCAAATTCAAAATGCAGGGGCTGCTGGTGGTGGGGGACCCAAATTGGCTACTTAGCACAAGACTCCCACCCTCTCACGCCACCAGACTTCCCCAGCTCCCCCCACGCCACCACAGGCCCCCAATCCCATATCCCCAAACCCCCAATCTCATTTCTCCAGCCCCCCCCCCATTATATATATATAAGGGGTACATCTTCCATTTTGTGAGCTGGATGAACCATGGTGCCCTTTTTGTCTTGTGCAAAGTAGCCAATTTTTGTCCCCCCCCCCCCTCCTGCATTTTGAATTTGAACCTTTTACAAGACTAGGGTTGCAAGATTGGATTTCTGTTCCTGTCCAGTTGGTGAGTTACTGAGGGAAAGGGGGTTTGTTGTTGGGCAGCCTTATTCCTTGTCTTTTTTGAATTTTTGTGGGCTTGAGAACACCCAAGTTCTCACCCCCCTATCTTAATTCTCACAAATTTCTCACAAGAATTCCCTCCCCCTCATTTCAGTTCTATTCCATGACTTAATTGTGTGTTGAGTTAAAAAATACTTTCATTTATTTGTTTTAAATCTGCTATCCATTAGTTTTATGGAGTGTCTTCTAGTTTTAGTACTATTTGAGTGGGTAAGTAACCATTCCCCATTTACTTGTTCCACACTACTCATGATTTTATAAACTTCTATAATATCCCCTCTCAGATGTCTTTTCTCCAAGCTGAAGAGCCCCAACCTATCTAGCCTCTCTTCATGGGGGAGCTCTTCCATACCCTTTAACATTTTTGTTGCCCTTCTCTGTACCTTTTCTGTTTTTACTATATTTTTTTAAAGATGGGCAACCAGGACTGCACAGCACCATAGATTCATTCATTCATTCATATTTATATGATGCTCTTCCCATAGAGGCTCAGGGCTCTTCACAAAACAATAATAAAATTCAGAAAAGAACTCCCACTCACCTCTCAAAATCCCACTGCCACACACCCTACCCAAAACTCCAACAAACTCCTATCCCCACCTGCCAAATACTTTTTCAAATAAAAATGTTTTACACTGCCTTCGGAAGATGCTTAGGCTTGGGCTTAAGTGAACTTCCTGTGGAAGGGAGTTCCATAAAACCGGGGCAGCAACCGAGAATTCTATCCTGTGCACCCCCGTCCCATGGACAAGGGAAACAGATGGAACCTGCAAGAGGGCGCTCCTGGCCAACCGTAGGGGCCACAAAGGAACATGGTAGGACAGGTGATCTTTCAGATATATGGGACTCAGACCATTTAGGGCTTTAAAGGTCAAAACCGGTAACTTGAATTGTGTCTGTACAGCTATAGACAGCCTGCGCAGACTTCGGAGCACCAGCGTAATGTGCTTCCGGTGACTCGTCTCCAAAAGGAGTCAAGCTGTCACATTCTGCACCAGCTGAGGCTTCTGAACCGTCATCAAGGGCAGCCGCACATAGAGCATGTTGCAGTAATCTAGTCTCAAGGTGATGAGAATGTAGATGATGGTGGCCAGATCCAAGTCAGAAAGAAAAGGCCGCAGTCTTCTCACCAGATGGAGGCAGAGAAAAGCACTTCTGGCCACCGCCACCGCCTGGTATTCCAGACGCAGCGAGGGATCCAAAAGCACTCCAAGACTGCAAACCTCATTGACCAGAGGGGGACGGACCCCATCAATAACAGGTGTCTCAATTCCCTCCAAGTCACAAGACTGACCAACCATCATCACTTCAGTCTGGTTAGGTTTCTGCTTCAATTAGACTCCAGTCTCATCCAGATCCCAACAGCAGCAAGACATTGAGTAAGCACCAAGACTGTAGGACCTGGGTTGGATGAAAGAGAGAATTATAGCTGAGTGTCATCAGTATATTGATGACATATCACCCCAAACCTCTTAATGACCTCTTTCAGTGGCCTCAGATACACACTGAACAAGAGGGGAGACAGAATAGAACCCTATGGGACATCACAAGGGAGGTCCTGAGGGGACAATGAGCAATTGCCCATCACCACCTGCTAGGACCTCCCTGACAGGAAGGAGTGGAACCACTCAAGGGCGGTTCTGCACACCCCCACCAGGTCCCACAGTTGTTTCAGCACCCCATGATCAACTGTATCAAAGACCACTAAAATGACAAGATGAACAAGGTAAAATTCCCTCTGTCCATTTCAAGGCACAGATCATCAACCAAAGCCACAAGCGCAGTCTCTCTGTTATACCGAGGATGAAAACCTAACTGAAATGGGTTCAGGAATGAGTTAGCATTGAGATGAGCAAGAAGCTGTCGGGTGGTTACCCATTCAATAACCTTCCCTAAAATGGAAAGATTAAAGACAGGCTGATTGCTGGCTGGGGAGTCAGTGTCCAAAGATGGTTTCTTAAGAGGCCGGACCACCACTGTTTTAAGAGGGTCCAACACCCCCCTCCCATAGGAAAGTGTTGACAACCCCAGTCCCAATATCTCCTGGTTGGCTTTCACTAAGGATCTAATTTACAACTGGCTGCCCTCATCACCCCAAGCACCTCCCTTGCATTGGTGGACGATAGCAATTGAAACCGATCGAAGCAAACAAGACAAGACTGGGCTTCCACAACCCCAGACTCTGACTTTGCGGTTGAAATGGTAGCACCCAAGTTGTGGTGAATACGAGCAATTTTGTCTACAAAGTTATGAAAAAGTCACACCAGGCATTAAATGAGTACGTGTCCTGGTGGAGACAGGCTGGGTTAACCAGGCCCCTCACCACCCAGAACAGCTCCTTTGGCTAAGACTTTGCAGAAACCATGATAGCAGAGAAGAAAGCTTTCTTCACTGCCGTCATAGCCACGGCATAGTCCCTCAAAAACCATCTATGCTGAAATTGGTTGGCTTTAGTGTGAGTCGAGTGCCACCTGCGTTCTAACTGCCTACCCTCCCGCTTCAACCACCTCACATCCTCCATATACCAGAGAGACCCGTGCTGACATAGTGGTGGGACTGGGAGCGGACGCCTGGGTGCAACTGTGTTGGTGGCCATAGTTAAGATGTCATGCCACAAGACGACCAGGTTATTGACAGAGGAGCCGTCAAGGTCAGTGGGTATATCCCCCATAGAGTTCTGGAAACCAACTGGATCAATCAGTCTTTGGGGGGTGGACCAACCTAACGGGTACACAACCCCAAGGAAGGCATAAGAGGGCTGGGATCTGGGCCTTTAGGATGTAATGATCCGACCACGACAATGGTGTTATAACACCCCCAATAATCGGAACCCCTGTCTCCGGGCTGGTGTAAAACACCATATCAGAATGTGTGTCCTGCCTCATGAGTTGGGCCCAATAATATTTGGGACAGGCCCATGGTTGTTATGGCCCACTCCGCCTCTAAAAGGCTGGCCTCAGTGTGTATGTTGAAATCATCCAGAACAATAAGCCTAGGTGATCTCAAGACCACCTCCAAGAGCAGGTCAGCTCAAGCAGTCAGGGAATCAGCTGTGCAGTGGGGTGGTCGGTATACTAAGAGGGTCCCCAATCTATCCCTAGCCAAATCCAGCACAAGATGGACACAAGATATCAGATGAGTTAGATACCAGATAACTCCCAAAGGCCAAGGTGTCTTTACAGACCACAGCTCCTCCACCCCCCTGTCCTGCAAGCCTCAACTGATTCTGCATTGATACTGATACTGGCCCAGCTGGCACCATCTGGGCCAGTACTGGCACAGATGCCTCCTCCAGTCAGGTGTTTGTAATGCTGGTACATGGCCACAAGTATGAGGTTGGTGGCTTCTTCCTGAATTAAATCATGGATGGCAGATGTTTTATTTGCCACTGACCTCACATTAAGAAGCATCAGATCTGGGGTCCTACTGACCTCAACTCCCAAATATCCTGCCGGGGGGTAGTGGGACATGGGAACTGACACCAAATGTCACCCGCAGAAAGCCACCAGCAGGGCATGGAGCTCCTTTTTATGGGAGTTGAGGGGATGGGCAGTCCAGATGCAGCCAATAATTTCTAACATGGTTTGATTTTTTTATGGCTGCCACACGCTGAGCTGAGGATTTCAATGTATTTCCTGCAGTGACTCCAAGGTTCTTTTCCTGAGTGGTAACTCCTAATTTAGAACCCAGAATTGTGTACATATAGTTTGGATTGCACATGAGCACATCGCCAGATTCAGAACTGATGTAAATCAGAACATCTGCAGTGTCTTCAGTGAAGCAATATAGATTTGTAACAGTCAGGGATTTTATGCAATGTGTCTTGGCAATACAAATTAAGTGAAAAGGGGAAATGTGATGAGTGAATGCTAGAAGGAAATGACCTTTCACTTAATATGATGCCATAATATTTATGCCATTGTATACAAGGTCAAAATTATGCAGCAAATACATACTTGCCACATAAGTCTGTCTCGTCAAAGATGAAGTCTAGTTTTTACACCTTAACTGTCTGATATCATCCCAGATTTTCCTTTGGGGAGTCTTCGTGCATATTTTAAACTATAACACTTGTGGCCATGTACCAGCTTCATTAGGACTGTTCTGAATATTGAAAAAAATATTCTCGAGTATTTCTGAGGTTCCAAGTACCGGTCCTGAGTGCTCAGGACATTTCCTTGGAATCTTGGAGAATACTGGAATACCTTGCAATCTTGGAGGGGTGAGTGCAAGACGGGGATGGGACAGGGCAGCATGGCCAGCAGCCCAAACCAGGAAAGGGTGTGTGTGTGTATGTGTCAGAGAATAGGATACTGGGGGGGAGAAAAAGGGGGATAAAGGGAGGGCAGCGGAGGGTGGGGAAGGGGCTAACACTGACACCTAAAAAGCAGGCTGCTGTCTGGGGTCTGCCTCAAGCTGCAGGATCTGGTCATGCTACTCTGGACACTGCCTCCCTTGAATGAGGTAAAGCTGTCTGGGAGCCTGCTGGGAAATGTAGTCCTGCTTGCTCCCAGACAAGCTGGATTACATTTCTCTGAAGGCTCCCAGAGAGCTTTAGGAGAAAGCTTGGAGAAAACTCATTTGAGCACCGAGGTTTCCCTGAGCATGTTCCTAAAGCTCTCTGGAAGCATTCTGGGAAACGTAGTCCAGCTTGCTCTCAGACAGCATTAGTTAGGAAGCAAGCTGGACTACATTTCTCAGCATGCTCCCAGAGAGCTTTAGGAGCATGCTCAGAGAAACCTCGCTGCTCAAATGAGGTTTCTCGGAGAATGCTCCTAAAGCTCTCTGGCATCATGCTGGGAAATGTAGAACTAATGCTGTCTGAGAACAAGCTGGACTACATTTCCCAGCAGACTCCCAGGGAGCTTTACCTCATTACAAGGAGGCAGCTTCCAGAGCAGTGCGACGGGCTCCCACAGCTTGAGGCAGAGTCCAGACAGCAGCATACCTGGCTCCTGCAGCTTTTAGTTAAGTTTGCTGGCTCCCCTTCGTCCCCCTTCCTGTCCTCAGTTGAGGAGCTACCGAGGGAACGAGTACCTTGGCCATTACTTGGTTCCTTGGTACTCAGTAAAATCAAGTTGAGCATGGCGATCCTTGGTAAATTCCAAGTACAACCCAGGACCGAGTTTCAGCTCTAAGCTTCATGCATGTTCAGCAAAGAAATTTACTCCTGTATGGGTATTTTATGCAGCAGAAAGACACAATTCCTTCTCCACTCATGTTTTAATCTATGGCAAGTTACTATGAAAGCTAAATTCAAGGCATAGCTATAATAAGGACAGGTGGTGTGCCCACACTGGGACCCATGAGCCTGGGAAGGGGCATGCTCCTTAGTGCAGTTACGTTTTCCTGCCTGTCAAAAAGCAAGTCCCTCTGAGGGGCCTTAGGCCCTGGCTCCCTCCTTGGGACTCCACTCCCGGACGCTTTCACTGCCTTCCCAGGGGTGGGCGGTATGGTTCTTGACTGGTTCTGCTCCTTCCTGGCCAGAAGAACTCAGTGAGTGGTACTCAGTGATTATTTTTCATCACACCGAGACCTCTTATGTGGAGTCCCGCAGGGTTCTATTTTGTCCCCTCTCCTGTTGAACGTGTATACGCAGCCGCTTGGCGAGGTGGTCAGGAGGTTTGGCGTGCGGTGTCATCCATATGCTGATGACACCCAGCTCTACCTGTCTTTTTCATCAGACCCAGGCCAGCAGTCTTGGTGCTTAATACGTACCTTGTAGCTGTGGGGGATTGGATGAGGGTAAACCAACTGAGGCTGAATCCCCACAAGATGGAGGTGATGTTGGTGGGTAAGGCGGCAGGGGTAACAGCACCCATCAATGATGGGGTCTGTCCTCCACTGGTTCCCCAGGTACGGAGCCTGGGGTTGCTCCTTGACTCGCAACTCCGCTTGGATGCTCAGGTGGAGTCTGTGGCAAGGACTGGAGTGCCTTCTGCCAATTATATCTGGTGCGTCAGCTTCAGCCGTATGTTTCGGACTCTGACCTGGCCACTGTCATCCATGCCTTCATCACCTCTAGGCTTGACTACTGTAACGTGCTGTACGTGGGGCTACCTTTGGTGACGGTACGGAGACTGCAGCTGGTGCAGAACACGGTGGCCCATCTCCTAGTGGGATTGGGCTGCCGGGAACATATTACACCAGTTCTTCGGTCTCTGCACTGGCTGCCTGTAGTCTTCCAGGCCCGATTCAAGGTGTTGGTGCTCACCTATAAAGCCCTAAATGGCCTAGGCCCAACCTATCTGTGAGACCACCTCACGCCCTGGGTTCTGGATCGGCCCCTGCAGTCATCGGGGGGTGCTCTCCTGGAGGTCCCCTTAGTCAATTCAATTCAATTTTTATTAGGCAAAGCTTCCGCCATATGCCAACAAACAACACAAAGAAAAAACAGAAAAACAAGGAACATAAAAAATAGATAACAACCACCTTAGGGATACATCAAATAATTGTAAAATGATAAAATCAATTAACCAGCTAATAAGCCCCTAACAGTTCCCACACTAACCCCATATTCATAGGCCCTTGGATAATATTGGCGGGGATCCAATGTCATCCGACTGTCTGCAGTATACCTAATTTGCAAAAAATATGCATATAAATCTCATAATCACTACGTCGTGAGCTAAAATAAGTATTCACATATACCATTAAAAGAATGACATAATGGACAAATAAAAATAAAATATCCACCTTAAATTAATCGCAATACGTATGCAAAAACATTCAACATATGAATTGAACAAAATTAGTGAGACTCAGGTCCCCCATTTACTGAGGTACCAACAAAACAACTCTACCCGTACCCCAAAACATAAACTAACCTCTATAGGTTATAATATAGAGAACTAAGGCTGGCTTAGAACCATCTTGCAGTATCAGCTATATTTTACCCAGGAACCCGTGCACTATACAACAACTCCATGTCCCTCCTAAGGCCATACATTAACCATAACTAGAGCTTTAGTGCCTGAGCACGTTTGGTTTGAATTATATGTCTTTCTTTGGATGCCAAGTAGGTGTAAAAAGCAAGAGCCAGTATAGCATCCTTCTGTGGCAAGGCCAATAGATAGCAAAAACATTCACTTGATTTAAGTAAAGAGCCCTCAGACAATAGAGGAACTATCCACGTTGCCCGCAGAGCGTCAAAATAAGAACATCTCAATAAAAATGTTCAATATCCTCTACTTCGCCCTTATGACAAGAGCACAATCTGTGCTCACGTGGAACCGAGTTGTATCTACCATCTACCATTGCCATTTTGACCATCTGCCAATGGAGTAAAGTGTACGCTCGTCTCAGCTTGGGATTACCCAGGATGTCCAAGTAGGGTTCAAAGAGGAACTGCTTCTTATAAAGCCCCAGGAGAGGTGCCACTTTCCACCCACTCAGCTTGGACATATCTTCCTGGCTTGCAATATCCTGGATCCTTCCTAAAATCTCCAACTTGACAACTGGCACGTTTTTACCATAAAAATACTGGAGTGAAAAGCCAGTTTCTCGAAGCAAGGAACCCAGGAATGAAAGCCAGGGATAGGACCGAAGGCCTAAATATTCGAGCTCCTCTCTCAAACATTTAACAGGCAAAGTTGTCTCCTGGAGTGACAGCAACCTCAACCAGTATCTTACATAGGTTTTCTTTGCTAATGAACCTATCGAGGGAATAGCCAATTCTGCCCTCAAAACAGCCCCTGGTACGCCGGAAGTCACCCCCAACAGCCGCCTCAAAAACAAGTTCTGTGCTCTTTCCAGGGGAAGCATAACAGCATGGGGCGTAAGTTCCACACCAAACAACAAGGTTTGGGGGATCTTTGCCTTGTAGACCTTTAGCAAGGCAGAAAGATCTACCCCCCTAGAAATCCTTCACAGGGCACGTGTGGCCCGCATGGCCGTAATAGCTCTGTTCTGCACATGACAGTTCCCCGTGCCCCTAGCACTGATAGTCAGCCCAAGATAATTGAATAACCTGAACAACTCAACCTGGCCAAGCTACGGGTTGTAGCTCTTTTACCCATGGGCAAGATCTTAGTCTTGGAGAGATTTAGGACTAATCCGTAGAGATTACAATAATGGTGGAAGGTCTTCAAAGCCCTCTTAATACCCACTTCCGATTGAGACATGAACACCACATCGTCAGCAAACTGTAAAAAATGTAGGTGAACTCCACCTACACTCGGAGCATGGGTGTCCACCACTGACATAAAACTCTGCAAATTGGAGAGGTAAAGATTGAAAAGCAGGGGTGCGAGCACGCACATCTGCTGCACCCCTCTCCTAATAGGAATAGCCTCAGTCAGACCAGGGGCTCCAGAGCCTTTGACCCGTGCCATGTTATTAGAATACAAGGTACAAATTGCTGACGAGGTCTTCATCAATGCCCAGGGACCTCAGCTTAGCCCAGAGTTGGGCCCTAGGCACCGAGTCAAAGGCTTTAGCTAGGTCAGCAAAGGCCAAAAAACCCTTACCCCTCCTTATAATATGAAACTTATGAATCATGTGCTGGACTATGAAACAACAATCGAGGGCAGACCGTTCTGACCTAAACCCAAACTGAGCATTAGGGAATGGGATGATAGCCCCCTCATCTGCCCACTTCTCCAGGTGGCCTAGTAGGATTTTTGCAAATAGCTTGCCCACAACTGACAGCAAACTAATCGGCCTATAGCAGGCAGGGTCCTGCACTCTCCCTTTTTAAAAGATTGGTACGATAGTACACACTCTCCAGGATTGTGGAATCCTGTTGTATTTGGCTGATAAAAAAAATAAATTAGAAAGAATCTGGGCCCACCTGCATGGGGCCGCCTGTAAAACCTTGGCTGATATAAGATCAGGCCCCAAGGCCTTATTGGGTTTCAGTCCCATGATCAGTTTGATCACAAGAGACTCTGAGAATTGATCTCTCTTCCACTCAAACCGGGGGCACTCCAACACCCTACTTGTTAGATCCCCTGTTCCCACAAGATGTTCTGCATACAGGTCGCCAAAAAAGGACTCCCATTGAGTATTAACTGGGTCCAGGTCTCAAAATCCTATTAAGAGAGGACCAAAAACTACCTAAATTCTCTGTAGACAAATTAACAGCCATTTTTACTCATTGAAAATGGTAATGGGCTGCTTCCCCACCCCCCCCAATAACCTAGTATAATGGGCCCTCCATTTAAGAAAGCTCTCCCTGTTAACCAGGGACGGATTATTAACCCACTCCTTCCTAAACTGCACAAGCTGCTTCTTACAGACCCGACATTCCAAATCGAACCATATATTACCAACCTTATTTTCCCACTTGCCCCTCCTAGGCCTTTCTAACAGGGATTCATGTAAAAGATCTACAAGGTCCTCATACCTCTTTACTGCTACAGAGGGATTTCCTGTAGTTAATATTGAAACTGTAAGCTGAGTAATCCCAGCTGAGGGCCAGAAAACATCCAACAAGAGAGTAAGTGCCATTAGAGGTAACTTCTTTAAGGCACGTAAACACTCTCTTTGGTCCACTAGAGCCTCTCTGGGTACTTGGACAATCAGTCCTGTGGTCAGAGCAAGATGATCACTCTCCGGTCTTGCTACCAATCAACCTTCTGATACCTTCCCAACTCCTCAGCTTGTATCAAAATCAGGCCCACTTTACTCTTACCCTGGGGACGAACAAACGTAAAGCCACCCAGGGGATCAAGAAGAGCATCCTGATTGAGGACCACTAAATCAAGCTTCTGAATAAGGCTGACCAGAGGGCTCATAAACTGCTGTACCTTAGACTGGTCAACATCTTCATTAGCTTTGCCTACGGAAATCCACTCACCCTTCCCCCCTCTGCACAAGTGGGTATTCCAATCCCCCATCAGTAACAATATGGCGTGAGGGAATTGCCCCTCAGCTGCCAAAATATCCTCCTCAAGAGCCTGCTAGATAGCTGCCTAGTAATATTGTGGCGATGGTGGGGGGATATAGACATTAAAAATCAAGTACTTCTCAAGGGGAGTACCCTCCCATCGCAGAATACCAAACTGATATTCTGATCGTGTTGAGGGAAGGGGGGTAAGACTAGTCTGGCCAGAATCCTTTATTACAAAAGCCAGTTCCCCTGAAATCCGACCTCTCTCTCTCGTCTTAGACCCCCCATGTAAAAAAGTTTGAAATCCCCTCAATGGTAATACTCTTTTCCCTTGTTCCCTTCGAGCCACTGCACTGACACTGCCATTGGGAGAGGGCCCCATTCCATCTTCTGTCAGTGTGGTGTAGTGGATAAGGTGCTGGATTTGCACTTGGGAGACCAGGGTTCATATCTCATCCCAACCAAAGAACTCACTCGGTGGCCTTGGGTAAGTCACAACCTCTCAGCCTCAGTTCCCCATTTGTAAAATGGGAAGCGTCTGTCTTTCCCTGTGTTCCCCTTATCCTTGTCCATCTTAGATTGTAAGCCCACTGCACAGGGACCAGTCTCTGGGTGCTTTTAGACAAGCACCTCCCTAGCCACCTCCCATCCATGCTTTTATTACCTCGAGACTAGATTACTGCAACACGCTCTACGTGGGGCTACACTTGGTGTTGGTTCGGAAGCTGCAGCTGGTGCAGAATGCGGCGGCCCACCTTTCATCGGGGAGGGGCCGACGCGAGCATACCACACCAGTGCTTCTCTTTCTGCACTGGCTGCCGGTAGGCTTCGGGGCCCAATTCAAGGTGTTGGTGCTGACCTTTAAAGCCCTAAACAGCTTGGGTCCCGCCTATCTGCAGGACCGCCTCACCCTTCAGGTCCTGGAGCGGCCGCTGTGGTCAGTTGGGGGTGCCCTCCTCAAGGTCCCCTGGGTTTCCCGGGTGTCTGCTATGAGGAGGGCATTCTCTGTAGCTGCGCTGCAGCTGTGGAACTCCCTCCCATTGGAGATCCGCTTGGCTGCCGGCCTCTCCTCTTTCCGCAGACAATGTAAGACCTGGCTGTTCTGCCAGGCCTTTCCCGAGGGAGATGGGGTGGGTGGGTTGGGTTGGGGTAGGGTAGGGGGGGATGGGGTTTTATATTGTTTTTTAATTGAATTATTATTGTTTGTTTTAATGTTTTAAAATGTTTTTAATATACTGTGAGCCGCACCGAGATGCCTGAGGCAGGAGGGGGCGGCATAAAAATGTTAATATAATAATATAAATAAATGATACATGTTGCAGGGAACGCATAGGGCACCACTGGAGCCCTGCAGCACGTATAGTGGGTGGGTAGTGGGTAGGGAGGTGCTTGTCTAAAAACACCATCTGAAAATCGGTGACTTTAAAGCGCTGCTACACCCACTCGTGCTGTGGATATGATGAATCGTAGGTACCAGGTCACATTCCAACCTAGCAATTATCCAACTCTTGTGCAGATCCTGACATTTCAGAGTGTCCTGTTGGCAGTACGTTTGCAACTGATGCACTTCCCAGGCTCTAGATCGGCCCTTTCGATCCCCTGGGGGTGCCTTTCCTGAAGTCCCCGTGGTGTGGTGGGGGGCAACTATGGAGAGGGTGTTCGGTGGAGGCCCGTGTGGTCCCGGACCTCCGCTCCTTCCGACATTTGGGTAAGGCCTGGCTGTTCCACCAGGCTTTCGGCGAGGGGGGGGGGGGGGGGGGGGGTGAGGTTTCCATTTTTTTGTTTTGTTTTATTGTGGCGCCTCATTATGTGTTTTATATTGTCGTTTTAAAATGTTTATTGTATTTTATAGAGTCTTTTATGGTTTATGTTAGCCTCCCCAAGCTGCTATTAGGGAGGGGGCAGGATAAAAATGTAAATAAATAAATAATGCATCCATTGACAACATGCAGTAAAATAAAAATGCAAAAGATGGAATGATCTAAATCTCCAATGTGTGCTCATCATTAAGAGAGCAGATTCACCAGAAACTCCAGAGAGTGTCTGCTGCATGACATTTTCATATAGAAGTACTATTGAAGCCCACCTGTAATTATTGTATGAGCGGAATGCGACACAAACCTGATACTTAGAACTGTTGATTAGAGAAAACCTTTAATTGTTCCTCCATCAGAGAAGGCGGCAGAGAAGGCACTGATGTATTAAAATTCAACAAACCCTAATCACTGCCAGGTCCAGGATCAAGGGAGATAAATCTAGGCATCTTTGCCTACACAGAAAAAGGATTGAATCTGAATAACAACTATACATACAGCCTATGGGTGAGAGTCTCCCCCACTCCGATCCCTAGGCACTGCAGAGATGGTGTACAGAGGCCATAAATAGCCAGCAGGTCGCCAGATGAGAATTCTCCCCTCATGACATAGGCTTTGTAAACTATCAAGCTGTGGCACAGGGATCATGCCAGTCAGAAAGCAGGGTCCTGGAGAGGAGGGCTTGGGCAAGAGAAAATGGTCTCTGCTTCTGGGAGGGACAGAGAATAATCCCATTTTAAGGGGTCATCCCTATGAGAGTCAAATCCCCTGTTTCATTATCTCTACTCTCCGCTTCAGGCCACCTCCAACCCAGTTCTTTTCAAAGCCTCCCTTTCTGTTGTAATGCCCAGAAGAAATGAAGCAATAAGACAGAATCAAAACAGAAAGAAGCTAATCTTTCCTTGGGGTTTCCCACTGCGCTCTGTCTTCTCAGTGCCAGTCCTTTAGGCTGTAAACGCTGGAGGCCCAGGATATTTTATTTTATGTCTTGGACAGTGCCGGGTGGTTTGTCAGTGTTTTATTAAATAATAATAGTATAGATTTATGTGGTGATAAAAGATAGGAAGGCAAATTAGGGCTCCCATTGTTTCAGTTCAAGTTTCTGCAACCCACGATATCAGCAATGCGACTGTTCAGTTTATAGTGTGGAGGAAGCTGATATTATTATATTTTTGTTCGGTGCTTTAAAAGCTTTTTGGAGAAAACTAATGAGTTCATTTGCATAGCTGAGTGCCAGTAGGCAGCCCATTCACTCTTCTTGCCAGCTTGAATTTATGATTTTTCTTGAACTAATGCAGTTATTAATATTGACAACAATGCTAATTTTTGTGTGTGCGCGTGCTAACTTTAGCTATTTCTCACTTAGTTACATTAAACTTTTCAAACTTAAGCACAGGACATTCATACCCTCAGTCTGGCTCTTAGAGAAGCAAGTATGCCTGTGTATCAATGGGTGTTTTTACACACAGATTTTTCCTGGATGTTTGCTGTTACATCCTGAACTTTCTGTGTGTCTAAATTACTCACCCAGATCTTAAACATCCGGCTCTTTGAACTTCTGCGTGAAACTTCTCCCAGAACCTTTGTGTGTAAAACATTCTCCCGGTAAATGGCTTTGCTGCAGGCAGCTGTGGTCACTTGGTTTCCATGGCAGCCTGTCACATCCACAGCTGTGGCTACTTTAGGCTGCCTCAGGGCAGTGTTTGTGTGAAGAATGCATCCAGGAACTGCCTCAGGGCGGTGTGTGTGTGAAAAATGAATCTGGAACTTACTTGTGGGCTTGTAAACCCAGAAGATTGAAACAACCAGACTTTAACGTGTGTGTAAAAATGCCCAATGTCTCGTGTGACAAAGGGCTTTTTTAGATGAGACTGTGTTTCTCCTGGACTTCTGAGTCTGGGAGAGACAAACTTGCGTGAAGGGCGGGGGTTAGACATTCACCCCCGCTCGGACATTGGCCAGGTGCCATTGGAAACGGCAGGTGCTGGGGAACTTGTGCATGCTTGGAGAACCAAGCATGTTAAAGATGCTAAAACTAATAATAAAAACTTTTTCAAGTACATCAGAAGCAGGAAGCCCGCTAGAGAGTCACTTGGGACGTTAGATGACATGGGGCTGAAAGGGGTGCTTAGGGAGGAAAAGGACATTGCAGAGAAGCTGAATAAGTTATTTGTGTCGGTCTTCACTGCAGAGGACGTTGGGGAGATACCCGCGCGTGAACCTTACTTTGTAAGTGATGAATTGGAAGAGCTGTCACAAAACAACGTGACTTTGGAGGCGGTCCTAGAGCAAAATCAAATTGACAAACTAAATACTAACAAGTCACAGCAGGGCCAGATGGTTTTCACCCCCGAGTTCTGAAGGAACTCAAATATGAAATTGCAGACCTACTGTTAGTAATTTGTAACCTATCACTAAAAACTGCCACTGTATCTGAGGACTGGAGGGTGGCAAATGTAACCCCGATATTTAAAAAGGGATCCAGAGGTGATCCTGGAACCTACAGACCAGTAGCTTGATGTCCGTGCTGGCAAAATGGTGGAAACTATCATTAAGAACAGAATCGCTGGGCATGTTGATAACCATGGCTTAATGGTGAAGAGTCAACATGGATTTAGCAAAGGTAAGTCATGCCTCACTAATCGGTTGGAATTCTTTGAAGGTGTAAATAAAGCATGTGGACAAGGGAGATAGGGTAGATATAGTGTACCTGGATTTCCAGAAAACATTTGATAAGATTCCACATAAAAGACTCTTGAGAAAATTAAAAAGTCATGGGATAGGAGGTAGTGTCTTAATATGGATCGGTAACTGGTTAAAGGATAGGAAGCAAAGAGTAGGACTGAATTGTCATTTTTCACAATGGAATAATGTAAAAAGTGGTGTGCCCCAGGGATCTGTATTGGGACCAGTGCTGTTTAATGTATTCATTAATGATCTGGAAAGGGGCATTAAGAGTGAGGTGAACAAATTTGCAGATGACACCAAGTTATTCAAGGTAGTTAAAACACGAGCAGACTGTGAAGAACTGCAACAGGATCTTACGAGACTGGGTGCCTGGGCATCTAAACGGCAGATGAGATTTAATGTGGACAAGTGCAAAATGATGCACATAGGGAAAAAAAATCCAAACTGTGAGTACACAATGCTGGGTACTAAGCTAGGAGTTACCACTCAGGAAAAGGATCTGGGAGTGATTGTGGACAATACACTGAAATCTTCAGCCCAATGTGCAGCAGCAGTCAAAAAAGCAAACAGAATATTAGGAGTTATTCACAAAGGGATAAAGAATAAAACTGAGGATGTCATAATGCCTCTATACAAATCGATGGTGTGACTGCACCTGGAATATTGTGTGCAGTTCTGGTTGCCCCATCTCAAAAAAGACATAGCTGAACTAGAAAAGGTACAGAGAAGGGCAATGAGAATGTTAAAGGGTATGGAACAGCTTCCGTACAAAGAGAGGCTTGACAAGCTGGGTCTCTTCAGCTTAGAGAAGAGAAGACAGAGGGGACATGATAGAGGTTTATAAAATCGTGAGTGGTGTGGAACGAGTAGATAGGAAACCGTAATATTTACCTTCTCAAATAGTACTAGAACTAAGGGACACTCTGAAACTAGCTGCCAGCAGATTTAAAACAAATAAAAGGAAGTACTTTTTCACTCAATGCATAATTAACTTATGGAATTTGTTGCCAGAGGACATTGTCAAGGCCAGTGGTATAAATGAGTTTAAAAAGGCCTGGATAAGTTCTTAGAGAATAGGTCCATTAATGGCTATTAACCAAGTAGCTTACGGGATGAACTTCTTACTGTTGGGAGCTGGGAGTGAACAATGGGGAATGGATTGCCCATTGTGACTGTTGGTTCTTCTCCCATGCGATAGAGATTGGGAGCTGGGAGTGAACAATGGGGAATGGCTTGCCCATTGTGACTGTTGGTTCTTCTCCCATGCGATAGAGATTGGTCATTGATGGAGGACAAGATGCTGGGCTTGATGGACCATTGGTCTGACTCAGTATGGCACTACTTATGTTCTTATCCGAACTTGTAAAACCTTGATATCGGGGTTTTACAAGTCCAGATCTCCATGTATGCATGAGTTTCCCGATGCCCACTGTTTACAGTGGAACCTGACCGACTTATGGTAGCGGGGTTGAATGTCTAACACGCCCCCCCCTCCCCCTTGCCCCATGTGAGTTTGTTTCTCCCAGACTCGGAAGTCCAGGAGAAACGTGGTCTCGTCTAAAAACGTAGAAGTCCGGGAGAAATGCAGTCTTGTCTAAAACTGCCCTAAATGAGTGGTTCTCAGCTGGTGAAATGGGACTGAGTTGTGGGTCCTGGGAGGATCCTTAGTAGAACAAAGAGACTGGAGCAGAGCTGGGAGAGGATGCAGTGGCTACAATGCAGCAGAAATAAAGAAGCGGTTGAGGCTGCAACAATGATGGGGAGAGCGCGCCAAAGGTTGCCCAGGCAATCTCATTGTCTGCCCTTCCCCAACGCTTATGGAACAGTTGATGTGGAACTATCTCCATCTCCTGTCTAGTGGGAGCCTGAACTCCATTTAGAGCTCCAGGAGGGGTGGAGGAGGTTGCTCCTGATATAGTTCTTGGCCCCGCACAGCCTCCTGCATTTGAATTGAACTGCGGCTGCTCTGCCAGCAACCAAATATCCACTTTGGTTACAGACATTATTCCGATGACTATCCAAAAATGCAAATAGTATCTGCAGATACAAACCCCACTATTTGTTTTGGCCTATGGGTTTGCGAGTAGGTAACCTATGGGTTTGTGAGGGCCATTGGGGGATATGATTTACAGCAAGCCTTTGAAGGAGAATGGAATAGTTATTGCCTAGGATGTCCTCATGTTTCAAGCTCTTTGCAGCAGAGAATGTGTCCTCTTGCCACTCTCTAAAGCACCCTGCCTCACCAGCACCATAAAATACAACACAAGTTTTTTCTAACTGAGTTTTGAAAAGCATGTGAGGAGAGATACTATAAACAGCTATATAATCCCCTGTTTTTGCACAAGATCTATATTTCACAAGATGTTTGTGCTGGTAGTAATTGTAATGTTTCAATATAAAAATATTTTTCTGTCATTAATTTCAATTTGCTTCAAATGTCCTTTTGTTATGTCCTCTAGGGTAGCTCAGGATAAGGAGAGTGAATGAAAGAGTTATGTGGATGAGGAAAAGAAAACAACATGAGCACAATAAAGGAAAATAATAGGGAGGGAGGAAGAGAAGAAAAAATAATGAACAGTGGGAAGTGAAGAGGCTGCAATATTTTTTTTTTATAATCGGGAAAAAAAATAAGAACCAAGTAAAGGACAAGCAAGGTATACCAGAAGGAAGGAACATCTAGTAAGATTTACCCAAAAATACGTCCCTAAAGCTGATCATCAAAACGTTACTACTGAATTAATATGATGTTACATTAGGTATTATGGGGGCAATCCAATGGCACACGTACCCCGACACCCATGCACGGTGCATGCCATCCATGCAGCACAGCCTCAAGTGGGAGACGCAAGCGCACCTGAGCGCCCATGTTCCGGCTGGAGCACGGCGCCAGCAGGCCGCATACGCAGCCTGCTGGATTACTCCCTATGTGCAGTGATTTTGCATGGCTCTCGCTGGAGACATGTCCCTGCTTCTGTGAATTTAATCCCGTTTGATTCACATGCAACCAGTCCTGCCTGGCACAGCTTTTAACGCACCACATCAAAATATTTCTTGACGAACAAAAGTTTTATCCATGGACTATACCACAGTCCCAGCCTTGCAAGCTTTTCTGCATAGCTGGTCGTCAGTTCTTGCAAAGAGCCTCCTATAAGTCAGTATAGCCAAGTGGATAAGGTGTTGGACTTCGACCTGCAAGACCAGGGTTCTTCTTATCCAGCTGATCTCATGCCCTGCATGCACATCCCACGCACGCACACGTATGTGCAAACGGCGCACATCTCTATAGAGATTACATTTATTTATTTTATTTTATTAAAACATTTGATATCCTGCCCCTCCTGCCAAAGGAAGCTCGGGGCAGCCTACAATATATAAGCTTGGGGCGACTTACAATATATAAAAATATACATATAAAAAATACACGAACAATATAAACGTCTAAAAAGGGGGGAGAAGAGAAGGAAAAAAAAGGGAGAAGACATTCCCCCCCGCCCCAGGAAAAGAGGAGAGAAGAAATAAATACCCCATCCTTACCACCCCCCATAAAAATAAAAACCCGCCCTCACCAAAGGCCTGGCGGAACAGCCAGGTCTTGCATTGACGTAGAAAAGAGGAGAGGGCCAGGGCCATCTGGACCTCTGCCGGGAGGGAGTTCCACAGCCTCAGCGTGTCCGCCGAGAACGCCCTCTCCATACTCTCTCTTCGGGATACCTGGGGGACATCAAGAAGGGCACTACCTGCACAAAATTATGCCATGCAGATCCCGCTTGGGATTGCGGCTACTGGATGGTTTTGGGCAAGTCGCTATCATTCATTCTCATTTCCCCATCTGTAAAATGGAAATAACAACAAACTGCCTTACAGGGTGGTTATGATGGTGAACTAGATAAAGATTGTAAAGCACTTAGAATGTTGACAGTGCTATATAAATGATAATAATAATAATTAATAAGGAAAGCCTTTCAAGGGTTTGGGATTCCCAAATACTGTGACAAAAAATCCCACAGAGAAGGAATTTCCCTCACAAGGGTTTTACTCAGGCTAGTTACATTGTGGGATGTAGCATATGTCCCAATTATTTAGATACTTCCCTAGATCCTGGCTAGTACTTACCTTTCTCCTTGAAACATACACATCAGAAAAGATGTAACTGATAACAAAAAAGAGGTAAAACAATTGGCACCAAGAAGTATAAACTAGTAATCCTAGAGCCTGTTTTTACACGGACACCACCCACCCACATAAACACCCATCGAAAGGGTGTGACAGCGTCTGTGTGAATGTCAACGGGTGAGTGTGCTCCTGCGACCCACCCACCAACACCCATCAACACCCACGGAGCAGCCGGGAAGGAACCGGCATGCTCCGTGGGTGGAGATGGGTGTTCAACACCCACCCGTCCCTGTAAACAGCAAAACAGACACACACCCATGGGAAGGATCTGCCAAAACCAGTGAGACATGGCTAGAGAGGCCCCGTAGGAGCCCACAAGCAGACACAACCACCTGGAGAGATGCTGAATGCTCACCTGGGAGCTCTTAAAGGAGAAGCCAGTGAGGACATGGGTGTTCCAGCTCCCAACATGTCAGGCAGAAAAGCCCACGACAAAACGAAGGGAGCCAGCACCACAACATGCACAGGAAGGGGCAGGGTAAGCAGGGGGACCCCGGGATGCCCAGAGAAGGGGGGCCCAGGCCAACGGCATGAGGGGTGGGTCAGGACGGCAACTGACAGCACACCCTTCCCGACACATGGCAGAGAGCGCAACGCAGCTCCGGTACCACCTGCATCCCCACCCCAAACCATGACCATGGGGCCCAAGGAGGAGAGCGCATCGGAGAGTGAAATAAGAACGAGGGTACCCACCCACCCGGGGGGGGGGGCGCTGACAACCCCCGAGCACACCTGATAGCCACACGGTTCCCTCTCCACAGGAGAGCACCCAGACCCTGGTGCACAGCACCACTGGCGAGACAGTTGAGGAGGGCCTCCGTGGCAGTCAGGTAAAACAGCGGGACCCGCCCGGGGGGAGAGGGAGTTAAGGAACACCCCACAGAAGCAACAGGGGTGCAGCAGGACACAGCTCACCCCTATGCATTCCCCCAACAGGAGACTACCTGCTTCACTGCCACAACAGCCACCGGGTGGGCCCCACGCCACCAAGCTGGACAGCCCCCCACACGTGGAACCCAAAAGGGGGAACCCTGGTCCAGGCAGGAGACCCAGGACTTCATACGCGTCGGTGGTGGAGGGGCACAAAAAGGTCCAGTACAACTTGCTGAACAGCTAAAAAACCAAACAGATCTATGAAGTCATCACCCAGGAGATGCAACGATTGGGGTACAATAGGGATGTCACTGAATACATGCAGCAGGCAAAGGACTTGAGGTCCAGATATAAACATATCAAGGACAACAATCTCAAGTTTGACCGTGCCATAAACACAATGGAGTTCCATGACCAGCTGGATCAGTTCCTATGCATTGACAGGGACATTGTGGCCTCCCGCATCCATGGCACATCCTTTGCCAGGGGCAGAAAGAGGGCAAAACCACCACCCCCCTGATCAAACCCCTGGAGCAGGGGGAGCCCTCAGCCCCTGGTGAGACCAGCCAGGATGTGGGAGGAGACAGCCCTGTCCTACTGGTGGAGGAGGCGTCCCTCAAAACTGAAACAGGAAACATTACCATCTACGTGCACCCCTGAAACCCACAGGGTCAGAACCCACAGGGACAGGGGGTGCACGGGACAGACCGACACCAGGGATGCCCCCCCAAGTCGCGGAGGAATATGATCCAGGTAAGAGAATGACCACAGGGAGGGGGGGGAGGGGCCCGACCAACAACAGCTAGAGCTCTAGCTGGGAAGCACAGCCCAACTGACAAATTGCATTTGGTCATGCAGCTCAAGGGGACCTGGAGTTTCACAAGGTGGAGGTGGTGGCAGCCCTGGAGGAGGATGTGGAAGGACCGGAGACCATTCCGGGGCCCGGCGACCAGCAGACCAATGGTAGGGCCACACAGACAAGAGCACGGTGGTGGGAAGTGGCGGGGTGACGCAAGGTGGACAGGGACAGAGCAGCACTACCGGCTCCATCCGAGGGCAAGTAAGGGATGGGCTAGAGGACAGCAAGGAGGGGGAGGGGCAGGAACAACACAGGAAAATGGGTGGAGACAGCACAGGGTACGGGGGGGAACAAGACCATGTAGGAGGGACGTGGAGGAGAGACAAAAGCATGCAGGGATCAGGGGAGCAGGGATGGGGCCATCGCCACATGCCAAAGCAGATGTGGGAGCAAAGGAGGAGAATGCCAACAGAGCCAAGACCAGAGAGGGAGCAACCGTGGTGGGTGGGAGATATGCCAGCGCAGCTCTAGGAGCCAGAACAGATAAATGGGGGGGGGGGGAGGGTAGGTTCCCATCCCCAAGCTAAACACAGGTACCCTTACTGTTCACAGATGAGCAGTCCGGTCCATCCAGGGGTGCTGCCACCGGGAGTGCAGAGGGGAACCAGGAGATGTGGGCCCGCAACCGGTGGAGGAGGGAGTACCTAGGGAGGGAACTGCTAGTGGAGACCAAGTAGTTGACAGATGTGCAGAGCCGGGAGCAGGCACTAAACAGGGAGGTACAGCTAGGGGAGGGGGAAAGGGACCGGGAACAAATCTTTGCAATGCTCACCCGGTCTCGCACAGAGCACCTGTGGGACAGGCGACAAGCTGCTGCCCTCCTCCTCGAGCAGTGCCTAGACAGGCAGGAGAGGGAGAAAGCCTGTGTCATGTGGGAGGGAACCGCCGCAAGGACCTTCAGATTGATAGAGGATACCTTGGAAGCCTTGAGGCATGTCCCCCAGCATGACATGGGCCCACTAGCCGCGGTAGGAGGACAGGCAGCATAACACCACGGCGCCCTCCCATAGGTGCAAGTGGCCCCTCCCCAGCTCGTCTGCCAACCCTGATTTCCCCAGCAGCAACCCTACCCCGGCATAGGCCACATAGATCCCCCCATTACCCCCCTACAACACCAAGGGCCAGCCCGCCCCACTCCTGGTTCCCCTCCAGCACCTTCCATGACCCCCCCTCCCAGGCCCCTAGCTACGCCAGATCATCCCTGTGCCCCCAGTGACCGAACCACCAAGGCAGGCCGCCCCACATGCGCAGGTAAGCACAGGGAACAGGTGGTGGCCAACTGACATGGAGGGAGGGGGGAACACGGGACACGGTACCCACCCGGCCACAAGGAAGGGCTGTAAGGTAGCATAGTAGGTGGTGATGGACACAAGGAGGCCAGGTACGGGAGCATTAGAACGGGGGCACAGTAAATGGGTAGCCGCTACCTCTAATGCCGAGTGTCTTATCCACAGGCGCAACCACCATACCCAGCAGTGGAGCGGCCGGTGGAGGAAGGAGAGTCCGGGCCAGGCAGTCGACTGTCCCAGCGGGCAGCAGCTGCCAAGGTCCGCAGAAAGCAATCCCCTGGTGGTGCCATAAAGAGGGGATGGGGAAGATCCCAAAAGACCTGACCGCACCCCCTGTAAATAGTCCCTAAATAAATACCCTTAACTGAACATATCTGCCTGTCCTGGAATCTGTACAGGGGGATGCAAGTGACATGAGGGAGCCAGCAGCAAGCCACAGTGGTGGCCAATGCCAGGGAACCGGGTGGATAACAGCTACGGGGCAGGCTGGCCTGGCAGCTCACACGCGTGCCCTATCAGACTGGTACAACCCGGAGGGCACGGCCAAGGGCACGGATCAAGGGGCCAGGACTGCCGGCCACAGGAAGGGATGGAGGGGACGGATGGAACTGCACCCTGCAGAGACCTAGAAACCAGCATAGAGGGGATGGAGAGGTGCATGGTTACAGGGATGCTGGGTGACAGCGTGAGACATCACACCATTACCAGCCCATCCCCACCAACAGATGGTGGAAATGGCAAGGGACGACCAAAGGAGAACTAAGACCACCCTGCACACGACAGCCATCCATCTCCTCCAGGAGAGGTCAGGGCTCACAACAGGGTGCCATAACACACATTCACTGTGCGGTTGGAATGCTGTGTGAGAGCACACACACACCACCATGGCCAATTGGGCTCCAGAACAGGGAATATCTCACAAGAGGTTCAATGGGATGTCCAGTACACAGGGTAGTAGGGTGTAACAATGGGCAGTCCTGCCATGGCATGGGGGATCCGGGACCCAGGCCGGCACCACACCGGACAACAGACCATGGGGGGGTCCCCATGCCAACAGTCAAACAAGACAGAGGCAGGAACAGGGGTAGACAGCAGTTTGTATTGGTGCACGGTTTACAGTGATACGGGACCATTGGAAGGGGGCCTCCTATAGGCCATGGTCAGTCCTCGGACATTTGGGCAATTATGCGCCTGCATAGGGCATCACGGTTATCCTCCAAAATCCGCCTGAAGACCCCATCCTGAACATGCGATACAGGGGCACTGGGCTCTGTCTCTGTACAAGAGGGGTATAGTCCGAGGCAGCCCCACCAGCCTCACAGATGTTATGGAGTACACAAGCCGCCAGGATGAGGATGGGGGTGTGCTGCATGTCAAACTGGCTCCGATTAAGCAGGAGGCGACACCTCATCTTGAGCAGGCCAAAGGTCCTCACCACCACGCACCTTCTGGAGGTCAGGCGCTCGTTGAAGAGCACCCGATTGGGGGTGTGGGCAACGGGATAGGACCTCATCAGCCATGGGGTCAGAGGGTAGGTGGGATCCCCTATAACAACCGGAGCCATGGATACACCCTCGATCAGCCTGAACATGTTCTCCCCATTAAACATCCTGGCACAGAAGAGGGAAGGAATGCAGGATCTGAGCATTGTGTCTCCTCCGAGAGTGGCCTGTGTACACATCGATGAACAGGCATCGGTGGTCAATGACTGCCTGCAGGTTCACAGAGAATGCTTGCTTCCTGTTCAGGTAATTGGTCTTGGCGCTGGGGGTGTGTGTGATACTGATAGCACTGATGCAGTGAGGGAAGCCCATCACCTCAAAGCCCCGAATCACCACCTCCAGGTCCTGGAGCTGGATGACCTACTCCAGGAGCAGTTCGACTGAGGTCGCAGACATCATGGAGTGCCCTGTTCACCATCGCTGCCCTCACACCGAACTGCTCACCCACGTTCCGGCAGGAATCGGGGGTTGCTAGGCGTCACACTGCCATCACCACCTGCATCTCTGGGGGTAAGGGGAAGCGCATGTTAGTAACATTCCTGTGGAAGTGGGGGCCGAGGATCTCACCGATCCGGGTCAGCAGGAACAGGTCATTCGGAAGTGATTGGTCCACTTCTCGTTGTTCCAGGTCACCAGTATGTTCTCCCACCAGTTATTGCTCCGTGACCACATTCAAGCCATCCATCGCGTGGGTAGGGTCATCCAACAGCCATTCATGTTGACGAGCAATCTGGAGAGGACAAGGTGGATGTGGTGCGATGCTGCTGTCCCCGCCATCGTTTGGCACCTGGCCTTGAGCCTCCACACCCATTGCACCATTGCCACACGATGCAGGTTGGCTGCTCTCTGGTGGCATGGGCCATGGGTATACCAGCGGGGAATTGGGCGCAGGAGGTCAGGCAATTGCTTGAACACCTGTGCCAGGAGACTGACACATGTGGCCAGGATGGCGATCAGGGAAGCTCGCACATGCAGGGTGTCCACAATGGGCATTGTGCTCCCACCACTGTGACCACTCCCCATGAACCCAGCTACACACCAATGACCACCCACCAGCCCCCAACCCAACAACCCACCCTGTGCTCGGGTACTCTGTACCAGCTAGCCGCCCTGTGCTGTCAGCCCTCGCACATACCCTCTCACCAGCAGGCACCACTCCATACACTCAACACAGCTCCCCCCACACATCCCACAATCACACCCGCTTACGTGCCTCGCTTACTCGCCATATGCCCCCGCTTAGCTCCCTCTGCTTCCTCTATCGCTCTCACTGCACTCTCTCCTCTCCACAACCACCGCAACCAACATACCACGCCCTAGCAGTCGACCTGGCTCCCTTATGTAGATGGGTGATGGGTCACTGAGACTCAGCGGTTGGTGCAGCACTCAGGGTGCGGCATGAAAACCTGTCTGGGGCCTCATGATGCTACCCCTGTGCACTGGGCACCAGCTGTATGCTAGGCCAACACATCTGCCTTCAGTGGGTGCCTGGAACGGTTTCATCGGATTGCCTAGCCCATGCACCCCTGCCAGGCTCCCTCCTTGCTTTCAGAGCCACTGCACCATATATGATGGGTGTGTGGTATGCAGCATGGGTCCCCCATTCTCCGGGACAGCTGTTGTCAGGTGAGCAGCCGTCCTGCTGTGCTGCGTACAGCTATGGCCGCACCTTGATGGTTTCCCATCTCTTCCTTGCCCGGGCCCTGTGCTGCCTCCCTGCCTCTTATCGAGCACCCCTTTGGGGGTTTGGAGTGCCAGAGGCATGCCAGGGAGCTCGGATTCACGCCCCTATGCCAACCATGCCAACCTGACCATGGGCCCCCGCACACCGTTGTACTGCCATGGGAACCCCGGGAGCTTACTGCTGTTCGCCAGGAGTTCGGGCTGGTCCTCCAGGCTGGTGGGCCGTATCACTGCGAGTTGCTATGTCTGTGTCCTCCTGTATGCTCGTGGCTTCGCATGCCCTCAATCTGCTTGCCAGGACTGCTTTGGGGAGCTTAGCTTGCTTCCGCCTGATGTTGGTGGGCCCTTCCACTGTGGACCGGGCAGCCCACGGTGCTGGAGAGGGCTGCCCTGAGAGCTGTGCTCAGCCGTTTGGATGTTGGAGCAGCTGCTGCCGCAGGATACCCCCTCCTGTCCCGCTTCATGGTGGATGCCCATATGCGTGCCCATGGATACCGCCGGGGCCTCTTCGCCTGGGTTGATCTTGTCCAGGGGCCCATGTTCCCTGAGTGCCCGGCGGCACTGTGATCCCACCATTGCTTCAACCTCCATTGTGGATCCCCCCTCCCTGTGATGGACCGGCGCTATTGCTCCCCATTGGTCGTACTGCTGGCTTCCGTTCACCTGTATGATCCAGCCGCCTCCACATCTGTCTACTGCGGTGTGTTCTGTGGGTCTACCTACTGACACTTTCCTGCCAGGTCTGCCTGCCAACCCCTCGGACCCCGTGAATTGGTAGTACTGTTCCTTCTGTGCACCAATGGGGGCGCCTTCCCAAAAGCATGCCAGGTGTGCTGCTGTTATGCCTATTCATACCAAGGGGTGTGGGTGTGTTAACTCTGAGCTCTGGCGATGTGCGGTGCCCGTGCACCTTGTGGGTTCTTGCAGCTCATGACTCATATTAGCTGGGTGTTACTGTGCTGCAGGGCCCTGACTTTCATGCCCTGCAACTGGCCTGGATGGTGGGGCCATGGGGTGTGTGGATGGGCACTGTACTGTTCTGTTGGGGTGGCCCGTGCACATCTGCACATACATATGGGGGGTGGTTCCTAGCTCTTCTGGGTGCAATGTTACATGGTATGGGCTCTTGGCTCTCTAGCATGTACTCCCTCTGCAGTGTGTCACTTCCCGCCCTGTTGTTGCTCCCCCTAGCTGTGTTCCCCTGGCTCTGTGAACCCCATGCCATGTTTGAGGACTTTGTTATCTCCCACAGAAGCCTTGTGTACGGCCAGCCATGCAGTGGAGCTGTGTGGTTGTGCATGGCTCAGGGTGCCCGCTGTCATCACCCTCCATGCCACGTGTCACTGTGATCAGTCCCTCGCTGCCTCCGACCCACCCCGTCTGGCAGTTTTGTTTGCTGCATGGGGCATGGTCCTTCCTTCTCTCCGTGTGCTACTGTCCGTTCCTATTAGACTGACCTTACTCTGGTTCCGACCCCGTGGTGCGTTGTGTCTACCTCCCCTTATTGGTCCCCCATTCCTACTCTTGCAGCCAAGGAGGGGTGCCGTAATCAGAGGGCTCCTGACCATGAGTCTGGGTGGCCTTCTGGGTGTGATCCGCCTTCCTGTGCACTCCGCCACTGGGGCAGTAGCTGGGAGGGCCCAGTGGGAACGGTTGGGATGTTGTGAATTTTTGGGTGGTGACCAAGGTACTCCCCCCGTCGTTGCCAGCTCCCTGTCCCCATCTACCGCTTCCTCTTTCTTTCTAGCTGCTGCGATTGTGTTCCTGATGGTGGTGCAGCTGTGGGAGATGGCCAGTCAGCTCCAGCAGACGGCTGCTGAGCTTTGTGCTGGGGCCAGGGTCTACCAGGCGATTCGTGAGTCTGTGTGTCTGTTTGGCCACCCCCCCACCCCCTGTACGTGTGGGGTCCCTGGATGTTGTGGCCTGTGGGCTGCCCTACTGGTGCGCTCCCTCTCCTTTAGTGCAGGCGATGATTAACCAGAGGACCAAGGAGCAGGAGGAGGTGGTGCCGCTGCTCCTGCATGTGCTGCAGCTAGTACACCTCTTGGACTGTGCCCAAGTGGATTGCTGGAGCCGGGGCCGGAGTCGCAGGCCCTACTGAGGGCTCGAATCTGCCCCACCGCCCCACCTTGTAGCCACTCAGTGTTGGTGTTTGTTGTTTGACATGAGCCTGTTGCTCAAGTTGGTTTATAAAGTAAGTTTGATTTGCTTGGTTCCCCCTGGTGTCAATGTTCTCCTTTCCTCTGTTGTACCCCTCTGTGTGGGCTGTGTCTGGTTAGTGTGGAGTGCTTGTCTGGCAGGGCATGGGTCCTTTGCTCTGTGTTCCCCCCCATCCCTGTGGTTGTGCTTTCTATCAGTGGGTCCTCTTTGGCTTGACCCCTTAGTACCTTGTGATCTGGGCCATAACCCCTTTGCTGTTTCGTGGGTTCCCGTGTCCCCCGCTGTCCCTGCCGTGGTGTGGGGCTCATTTTGAGCCCTGTGCATCCCTGCCCTGTGCTTATTGGCCAGCTGCTGCGTTGCATCTGGTTTGTGTCTGCTGGGAAGTGCCTCTCCTCCCTGTGCCCGCCAATCCTGGCTCCACTGTGCGCTTTAGCGCCTGGCATGGTCACCTCAGCTGTCCTGTTCCTGGCATGCTGTTTGGGGGCTTTTGTAGGCGGTGGTCCTTGCCAGTGGGGGTTGGTGTGGTCCCCACCCGTTTCGGGGCTCGCCTGTTCTTCCTGATGACTGTGCTCGCTTCCGGCCCTTCTCCCCTGGTTGGGGTCCCCTTTCTCCCTCATCCTGCTGTGTTTCCCTGTGTGCTTGTGTGCACTATGGTGTGCGGGTGTAGTCTGGGTTCCCAGGGGTCTGTGGCACCCAGCTGTCTGGCCTATGTCTTGGGGCTTGACAGGGGCTGCTTCTTTGTATCTCTTGACATTCCAGCTCCCTCCTCCCCCACCCGCTCAGAGTCTGGCAGTGTAGGGGCAGGGCCGTGTGCCGCGGCTTTGTTTGCCCTCGCTCGGCCATGTTGTAACGTCGCTGAGCTGGGCGTGGTTTCCCCTCCGTTCGGCGTATGGGCAGTCCGTGTAAACATTATGGGTGGTTGCTCGGTGTGGCCCTGCGTGGGTGTGTGCCCAATGGGTGTGTGCTGGCCCCTCCCCTTCTTTCCCACAATGCCCCGCGGTGGTGTCCATGTAAATGTCTCGCTGCTCGGTGCCAATAGGTGTTCGATGGGTGTGCTCAACCACGCATTTCCACCCACCGGGCCTGCGACAGCGTCCGTGTAAAAACAGCCAGAGTTAGGGGTAGCTATTTCTAATCGCCTATAAGTACATAACTAGCCACAGAAAGTTCATGGGGGGTTATGTGCCATATTTGCCTTTGAAACTCAACCTAGCAGAGACTCAAAATGTCTATCTGAAATAGAAGAACAACACTGAGTTGGATTCTTCTCCTGCACTTTGGTGGAGTTATGCTCAGTAACAAACCTTGTGTCTGTAAGACTGAGCTGCATAACAGGGATTAGGGAACCTAATAAAGCTTGAAACCCTGACCCACCCCATTTTAAACAGGAAATATTCTGAGATCTGCACTCAAATAAATTATTGCTGAAGTCAATAGGTGTCTACCTGGACAACAATCCAAAGTAGCATCTGGTCTATTGTCTTTTTATCGTAACCTTCAGGTTTATATTCCTAGATTAAAAGATTGTAAATACAGAAAAGTTCTTTCTGATCATCTAGTCCAAGGGTGGCCAAGAGGTAGATTGTGATCTACTGGAAGAGAGTGAGCTAGTCTCTAGTAGACCACGGTGTGGGGAGGGGGACCAGCCTCTCAGAGCTTGCCTCCGCTGAGGAGAGCAGGACTGGGATGCATGGGAGTGTCTCTGAGGAGGAGACCGGCTAGGAGAGCACCTGCAGTGCAGCAGGGAAGGCGCTCTCTAAAAAGGAGTGTTTTTCTCCACTCCTGAGATCTGCTGCTGAGTGGGCCCTAGAGCTGGAAGCCAAGGGGAAGGGTCCTGACCCTGGAGCAAGAGAGGTCTTGGAAGAAGGACAGACACTGATGCCTGGATCATGTGCGTCATAAGTCTGGTTATCCCTGATCTAGTCTGCTCTCCTGCACTGCACTGGCCAAGGAACCATCACATCTCTGTAACTAAGTGAACCACGGGAGCCTGCAATGTACACTTGTCTTTCCTCATGTTTCCCTCTCCCTCATATCCCCCTCCATTGTTTCTCAGATTGTCAGCCCCTTAGGGGTAGCGACTTGTCTCTGACTGGATTGGACAGTGCCAGGTACATTGCTGGCACCATATAAATAAATAAATAATAATAATTAATAACACTCTTTAATTAAATGTAAAGCTTTTAGTAGAACTGAAATAGGCACCCCCCCCCCAAATTGGGTAAACCCATCAAATATACCTCACCTGAACAGAAAATGGCAGTTCAGGTAATAACAGATATCCGTTTACATTCTGTCGGGTATCCAATTTCGTTACTCTGTTTGTCTCCCCCCCCCCCCCTTCAGTTTGGCTATTTTGTTTTTTCAATCATTTTGATATTTTCTTTATATCGATTTGAAAATGTTAGTTTTATTGCACATACACAATTGCTCAAAATGACCTAACCGAAATGCCAAAATGACCGAACAATCAAAATAGCTGAACAGAAAAGTTGGAAAAGATAGCTTGAAAAATGGACATGCAAGTCCTGTTTTGGTCATGGATACTATCCTGATACTCAAAGGGCTACCCAAAAATGCAAGTAATACCATAAACCATAAGCCAACTATCCCTTTCATCACTAGCTTCTGGTGAGTAAAAATGAATGCAAACTCTTTGAAACAATCCTGTTCCCTTGGATGCACTTGCTTAGCTCTTGTGGACTTCTGTTTCCAGCAGAGTCAGGCACACATATCTGAGAGCAAAGTTTGGCCCAAAGTAAACATGTGTCAGTTTAATCAGGCATTGTGTGAACCAAGAATACACATGAACTGATTGCTACCATTGCAACAGCCTAGTATCTACATGGTAGAGTTTCTTTCTTTTTTTTTAAAAAAAGGACTTGCCTCCAAATACGTAGGTTACCCCTCTTATAATTTAAATGTTCCTAGTAAAAGCCATCTACATTATGTATACCTTGTCCACTTTTCCTGGAGGATATCTACTGTGGAATGGGGCCAAAAATAGAAAATAAAATAAATATGTGAACAATTTGCAATCTCCGTTACCTTGCTTTTGCACATAATTGCAAACAAATGCACATGAACAGTTGAAGTTAACTGATAGTTTTCATGAGCATTTAATTTTTGTGCACAGAGTTGTAAATATCCAGGTCTTTCAAATTCTTGGAAACCAAGGTAGTAGTAGTGGTAGTAATAATAATAGTTAATAAATATTGATGTGGGATAGACTTTCAGAGGCAAAAATGGCAGGTACAATTTTGTGGCTTCTGAGGTCAATGATTGAAGCAATTTTCTTTCCTTCTTTAAATACATCTCTTCAAAGAGCAACACCAGTCATGTCCTGGTGATCGGAATCAGATCAGCCGGTCAACAGACGTGGCGACTCATTCCAGAGGGGGATCAGGGGAGGGGGCAGGGCCACGCGGCATGACGTACGACCACATAACCCCGCACCTCCCAGCCGCCTGCCCTCCAGGAGACGGGCGGGCGCAGTGGCCAATCCGGCCGCTGCGCCCAATATGTCCTGGAATCAGTGGCGGTAACAGACGTTACTGTCCGCTGATTCCAGGCCATGGTGCAGTAACAGATGTTACGATACCATGGTCAACCACGGTGAACCCCACCATGGCGGCTGCGGTACCGTAACGTCTGTTGGGCCCAAACAAGATTCCCGTTGGGTGTTCACCCCTGGCGGGAATCCCTTTGACCATGCTTCCGGAACTCTGGCCGCTTGGAGGGCTGGAAGCGTGGTCAAAGCGATTCCCGCCAGGGGTGAACACCCGGCGGGAATCTCGTCTGGCGGGAATCTCTTTTGGGCCCAACAGACGTTACGGTACCGTGGCCACCACGGGGGGGTTCACTGTGGTTGACCATGGTATTGTAGCATCTGAAATTACCCTAAGTCTCATTAAGTTCAGTTTAAGCCTTTGAACATTAATGCTTTAAACCATTTTCTCACTGAATTACAAAAATGTAGTGCGGAAAATGTGTTTGGCTACAAAACAATTGTGTAGTTTTACACTCTAGCCAGCTACTAAACAACATTGCTATTCCAATAAACGGACACAATTCCAAATTAGAAGACCAAGTAACAGTGAATTGCGCAAAGCATTATATGTTTGCAAAACATTAAGTGGTTATATTTTTTGCATATTTCAGAACTTTTGAAAATTAGTGTTTTCCTTCAAATAAAAAATTCAAATTAAACTTCTGAAGAATTTGTACATGAAAACATCTTAAGCTACTGCAGAGAACTGATAAAAGAAAATGTGCTACCTTCTGCTGAAGAGAAACTGTATTGAGAAGGAACTTGCTATTCTCATAAAACTTTTAATAGGAAGAAGTGAATCAAATTGGTTAATTACCATATTTTATGGTTGGTAAAAGGGCAAATTACATGCCATCCATTTCTACACTTTTAAATGTCTCTGGTACTTTTAATTAAAGCTGCCATCTAGAAACTACTAAAGCAATTTTATGTAATTAGTTATTTATAGGTTACCATAATACACCACTCAAAATAAGATTCCAGTGATTTGCAGTCTGTTGCTTTGTGATCTTTTGTCATCTTTTCTTCATTACTTTCGAAGTATAAGAAGAAAATTGCCAGCTAATAAAGAATAGTTGGAAACATTTCTTTTACTACTTGGACATGATGGGTGTTGCTCTTTTGACAGACGCAATGAATGGCAGAGATGAAAGAGAAGAAAATTATTTTAAGGACTGACCCTGGAAGTAAGAAAATGTCTAATCTATGATTGGGGTCAAATTTACTGCTGACAAAGACTGGCAGAAAAGTGAGTCATTATTTCTCATGCATTCATGGATTAGGGCTGGATGAAACTTGGGAACACTTGCCTTGCACCTAAAATGTTCTTCATGATTGCTCGGTTTCTGAAATCAGAGATAACATTTTAAAGCCATTGGAGATGGGCAAAATAAAATAAATAAAAATCTGTCTCTCTGATACTGATGCTCAAATAAATCTCCACAGAATGAGGGCAGAGTGAGCACAGTCTAACCACCATCTTATTCTTCTACCACCCATACTCATCCAAAATCTTCTTCTCCCTAAACCATCTTTGCCCCTTCACGCATGCTGCCGCCTATGCCTGGACCTCCCTCCCTGAATACATACGCTCTACACTCTCCCTCCTGACCTTCAAATCTCTCCTAAAAATCGACCTGTTCAGTTAGGCCTTCCCCAATTTCTCACCCCCCATAGAAGATTGCTAGTTTATGCTTCTCCTTATACTGTCTCATCCTTCAAATAGCTAAGCTAAGCATGTGCACCTGCAACTTCACAACTTCATGAATGTATCCCTGCCTCACCCTATGGGCCCCTCCCCTTGTCCAGTTGAGATTTCAGGCCCTGTGGGGCAGGGACCTGTCTCTGACCCCAACTGTTCAGCGCCAGGCATGTTGCTGTCATAATAATAATCCCTGATTCCTCACCCATAGTTTTGGAGTTCTTAAGGACTGGAGTGTTTTGTCGAGTGGTATAGCAAGCTTAATAGACACAAGAAGAAATCAAGAGTCCACTTAAACAACAGAAATTGATGAGAGCCATGACCACTAAGTTTTCATACTGACAAATAACTGCAGTCTTTTGGTGGAGGCCTTGAGTGGAGCAAAACATACACTTGTCAATATTGTACGTGGCAAAATGTACACTACGGTTGTCCCAGAAAAGCTGTCTTGCATTTACTTTTGTAAAGAGAGGAATGCTTCCCAATGTATGCAACTGGGATTATTTTCCAACCAGAATTATTTCCCTGCCTTTAGAGAGGAGCCTGCTCTTCAGGCAGCTGTCTGGGGGGGGGGGGGGGGCTGCCGAAGGCTGGTACCAAAGGGCACCATCTGTCAGTTGGTCCTTGAGGACGAGTAAGGGCTTTGCTTTATTTTTCTATTCTGTGTAAAATAATGCTATCTGCAGAGATACTAGGAACAGCTCTTTTTTTTTTTTTTGTAGGAAGGGCTTTATTTATTACCACCTTTCAATTTTTAGTAGTTAGGTGGTATTGGAGGATTTATGAGTTATATTTTGGGAATGGTGTGGTGGGAGGAATTGTTACAACACACCTTTGTGGGGAGGTACTGTCTGCGTGGGGTGATTAGCTGAGAGGTAGGGATGTGCACAAACATTTCTTTCGTTTTCATTATTCCTTTCATTTTTGTTATTAAAATGTCATTAGTTTTGATTATCTTTCGTTATTCTTTTTATTTTTGTTTTTCGTTTACATTGGTTTCAATGGAAAACACATTTTTGGCTGTAACTTGGTTGTTTTTTATTCACTTTGGATGACATTTGGGGAGACTGTACTCATCATCCAAGGCAATATTCCGGCCCAATTTCTGAAGGATTGGATAAAGGATCCAGATTTTATAAACAATAGAATTTTGTGATTTTAACCGAAGTGGCTCATGCATTTCCAGCTGTACTGTCTTTGTTTTCCATCCCTGCCACATTTCAGAAAGATTGGATAAAGGGTCCCAGTTCTATCAGCAATATAAAATTAATCATTTTAACAGAAGAATTCTCTAATGTTTGTTACAGTGGTACAAGATGGGTTTGTGATGCCATTTGACCAACAGGAATGTTAATCCTGTACCCTCATTCTGTGCTGTGCCCACCCGAACCCCTCTGCTTGTGACTGGGAAGTTGGAAGCATCTGCTTAGGAAAGAGCCAATAAGAGATTCTCTCATGTCCTCTGTCACAGTGCTGCAGGATGTGTTTGGGATGGCAACTGGCCAGCCTGGATGTGTCAATCATGGGTGATTTTAGACGTTACGGGGCCCTTTTGCCCCATACCGAAAGCACCTGATCCATTCCCCGCCGGGGTCACCCCGTAACGCCATAGCAGACGTGCCGGGGGATCCCGGCGGGGAATGTGGGAGGGGCGGGGCCGCGCGGTGCAACGTGCGGCCGCACGGCCCCGCCCCCTCCACGCACCCCGCCGCCCGCCCTCCGAGGAGACGGGCGGGCGGCGGGGCCATTGCGGCCGCCGCGTCGGGCCGGAACCGGCATGGCCCGGGATCCCGTAACGTCGCGTGGCCAGACGTTACTTTTCGTTGGTCCCTGACCGGGGTCCGTTTGACCACGCTTCCCAGGACATTCCCCCGGCTAGCCCGGGAAGCGTGGTTCAAACAGACCCCATGTGGGGATTCACCGTGGCGAACATCTGGCGGCCGCCAAACAGACGTTCGGGACACGGTGATCACAGGTGGGTATTCACCGTGGTTCACTGCGATCCTGTAACGTCTGAAAACACCCCATGTCTCTTGATTACTGGCTCTGCCTTACTGCCTGAAGTCCCAGTTATGTCCTGAAATTGTCATTTCTGTCCTTAAATTTTCAAGACTATTTGCACAACTTCTGTTAAAATCACAAAAGTTCAATTGCTTATAAAATTGGAACCCTTTATCCAATATTTTTGAAATATGGTAGGTATGATCCCTTGGGTGCGGGGTACAATCCTTCCAGATTTCTTCCAAACTGGACGGAACACAAAGATGTTACTGCCAGAAATGAATGTGCTAGTCAAATGCTTATAACATCAGCCCCCTTTATCCAATCTTTTTGAAAATTGGCGGAGATAATAATCTTGGGAAGGGGTACAATCTTTCCTAGTTTTATCCAGCTTGGATTGAAGGTAAAAAATTTACAGCTGGAAATGCACCACTTCTGTTAAAATCACAAAATCCAATTGGTTATAAAATCGGAACCCTTTATCCAACTGTATTTTGAAATTACACAGGGATAATGACTTGTATGGGGGGGGGGGGGGAACAATACTTCCACATTTCATCCAAATTCGATGAAAAACAATGAAGTTACAGCTGAAATAACACGAAACTAATATTTTTGTTTTTTCGTTATTAGTATCTTTTGTTTTTGTTACTGAAGGAGGCTCATTCAGTTTTGTTATTCTAATTATTTATTTATTTATTTTTAAAATATTATTTTTAAAATTTTGCTATAATTTGCTATAATGAAAACAAAAGGCACATCCCTACTGAGAGGGGTGTGGGGGCTCCCTTGGGCAAGAGGCAAGGGATTTGGATTGGGTGGGAGGGGTTATCAGTTGCATTATAAGCTTCCCTGAGCCTTTGGGGGATAGTTTGGGTTGTAAATCAATAACAGTAATAATAATAAATAAACATCTTTCCAAAATATGGCTTTTTTATTATGGCCAGCAGTGATCACTGCATTTATACAACACATTTCTTTATCTGAGACTAACAAACTACTTTGCAAACATGATTTATAGGGGTGGGACACTAGGGAGAATACCGGATACCGGATTTACCCATATCGGCACACCGGATCTTTAACATTGGGCGTTTTACCGGGTTTTTTAACATTGCGGCCGTTTATCTCAATGGCTGCAAAGTAAAAAAAACGGTAAAGCACCCAATGTTAAAGATCCGGTATGCTGGTACAGGTAAATATCGGATTTATCGGATTAATCCGATACACCCAAATACCGGCAATATTGGTTCTTGGGAGAACCGGAATTCCCACCCCTAATGATTTAATTAAACCTCTTTGGAGGTAGCTTGTCATTGTTCCTGTTCTCCAGATAAGCAAACTGAGGCAGAGAGAAGCAAATGGCCTGCTCAGATTCCCCCCAATGTTGGTGACTGTCAAGAATAGACTTCAGGGCTCCTAACTTTAGGTCCTATTTTCTGAGCAATAAACTGCTTTAACCACTATGATAGCTTGGCTATATTTATCACCAGTTCTTTTTCTTGTACCAGAGACCTTATTAAAATTAAAAATCTGATACCTGGGCAAGTTCAAGAGTGTGGATTTGAGACAATGATAAATATCATCTCATGTAGTTGCTCCTTCATTGTCAATATCTGCTTCTTTAATAAATGTGTTGAGCTTGTCACAGATTTTATTCTATACAGCCACCCTTTACCATTTCACATTCCGTTTAAGTACTTGGTCATCTATTATGTGACTCATTAGTTTGAGTCCTCTATAGAATTAAACAAAGTTGCAGCAAAAATAATAAATTGAAGCTCAGGTTTCAACTACATCACCCATGCATGTTTAAAAGCATCATTCAAAGTCTGTTCAAACTCATATACAATACTAGGATTTAATGCTAATCTATCTCCCTCTGCTACATACTTTCCTTGCCCATTATTTTGAAATATTGAGGAACAAAGCTGCAATTGTTTTGGCTTATTAGCTTAAAAAATGGTAGCTGGGGAAAGGAGATCCAATCAACAGGAGTGACATGCCAGCGTGCACCACTTCATGAGAGTCTGCCATTGGGCATTCATTGTTCTGTTTTCTCCATGAACTGATGATTAAGTATAGTCATATTCAAGTGAGGCCACTGAGAAAAATTGAATATTTTCAGAAACTGTTGTAGGTTCCTGCATTATGTAATAAGCTTTCTACTAAGTTCATGTATATCTTATCAAATACTTGCAGGCCTGCTCTTCTATAGTAGGAAAATCAGCACAAGTTTTAAAAAAAACAGCAACAACAAACAAACAAACCCAAGTAACATATTCTCTGAAACACATCTTGCCCATTACAGAAAATTATAAAAAATAAATACATAAATGAATGTGTGCTTGGACTTTTTATATTATCTTGCATTCCAGGAGCTCAAATGGCTTTGCCATATGTGATTTTATTAGGACTCAGAGCATCTTTCTTAGGTAAGGATGATTGTACCCAGTTAATAAATGCACCAAGAGATGAAAAGTGCTTCTTTATAGTCACACGGGGTCAGCAGCAGAGCCTCGCCAATGGTTATTTGCTGAACCATATTGCTTCCCAGGGTATTATCTTTTGCATGTCTTTGTGTTTTAATAACATTTTTGGTTTTGTTTTAAACTTTGCCCTAGATTTATACTTTACTGTACAAACAAAAATAGACAAAACGGTAATAAAGAAATAGACAGCCAGAAAGGAAACAGACTCGGGCTTGAATGGCAAATATTGTATCTGACAATCGCCCAACCTGATCCAGGTTTAACAAAATAAAAATCAACTGCGATCCAGTTCCATCAGAGATCCATTTCAGTTTTTTCTATATTGGCCTGCGCAATAGCCAAAATGAAATAAATGATTGAACCAAAATAACCAAAGTAACGGATATGCCAAGATCCATTGTGAAAATGAAAATGTGTTGGATTTCCACAGACTGTTCTAAAAACGTGGATGATCTCCGTAGACATGAAAAAGGCAATGTGTTTCAGGTGGAGAATGGACAGTAAAATGTTTTTCTTTCCACATCAGCTTTTGAAATGAAATTAGAATATTGTGTCCAACACAATAAAAGCAAAACATCAAATTTTGCTCTCTCTCAAATTACGAAAACGGTTGCCAAATTTGGTCTTAGAGCCTTGCTTTTGAGGAAGAAATATGACAATGGATTGGCTCAGGTGGATGATATGTGATAAGAAATTTTTGAGATCAGGATGATCGTGTTTGATAATTGTGCCGAATATATTGTGCGTTGTTAATTATGGATATTGATTTATATAGTAAATTTTAATTTTACATACTGTGCTTAACATTTGTACGGGCTGTGAAGTATTGATTGATTTGTCAATTTTATTATATTTTTATTTTTATTATTGTTATGGCTAAACAAATAAATTATTATATATATCAAATTTTGCTCCTGTTTCCCCATTGTCAAAATTCCAAAGAAGAGAAATCAGAAGTGATATATTTGGGCAAATGGCTGCATCCAAACTGCACAATGACCAGTACATGTAGGGGACGCTGAACCAGGTTTCCAGTCTTCCAGAAAGAAATACACATTTTATATAAACCCTTTTTGTATCAGTATGATTTCAACAGACATATCAGTTCAGATAATGGATGACCTAGTGATCTCTTGATCCAATGACTGACTTTCTCAATGGCTAATGAAGTGAGTGACCCACGATAACTTTCTAATAGAGGTGTGCACCGGGGGCCTATGTCATTTTTTGTTTTCATTTTTCATTTTCATTATTTAAATCTTTCATTTCCGTTTTCATAAATATCAAAATTTTGTTTGTTTTTACATTCATTTTCGTTTTCCATTGGTTTCAATGGAAAACACATTTCCAGCTGTACCTTTATTGTTTTTCATTATATTTGGCTGACGCTTTGAGAAATTATACCTCCAACAGAAGGCATTATGTGTGCCACACTCCAAAAAGATTGGATAAAGGAATCCAATTTTATAAGCAGTTAAATTATATAATTTTGCAAGAATCTTCATATACATTCTTGGCTGTAACTTCTTTGCCTCACATTTAATGTAGATGAAACTTGGCATGTTTATACCCCTTCCCATATTTACTATCTCTGCCAACTTTCAGAAGGATTGGACAAAGGGTCCTGGTGGTATAAGCAATTAACTTATAAATGTATGTCTGACTGTAACATTTTTGTAGTCCAACTAGTGTACATGAAAGTTGGCAGGGCAGTATATCATACCTTCAAGATCACCTCTGGCAAATATCAGAAAGATGTGATAAAGGGTCCCAATTGTTTATATCTGCACAGCATATGCAGAGAAGGAGCCTATGCCAGGAATTCTCTTACGTGTTACTGTGGTATAAGATCGGTTTGTGATGTCAATTGGCCAATAGAAATGTCAACCAAATATCCTCATTCTCTGCTGTGAACATCCCAACATCTCTCCTCCACCTGTTACTGGGAAGTCGGAAGCATCTGTTTAGGAAAGAGTCAACAGAGATTCTCTTATGTCCTCTGTCACAGTGCTGCAGGATTTGATCGTGATGATAATTGGACAGCCTGGATGTGTAAACTATGTCTCCTGATTTATGGAATGCTATCCCCAAAGTCCCAATTATGTCCCTTCTCTGCCCACCAAGGGCCGCCCCCTATGCCCGCCTCGAAGTCACTTCCGATTAGTCATGTAAAGCTGGAAGCATGCAGTAATTGGCCAGTGAATGTGTATGTCAGTCTTTTGGGTTGTTCCACATCATCCCTCCTACAGTCTCCCTCCCTCCCCCTGCCATGACAGGTGCCTGCCTCTGACTGGCACTGCATGTGCTGCTATTTATCTGAATAATGGTCTTCAAGAGGACAACATCAATTGCTTATAAAATTGTGTCCCTTTATTAAATTGTCCTGTAGTTTGGCAGAGTTGACAAGGAAGGTATGTGATACATTCTTACCAAATGTCTTGTAAACAGGATGGAATATGAATATGTTACAGCTGGAAATGTATTTCCAAGAAAAGGTCTTATAACATCAGGACCCTTTATCCAATCTTTCCGACAGTTGGCAGGAGTGTTAAGCTTGTGGAGGGACATACTAGTCAGAGGCTTCATGCAAATTGGATGGAAGATAAAGAAGTTGTAGCTATGAACGTGTGTGGAGCTTTTCTTAAAATCACAACATTCCATTGCTTCTACAATAGGCTCCTTTTATCTAATCTTTTTGAAAATTGGTATACATAATGACCTATATTGGGGGTACAATCTCCCCAAGGTTCATCAGAATTGAATAAGAAACAAAAACGTTATAGCCAGAAATACATTTTTTAGTGTTTTCCCTTTATTTTTAAAACAAAAAGTATTTTCCCCCCTATTTTCATTATTATTTGTCATTTTTGTTATTGCAATAACGATAATGAAAATGACAATTTTCGCTATTGTTGTAATAACGAAAATGACATGCACACCCCTACTTTCTAAGGTGAGTTTTATGTACTTTATGGGGAGTTTTCTCTGCTGGGATTACCTAACCTACGGTTTTACTATTTTCTAATTCATGTGTTCAGATTTTTTTAAATGGTTGAGATAAGACTTGGAAACACCAGAACATTTTGCTGATATTTGGATATGGCAACCTACTTGTTTTTATTATTTAATATACCTCATTTCCTTCCGCTATTTTTAGCGGCAGGTATGCTGGCCTCCTGATGGAATTTAGGCTTTGTGAGAACTGTCCTTTTGGACAGGTGGAAACTCTTGAATATGTGGTATTTATTTGTCCGGCTTATGCTGACCTGAGGGGAAAGTTTTTGGCCCAGTTCCTTAGTAATTATTCCCCCATAAACTATGACATGGCATTAGCTCAGCTACTTTGTGCCAGGGATACCTGTCTTGCAAGGTCTATGGCCTCTTTTTGTGCTGGTGTTCTTGACATCAAATGGAGTCAACTGCTACTAACTCTGTAATGCCAGTTGTAAATTCAGGATGATCACTTTTTTGCTTGTTAAACTTTATTGTTACTTGTTGTTTTATTTTGGTTTTTATTTTGTACTATTACTCTTTTAAGTTTTAGGTTTGTAATTTGTTGAAATGACCTTTTGGTCACTCAATAAAGTTTATTATTATTATTATTATTATTATTATTATTATTATTATTATTATATTTAATAAAAATGCAACCTTCCTATGAGTTAAGCAGAAAGAAGAAACTGCTAGATTAAAACTCTGCTGGAGTAATCATCATAGCTAAATTAGGGCCAAATATAGTAGGCAACCTGCAATCACCTATGCCAGTAGTTCATCAGTTAGAAGTTAAAGACAACAAATTTCATGTTGATACTTTTATGATTACAACCCTGGATTTGGCAGCCCAATGAACATAGATATTTTTAAACATTGCTGCCATGTTAGAAGTTTCCAACAAACTACTTCCTTCAACAAGTAAATAAGACAGAAGAACTAATTGTGTTTTAATTAGATATAATCAATTGTAGTCAGCAATAATACATTGACTGTTGTTTTTCCATAAAAGAATTAAAAACCCTCAGTTTTCCTCATTTTACAAGTTTCATTTTTTCTCTTTTTAAAAAAGTTTAGATGTGGAAAAAACCCCCAATATCGAGGCTTCCCAAATGCGCCTTCAAAAAGACTGCGCGAGCCGCGATTCCTATTGTGGCTGGCTGCTTCCGGTGTGTCTAAACGCACGCTTCGGGGCTTTTCAGGAAGTGTGTTCTTCATTGCACTGCATCCGGCCACTCGTGTAAAAGTGGCCCGATTGTTTACATCTTGTGGGGATGCTCGAGAGAGAATTTTTGTGCCATGGGAAATTACAGTATGTCAACCTACATTTTCCTCCCAAATTAGGATAAAAAGTTGAAACATCTACTTTTTCCTCTGAATGAATGAATGTTCAAAGGTATTTCAGGTTGGAAATCGTCTCATCCTCTGCAGATCAAGTGGTGAACCATAGTGGGGTTTCTGTGCAACTGTGATGCACTTGCAGAGTCAACCCTGGCCCAGGATGCATATAGGAGAAATGGATCTCAAAGTTAAAAATCTATAACTCTCAAGGGGCACGGAAGTGGCTTAGGGAAGCTGTGGATTTTAATGTCAGGCCTCAAATGCTTCAGTTTGACAAACAGAAAGAAAATGTTTGAGAAAGAAATGTCAAAACATTTTGTTATAGGTCAAAAAAAGCCCCCAAATGGTCCAATGACACATTTCAGTTTGTCCATTGAAGCAAATATGGTTTGAGATGATTTCCCAGATGCATTATTTATTTTTAATCAAAGTTAGCCTTTGATTACAATGAAATTACATTTTGCCATTTAGGAAAACGTTTTGTCAGGAACGTCCTGGACCTGGACAGACCTCGTGACTTCTTTAGCATATGCGTATGCAAAGTGACATCAACCATCAACAGGAGCTACACTCCAATATACCAAGTGTCAAATCACCCTTTGAATGGAGAGTGTTTTTCTAAACGTTAAATTTAATTATATCATCCTGTAGTCTAGATGAAAAGTAATTAAAGAAAAGTGTTACTAACAGAGGAAAAGAAGCATTCTCCCCTCCTCCCAGGACAGATGATCTTAACTAATGGGATTTGTCCCTCCTTCCTTTGGATAGGCAGGATCAATTTGATTTACAGCCTCATCCTATGGGAGGGGCACAGCCCACCATCGAAGCCCAGTTCTATTCCTGCCTTGCTGAGGGTAGGAAGCAGGATCGTGGCTCCATCTCTGGGAGCTTAGGTCTTAAGTTATTTATTTATTTATTCCTGTCTTCACTGTCTGGCCCGCTTCTCTCTCTTCCACCCCGCCTCCGTGGGGGGCTGGGCTGAGCCGCAGGTAGGGGATCGGAGGGCCCCTTCCCCCATGTCTCCCCCTCCTCCCCAACTCCATTAAGGGGCCCAGTTAGTGGGGGGAGCTGCGGCATTTGGAGCTGCTCCTCCTCAGCGGCTGCTGAGCTCGCGGGGAGTGAAGTCGCGGCATAGCCCTCGGGTGCAGCAGCGCACCGGCCAGCCACTTTCATTTTCCCACGCTCCGCCATGGCGGCAAGAGCCGGGAACACGACTCACTGGAACGCGGGCTCACCCCTCCCCCACGACAGCAGGGAGACAGGCGAAGCAGGCGCGACGGCGGTGGCGCCTCCCCGCACCACGGCTGGACACAACACAGCCAAGTCGCAGGAAGGGGTGAGTGAACCCGGGGCCTGCCCCGGGCTGGGGATTAGGCTGTGCCGCCCTTTTACTTGTACTTTACTTTACAAAAATGTTTTATCCTGCAACCCTCTTGCACATAGGCAACCTGGGGCGGCGTACAACACCGTTATGACATAATACAACAACAATAAAATCTGTGAAATACAATATATCACATCTAAGCAAATACAATAAATAGAAGAGCACATAGTATAAAATCTATAATAGTGGCTAAAAAATACCCCCCAACCCTACCTCCCCCTCAAAGGCCCAATGGAACAACCAGGTCTTACAGCTTCTGTGGAAAGAGGGGAGGTCTGGGGAAAGGCGGGTCTCCAACAGGAGAGAGTTCCACATCTGAGGCGTGGCCACCGAGAATGCCCTCACCACCGTCGCCACCCGGTGTACCTGGGGGACTTCAAGTCGAGTGCCCCGGCCGACCGCAGTGGCCGCGAGATGGCCTGAGGCGTAAGGTGATCTCGCAGGTAACCAGGGCTCAAGCCATTTAGGGCTTTATGGGTCATAACTAACACCTTGAATTGGGCCCGGAAGACAATAGGCAACCAGTGCAGAGTTCGGTGCACCATTGTAATGTGCTCGTGGTGACCCATCTCCGCTAGGAGGTGGGCTGCTGTATTCTGCACCAGCTGCAGTCTCCGGACCATCGTCAAGGGTAGCCCCACATAGAGTGTGTTACAGTAATCCAGTCGGGAGGTAATGAAAGCATGGATGACAGTGGCCAAATCCGAGACCGAGACATACAGCCGAAGCCGTCGCACCAGATGTAATTGGCGAAATACTCCTCTAGCCACAGCCTCCACCTGACAATCCAGGTGGAGCTGCGGGTCGAGGAGCACCTCCAGACTATGGACCTGGGCGGCCAAGGGGGGCAAACCCCACCAGGGTTGGCAGCCACCACCCCCTCAGCCCTACCCACCAGCATCACCTCTGACTTGTCAGGATTCAGCCTCAGACAGTTCACCCTCATCCAGTCCCCTACAGCTGCCAAGCACTGAGTAAGCACTGAGACCGCCGGGCCTGGGTCTCCAGAAAATGAGAGGTAAAGCTGTGTATCATCGACGTACTGATGACATCTTACGCCGAACTCTCTCATGACCTCGTCCAGCAGTTGCATATACATGTTGAACAGGAGAGGGGACAGAATAGAACCCTGCAGGACACCATACGTGAGAGTCCGAGGAGACGATGAACATTCCCCGAGAACCACGCGCTGTGTTCTTCCTGCCGGGAATGAGCGGAACCATTCAAGAGCAATTCTGCTCACCCCGGCCCGGTCCTGCAGCTTTGCCACCAACATTTCATGGTCAACGGTATCAAATGCCACCGACAGATTCAGTAAGATCAAAATTGAGGGTCTGCCCCGATCTAATTCACGGCGCAGGTCGTCGACCAAGGCCACAAGTGCGGCCTCCGTGCCAAACCCGGGGCGAAATCCAGAATGCAAGGGATCAAGGAAACCGACCCGGTCCAGATGCCCCTGCAGCTGTTGCATCACCACCCGCTCAATAACCTTCCCTAAAAAGGGAAGGTTAGAGACCGGCTGATAACTGGCTGGGGAGTCAGCATTCAAAGACGGCTTCTTGATCAGGGGCTGCATCACCGCCTCTTTGAGACAGCTCGGCACCCTGCCCTCTCTAAGGGAGACGTTGACCACCCCCGTCAGCAATGGCCCTAATGTCTCCCGGCTGGCTTTCACCAGTCAGGACGGGCATGGATCTAATTCACAACAGGAGGCGCGGACACCCCCAAGGACATCCACTGCATCAGCGGACGATACCCACTGAAACTCATCCCACAACAGACATGATGGGGCTTCCTGTACCTCCAATACATCCACTGTACTAACTGCAGCATCAAGATTGTGGTGAATTTGAGTGATTTTATCTGCAAAAAAATCAGCAAACATGTCACAGCGGGCACTGGAAAAATCCAGTTCCAGGCGGAGAGAGGCCGCACTGACCAGCCTCTGCACCACCCGGAAAAGCTCCACTGGACGTAATTTAGTGGACGTGATGAGGGCAGCAAAGAACTCCTTCTTTGCTGCCCCCACCGCCATAGCATACGTTCGTAAACAAGCTTTATGCTGCAATCGGTCAGCTTGAGCCCGAGTTTGATGCCACCATCGCTCTAACTGCCATCCATCCCACTTCATCTGGCGCAGGTCCTCCATAAACCACGGTGACCTCTGCTGTCTGCTGTCTGGAAGCGGACACAAGTTGTTCCAGAGGGCAGTGAGGTCATCGAGTGAACGATCATCAAGATTGGACAGCATCTCCCCTAGAGCATTCAGGAACCTCTCAGGTTCCATAAGTCTCCAGAGGCGGACCCCACGAACTCGCTGTGCACCTTTTCAGGGACAGACATGTACTAGAAAACTTGCCTGGAGGAGGTAATGATCTGTCCATGACAGGGGCAAAACCAATACATCCCCCACCACTGGATCCCCTGCCTCAAGGCAGGTGCAGAACATCAGGTCAAGGGTATGTCCCGCCTCATGTGTCGGGCCCTTAACCCTCTGAGACAGTCCCATGGTTGTCATGGCATCCATGAACTCACGCTCTGCTCCCCCCAAACTGGCATCGGCATGGATATTGAGATCCCCCAGGACCAAGGTCTTCGGGGACCGCAAGACCACCTCCGAAACCAGTTCTGCTAGAACGTGTAGGGATGCTATGGTACAGGTAGGTGCGCGGTATACCAACAGCAGTCTTAATCTGTATCCCGCCAAATCGAACACACGGTGGACCCCCTTCATGCCTACAATGTTCTGCACTGGATACCGCCTCACAGAACAAGTGTCCTTAAAAACAACGGCTACACCACCTCCCTGCCCCTCTGATCTAGGCTGATGCTGCACAGAGTGCCTGACTGGAACAAAGTCAGCCAGTATTGGCCCTGACTCATTGTCCAGCCAGGTCTCTGTGATGCATGCGAGATTGGCTGATTGATCCAGGATCAATTCCTGAATCGTTGTTGATTTATTCACAACCGACCTCACATTGAAGAGCAGCAGTTCCAGACCAGGGACCCCTCTGATCTTGATCCCTGTATCACCTGCCTGGGGGCCTATGCGGGGAACCGGGACCAAACAATGGCCCCTCCCTGCAGATGGTCTCCGCCTCCCAGCGAGACCATAATTGCCCCAGCCCATCACGACCCCAATGGCTGTGGACCCCCCCCGGCCCGCCCCCCCTCCCTCCCGGTGGCTGGTCCAAATGTCCAGTGATTCGCATGGGGACAGGATTGGGCTTACCATGCATTGTAGTCTTTGCAACTCCCGTTCCTGAGGTTTAGTTCTCCATTGGTCCCATCCTCTCCCCATCTGAAANTTGGGTCACGCCCACTGCTCTCACCAGGGGGCTGTAGCCAAAACTCCCTAACCCAGTCCCCTACCCTCCCCCACCCAAGCAAGTGGGGGTCTCTTACCCGCCACCCCTCCCTCCCTAATATATACCCCTGCCACTATTTCCAGCCTGTATCTCACCTCTCCTGGTCCTCACCTAAGGGCCACACCCAAGGATCCTTTGGCGCGGCCCTTAGGAGGTACCAGAAGTCGTCCTCCTTTGGCTGGGGCGGCAGGTGATAGCCTCCCCTCACCTTTTTGAGTCCCTCACAGGAGGTGGATCCCCCCCAGGCCACCGCACTCCCAGGGAGGGAACCCCCATAGACGGTAGCATGCGCTTCCCCTATACATGAAGCAGGCAGGGAAGGAGGCATCAGGGAGGAGAGATTGTCTCTCCAAACAGGGAGAGGACACCCCCCAAAGGAGCAGGGGCAGAAAGAGAAGGCCTGAGGAGAAATCAGCTTCCTGCTCTTCCAGGAGTTCCTCCTCTTCATCCGCCTCGTCTTCTCCTCCATCTAGCTCCTCCTCTTCCTCCTCCCCTAGATGCCACTCCCACCATAGGGGAAGAAAGGCTAAGAGATCCAGCTCCTCTCACTCCAGGAGAAGCAGAAGGTCCAAGGGCCATAAGGCTAAAGCCGCTAGGCTCAGTTCCCCTTCACCCTCGGCGGTCCCCCCTGACAAGGAGGATGGGGAACACTCTGGCTTGCAGTCAGAAGCAGGGGACGTAGGGGAAGAGCCTGCAGGGGAGAGGCTCTTTGAAGTGGAGCAGTTCAGCAAGCTCCACTCTAAGGTGGCAGGGGAGTTGGTCATCTCCCTACCTGCCCAGCCAGTAGAATAGCAGGAGACCCCTACGGAGAATAAGAGGGACTTCCCTAGGGGAACCGCTCCTACCCCAGAATTGCCCCTGGCTAAATTCTACATTGATACTATCAATGGGGAATGGGAGCACCCAGCTAGATTTAAGGGGCCTCACAAATTCATCAATACATTTTATGCAATCCCAAGCCCCCAGGAGGAGTTGGTGGTCCTACCCAAGGTAGATGCAGGGGCAGCAGATTTATCCAAATCGGCAGCCCTCCCGGAAGAGGGATTTCCCAAAGATCCCCTTGATAGGAAAGCGGAGATAGCTCTCAGGAAAAATTATGAGGCCTCTGCACTAGCTCTCAAAGCAACTCCTCTGCATCTAGCTTCAGCAGGGCAGCCTACATATGGACCAGTGACCTAGCCCACAAGGTAAAACGAAAGGAGCTGAAAGACAGCTTTAAGAAGCTGGCCCTGGCTTCAGCTTACTCAGCGGATGTGACCCTGGACGCCATCCAGCTAAATGCCAGAGCCATGGCAACCAAAGTGGTGGCTCGCCGCTCACTCTGGCTTCACCCATGGAAGGTGGACCTTCCTTCCAAGGCTGTCCTGACAGGAGCCCGGTACCAGAGCAAGAAGCTGTTTGGTGAAGCCATGGACAACGTCCTCACTACCGAACAAGAAAAAAAGAAGGCTCTACTGCTGATCCCCTCGAAAGGCACAAGAGTTCTTTTCGCCCCAGAACCTCCTCTCGCAACCACAGAGGTAACTGGAAAAGAGACTTCCGCCCCGGTAAACCTAGGTGGCAGTGGAACCGAAGAGGCAGAGACCAGTCCCAGTTCAAGAAACCACAGTCCACAAACCCAAAGCTGTCCAAGTCCTCAGCATGACTGGAGGCCGCCTCCTCAGAGTACGAAGACATATGTCGGGGGGAGGCTCCAGCTCTTCATAGATAAGTGGGGACACACGTCTTTGGACCAGTGGGTATTAGAAACAGTGGCCAAGGGTCACACCATAGAATTCATGTTTCCACCAAGGGATTGTCTTCTTCCATCACCACTGTCAAAGGACCAGCTAAAAGCAGGCAAGACTATAAAGGCAATCCAACATTTGCTGGACATGAGGGCAATAGAACCAGTACCACCTCCTCAGAGGCATTCTGGCTTGTACTCCGTTTTCTTCACAGTCCCAAAGAAAAATGGGGATGCGCGGGCCATATTGAACCTCAAATCACTCAACAAGAGGGTCAGATACCGGAAGTTCAGACTTGAAACTCTGAACTCCATCACAGCATCCCTACAACCCAGAGACTTCTTAACATCTATCGATCTCTGGGTAGCCTACCTACACATCTCCATCCAACCATCACACTGGAGATACCTGAGATTCGTGGTCGACGGTCAGCACTTCTAGTTCCGAGCTCTCCCCTTCAGACTCTTGTCATCACCGAGGGTCTTCACGAAAGTGCTGGCAGCACTGGTGGCGCACTTGAGGACAAGAGGTATCCACATCTATACATACCTAAATGACATCCTCTTGAGATCCCCGTCCCAAGAGCAGAGCCTAGCCGATCTACAACTGACAATAGAGTGTCTGGAGTCCCATGGCTTTTTAGTGAACAGAGAGAAGAGTTGCCTGATCGCGTCCACATCCATTCTAAACCTGGGAGTCTGGATGGATACTGTCCAGGAGGACCGGGTCTTCCTATCAGACGAGAGAATGGACAAGATCCTATTGCTTCTAACGCATCTCAGAAGAGAAGAGATGGTGGACCTCATGTTCCTAGCCTAAGTCCTGGGAAGCATGGTCTCATGCTTAGAGACTGTGGCATGGGCCAGACTACACTTACAACCTCTGCAGGCTTTCCTTCGTCCCTATCAGGAGGAGATAGTGAACAGCACTCACCTCCCCGTCAGAATATCCGACAAACTGAAACAACAGCTGAGCTGGTGGTCCTTTCAAGGAGGCTAGAGAAGGGCCTGCCTATGAGAGACCCAGAGAGGACAATCCTAACAACGGATGCAAGCAACTGGGGGTGGGGAGCGCACTGCAAGTTCGGGTCGGCACAGGGCAGGTGGTCCGAGCATGAAAGAGATTGGCACATCAACAGACTGGAGCTGAGAGCAGTCCGCCTGGCCCTACTCCACTTTGCCAACCACCTCAATGGATCCCACCTTCTGATTCGGACGGACAACGCCACTGCCATGGCGTTCATAAATCACCAGGGAGGCTCTTGCTCGAGATCACTTCAAGAGGAAGCGAAGCTACTGTTCAGTTGCACAGAGATCCGGATAGAGTCAATAAGGGCAATTCACATTGCTAGGAAGATCAACACAACAGCAGACTGGTTGAGCCGTCAAGCGACAGATCCGGGAGAGTGGTCCCTCTCCCTGAGAGCGTTCAATCTAATCAGGGAACAATTCGGCGAGCCCATGATTGTTAGTATGGGATTATATTTGTGGGATTATGTTTTGAAATTGGAATTCGTTGGATTAATGGATTTATGCTTTGTCATGTTCTGTATTTCATTTGTTGTTAGCCGCCTCGAGCTGCCCTTGGCAGGAGAGTGCGGGATATAAATTAAAATGGAATGGAATGGAATGGAATGGAATGGAATGATGGATCTGTTTGCATCATCAAACAATGCCAAGGTCCACTTCTTCCTGTCCTGAAGAAGAGACCCAAAGGCAGTGTGACTAGATGCTCTATCGTCAACCTGGCCGAGGGGGCTGCTAGACGCCTTTCCCTCCATCCCAATCCTTCCACATGTCCTTCAACAAGTTCGCCACCAGCGGGCCCGAGTCATCCTAGTGGCACCATTTTGGCCTCGTCGACCCTGGTTCTTGGATGTTCTGAACCTGACGGTATCAAGCCCGCTCCGACTCCCAGCATGGGAGGATCTGCTTTCTCAGGGTCCACTGCTCCATTCAAACGTAAACAAACTGGCACTCTCGGCCTGGATGCTCAGAGGAGACAGCTAACGTCTATAGGATATTCTGGTACGCTGCTTGATACCTTGTTGTCTTCTAGGCGGGAGTCGACCAACAAGATCTATGGTCGAACGTGGGCCAAATTTACCCAATGATGCTCACAACGTCACCAAGATCTGATGGAAGTAGGTCACTTGGAATTACTTTTATTCCTCCAGGAAGGACTGGAGAAAAGACTGAATGCGAACACAATCAAACAACAACTTTCGACATTATCTAGCATCATCAGCTGTACAGGTCTGCCACCTATTTCCACGCATGTGCTAGTCAGGAGGTTTATTAAAGCAGCTGAAACCCTCTCACCTCTGGCACGACACAGATTTCCTACATAGAGACTCAATATCATTCTGGATGCATTGACCAAACCTCCGTTCGAACCATTGGACAAGGTTTCTTCTTCCTTATGTCTATAAAAAAAACCTTTTTAGTAGCTGTCACATCAGCCCGCAGGGTTTCCAAATTGGGGGCTCTGTCAATAGACCCTGAGCTGTGTATCTTCCACCCGGATAAATTGGTCCTGCGCCCAGACCCATCCTTTTGACTGAAAGCAAATTTGTCCTTTCATCAAGAACAAGAGCTGGTGCTACCTTCTTTTTGCCCTAAACCTCAACATCAGAGAGAGCGGCTGTGGCATAATCTAGATGTTAGAAGGGCTATCAAAATCTACCTAGATAGAACCCGCCCGATTAGATCAGACTCCTCCCTCTTTATTAACTTTGGCAATAAGAATAGGGGTAAGAGGGCGAGCAAAACATCTCTTTCTACGTGGTTGAAAGCATGCATCACAGAAGCCTATAAGGCTCGGGGGGTCCCCGTCCCTCAGGGGATTGTAGCACATTCTGTTAGAAACGTAGCTACGAATGCAGCACTGTTTGGTAGGGCCTCAATAGAAGAATTATGTAGGGCTGCCACGTGGGCGTCAGTACACACTTTTGCCCGTCACTACAGACTCACATCCTTGGCCTCAGCAGATGCGGCTTTTAGGCGGAGGGTCCTTCAGAGGGTTCTTTTGAATTAGCGCCTGGACTCCCTGGAGGGTCGGGGTGCTTGTTTAATGGTGGGAATCCACCCTCCCTGGAGAGGTTCTGCTTGGGGACGTCCCATCAGTTAAGACCATCTGTCCTGGGAGGAGGGGAGAATGAGAAATTTCTTACCTGTGAATTTTCCTTCTCCTTCCTCTCAGGACAGATGGTCTTCATCCTACCCTCTGTGGGATTCCAGGCACCAGGGGGCGGTCTCACTTTCCTCCTCCCTCTCTTATACTCTCACTCATTGCAATTTCTGAGCTTGCTGCTCTGTTCTCTGTGTCTTCCGGCTGGGGACAGGGTGTTCTTTCTAACCTTTCATGTTACGTTTATGGTTAACAGTTTGTATTTGCTTCAGTTGGTTTATTTATTTCGTAGTGGCTTTGGCAGTCTCATCCTGGGCTTCGATGATGGGCTGTGCCCCTCCCATAGGATGAGGTTGTCAATCAAATTGATCCTGCCTATCCAAAGGAAGGAGGGACCCATCCCATCAGTTAAGACCATCTGTCGTGAGAGGAAGGAGAAGGAAAATTCACAGGTAAGAAATTTCCCGTTTCAGTATGCTATAACGGTAGTGTGCTTATCCTAGCAATCACCCATATTCACCATGTATTCACCACAAATTGGGTGCTGCCATTTTATCTGCAGAATCAGAATTTGGGGTTATGGAAGGTTGGTCTTGTCCTGTTTATTTGGATCAGTTTCAATCGGTATCACCCCACCGATGTGGGGGAAGTGCTTGGGGCAGTGAGGGCATCCAGTTGTGAATTATTTCCTTGCTCATCCTGGCTGGTGAAGGCCAGTCAGGAGACATTGGGGCTGTTGCTGGCTGGGATGGTCAACACTTCCCTTTGGGAGGGCAGGGTGTCAGATGCTCTTGAAACTGTAGTTGTCCGGACCCTGCTTAAGAAGCCATCTTTGGATGCTGACTCCCTGGCCAGCTATTGGCCTGTCTCTAACCTTCCCTTTTTAGGGAAGGTTATTGAATGGGTGGTTGCCCAACAGCTCCAGGTTAATCTTGATACCCTCGGATTCCTGGACCCATTTCAGTCATGCTTTTATTCTGGGTATGGCACAGAGACTGTGCTTGTGTCTTTGGTCTATGATCTGTGCCTGGAGATTGACGGGGAATCCCACCCTGTTGATCTTGTTAGATCTTTCGGCGGCCTTTGGTACACTTGATCATGAGGGGTTGTTGACATGACTGCGGGATCTGGTGCGGGTACGTGGGACCACTCGAGTGGTTCCACGCCTTCTTGTCAGGGAGGTCCCAGACATTGCTTGTCGTCCTCTCGGGACCTCCCCTGTGGGGTCCCGCAGGGTTCTATTCTGTTTCCCCTGTTGTTCAACATGTATATGATGCTGCTGGGTGAGGTCATTCAGAGGTTTGGGGTGAAATGCCATCAGTATGCTGATGATACTTAGCTCTACCTCTCTTTTTCATCCAACCCAGATCTTGTAGTCTTGGTGTTTACCCGATGCCTGGCTGCTGTCAGGGACTGAATGAGGATGAACTGATTGAGGATGAATCCAGACAAGACTGAGGTGATGATGGTTGACCGGCCTTGTGACCTGGAGGGGATTGGGACTCCTGTTATTGATGGAGTTTGTCCTCCTCTGGTCAGTCAGTTTCACAGCCTTGGAGTGCTTCTCGACCTCTTTCTGTGCCTGGATTGTCAGGCTGCAGCGGTGGCCAGGAGCGAAGTTTTCACCAACTCCATCTGGTGAAGAAGCTGTGATCTTTTCTTTCTGATTTGGATATGGCCACCATCATCTATATTTTCATCTCCTCGAGGCTAGGTTACTGTAACATGCTCTTCCTGGGGCTGCCCTTTACGACTGTTTGGAAGCTGCAGCTGGTGCAGAATGTGGCAGTTTGCCTCCTTTCAGGGGCGAGGCACCTGGAGCACATCACACCAGTGCTCCAAAGCGTGCACTGGCTCCCTATAGCTTTCCGGGCCCAATTCAAGGTGCTGGTTTTAATCTTTAAAGCCCTAAACGGTCTGGGCCCCACATAAGGGAAAGACTGCCTGTCCTTCCATGCCCCACTGCAGACCTGCGATCGGCTGGGAGCACCTCCCCATGAAAACCATCCAGTAGTCTTCTCTGTACGACAAGGGCTTGCAGGGAGGCAGTTCCCGATTGCTGCCCTAGTGCTGTGGAACTCCCTTCCCCTGGAGGTTGGTTTGAGCCGGAGCATTCTTTTTTTGTTTGAAAAGGTATTTGGAAGGCGGGGACGGGGGTTGGGGAAGGGGTGTGAGGGGGTTGTATGTGGGGAATGGGGAGGTGGTATAGGGTGGGGTTTGGGGGGGCTCTGGAAGGTTGAGGGGATCTTTGGGGGTTGTTTGTATTTTAAAGTTTTTATCTGTTCTCAAAATATGTTTGTATATGTTTATATTTTTTATTTTGTAAGCCACCCTGAGTCTTCTGAGGGAAGGGCGGGATAAAAATTTAAACAAACGAATAAACAAACGAACAAAGAAATAATCCCTGCTATGTGTGATCTACCTAATGATTTAAGAGGATACAAGTGAAAAAAGAGAACTAATCATTTAGCCAGACTGTAATACTGACAAAGCTATTGGTTAACTCTCTCAAATTATGATTCGGTGTCACCCGTAGCCCAATTTCATCAACTCGACTTCATCTGAGGATCATTCCAGTTAAGAAAATAAAGATTTATTATAACAGTGTCAAATGAAACACTTCACGTCTTCTGTTTTCCTACCTCTAGGGCTGTTTAGTGCAGCTTCGGCAGCCCTCGCTCCATTGCCACAGTGACTCTGGTCAAAGGGAAGGCACTGATCCCCTGTTCCTGCCACCACGTCGTAGTTCTTTGCCAAATCCTTTGTTTCACCGAGAGATTTCAGTTTATAGACTCTTCTTGTATTGGTATCGGACAAGTACAGGGATTCCGACACCGGGTCCATGGCCAGGTAGTACTTGTGAGCTGGACTTGTGCTAAGGCAGAGAATAGTAAAAGTACGAAAATTAATTTGTCCATTATATTCATTTTTAGCAGCATTTATTTCCAGCGGCTTAAGCATTGCACTGTCATTCTTGTCATAGAGATTTCAACAGCAGGGAGATTTTAACAAGAGCATTCAAGTGACTTTATTCAAATGAAAATAAAACAGCAAAAACAACAAAAAATGTATCAAAACAAATACAAATAAATTACATAACCTCCACTGGACAACGGATAAATGTCCCCTCTTTCATTTCTTACTCAGGGGAGTCCCCTTGCCCATCATCATCTAATCTCCTCATCCAGCCCAGAGCCCCCTTTCTCACAGTGGAGCCATGGTCATTCTCCACATTTCTCCCTCCCAATCATTTCCACAATACAAATTATAATCAGGGGTGGGAAACCTTTTCCCTACAAAGGGCCACTTTGAAAATTAGCACAAGCTCTGAGGGCCATACAGAAGTTGGGGGTGAGAGTACTTAAGGGGTGCACGGAGGAAGAGGAGGGTCCGGATCATGGATTTGTGCGGTGGATCTGTCCCCTGTCCCTGTGTGCACGCCTTCATCTCTGCTCCCTTACCCCGAGCTCACTCTTTCAGTGCTTGGGACTAGGAACTGGATCCAGGAGACAGATACAGGAACTGGAAAGGGGTCAATTAAAACTACCCACGGCCACATTAGGCCCCTAGGCCTGAGGTCTCCCTTCCTGATTTAAATAATAAATAGTCAATAATTAAACAAACCTCCCCATTCCCCTCCCACACACTCCCACTCCTCTGTCTTTCACCCAAGGGGAGTCCCTTCCCCCGGCTCCCATGCTCATGCTAGCTGGTTATGATAGTGCTAGCTTGTTGGAAGGCTACAGAGAGTTACCATGCACATAATAGCCCATTCTGGGTGGGCACGCACTTCTGGTAATTTTTCTTCCTTATTTAAGCAATAAGGAATGCAGAGGTGTGAAATATGGTGCATTATTTCATGCCCAGCATGTTGTCAGGAGCAAGGCAGAAGGCCAAGTACCATCAATGAAAGTAGGTGTGAATTAATGCACCATAATTCATACGCTGGAGTGCTTCGTTGTGATTATAAAATGTTATTTTTTTAAAAAATTAATATATTTACATATGTTAATTAAGTGATAAGACTCATACATTCCAATCAGTGAACTGGGCTGCTTCTTATTCGCCAGTGAGATCACTTGGTTTCTCACTGAGTTCTTTAGAACCCAAGTGAATTTACTGAGTGAGAAGCTGTAAGGAGGAGGGCAGGTAGCACAGACAATGTCCCCAAATGCTGGGCAGACCCTTATGTTGATGCACAAGCCCACTGAAGTACAAAGATCTCTATGTGGGCATAAGAATCTGCACGTATCAATTTGATTCCTTTTTTGATCCATTTGAAAATGGATCCCTACCTATAGACATCCCTCCGGAAATGATTTACAAAGGATTTACAAAATGCAGCAGATCTTTCTCTTGAGGGAGAATGTACTTTCTGACAGTCAGTTATCCTTGGGTTCTTTACTTATACTGCCTCAAGCCTAGTCTAGGGCTTGCTATGTTTAAAATATATTATATTTAATTTCTTTTTAAAAAGCAGTCAGTTCTTGTTAAAATATACTGCTTTGATGCAGTTTAATGGGACGCTGGGTGTTTTCAGATGTGATGGTGGCACGATTTAATCTGCTTTTGTGTGGATGAAACCGGGTGCGCTGTCATGTCTAAATGCACCCGCCAGATGTTAGCCCGGGCTGTTACCTGGTTGGTGGTGGCATTAGCCGAGCTGTATTCACAACTCACAACCCGGGCTAAGCGCCACCATCGACTGGGGGTAAAGTGGGCCTTCTCGCTGTATTTACCCCATTCTGGAGTGGCGGCGCTTCTGGGCAGCCGTGGCAACTGTCATAGGCTGTCATGGCTGTCCGTCGGGGAGGGGGGTGGGCTGCTCCATGTAGCGTGTTGGTGGGGACGTGTGAACACATATCTGTGTGTCTCCCTGCTCCCTTCTCGGCCGCTGTAACATTTGTTCGGTGGCTGGGCTGAGTCCCGGTCAGAGTGACGGCTCCTGCCACAGTCTGAAGCAGTCTGTGGCCATGGTGGGACCCATCACGCCTGAAAACACCCACTCAGAACCAGTCCAAGGCATGTGCCACCAGCGCCCAGGCACATGGCCCCGCGCCCCACGCCGATGTCGCAGGTTGGAGTCTTGGGTGGCATTCTAATGTTTGCTTAATTCGCACAGCCACGGCGGCAGCAACTTTCGATTTAAAGCAACGCGCACTTCCGGGCTGGTGTGAATGCACCTAGTGCACACAATTCAGCATTATGCGAACTGGTGGAGTGTGGTTTGAAAAGCTGCTCAAAGCAACTTCAAACCGCACTCCACCAGTTTGCATAATGCTGAATTGTGCGCACAATTGTTCACACCAACCCAGAAGTGTGCGTTGCTTTAAATTGAAAGTTGCTGTCGCCACGGCTGTGTGAATTAAGCAAATGTCAGAATGAGCCCCAGGGAGGCGGAGTTGGGTACAGAACGCCACCAGACCACCTCTCCAAAAAGCACGACTGGTAGGGTGGGGAGGCGGCCCGAGGTTGGTGGCTGTGGCGTCCAAGCCGCCCGTGGGATCGGGAGGGTCTGGGCAGGGAGGGAGGGTCTGCCCCCCCTGCCACAGCAGCAGGCAGGCTCCCCCCCGCCTGCACCCAGATCCCCCTGCTTCCCTCCCCCCCAACAGCCTGCACCCAGATCCCCCTGCTTCCCTCTTCCCCCCACAGCTGCTGTACCCAGATCCCCGCTTCCCTCTCCCCCCCCACAGCCTGCACCCAGATCCCCCTGCTTCCCTTTCCTCCCCACAGCCACTGCACCCAGATCCCCCTGCTTCCCTTTCCTCCCCACAGCCACTGCACCCAGATCCCTCTGCTTCCCTTCCCCACATCACAGTGTGCACCCAAGTGCACAAGCGATGCTTGTGATAAAATTGAGGTTTTGAAATCCTGAGATTTAACTGTTAGTCTTGTGACTAATCCCAGTCCTGTCTTGTGATTTAACATTTCTCAGCATGACCTCCTTGTTAAACAGCGGTTTATAAATTAACAGTACATGTAACAGACTGGTTTCTATAAATTTAAGTGCATGTTTGTTCCCTCTCTGGTCATGTGTGATCCTATGTTCCTTTTTGAGACTGTGGTCATTGGTGTGTGTCATCCTTCTCCCTTCCGTGTTAGCCGACAGATTTGCTGCTTGCCTTTGCTGTGTTGCGCTTGTCTCTTTTAAGTTTGCCTTGTATTACCTGTCTCTTAAACTAAGTCAGGAAGTCTTTGGGTGTAGAAATTGAGAAATCTTAACGCTGAAAACTCTTTGTTGCTGGATTTTTGGAGGCTCTGCCTACAATGGACAAGCCCCTCCCTAGGGCCGGCCGGCCTTTGGGGCCCCACAGCAAGGCTTGGCACATGGCCCCTCAAGCCCTTGGGGCCATGCACCCACTGCCAGCTTGGAACCTACATTACTGTACAAATATGTTTAGCAACTCTTACTACAAGAAATAACTAAGGTTAGTGCATAATGGAAAGAGATTTATGGGAAAAAATATCTCTCTTTAATCAGTTCATTTACTTGATGTCTTGGAGAACATATTGTGAGGAGGAAGTTTCCCTTTTTGTGTGGCTCTTTCCCACTGAAACAGTCAAGAGAAAAGGCATTTTAGTGAAAATATGCTTGTAAAAATACAAGATCTGGCAGGGCCTACAAGGCAGGTGTGGAGCCAGGAAGCACTTTTAACTCCTTTTGTTTTAAGCTGAGTTTCAGACTGACACAGTTACTTTAAATAGCAAATCTTTGACAGAGAGAGACTAGGTTTTGCTGACCATAAGCTAGAGGCTCCTACATCACGGGGCAAGGTTACAGACCACAATGGCAAAGTATATTAACAATTACGGTGGCCACTTATATGAACAGATAGAACTATTTTTTTGCTCCATTTATTAATGCTGATTGGGTGTTGGGTGTTGTATGCAACTTTGCAAAGAGCGGTGAGACTTCTAATGGGCAGGTAACATCCCCTCATTTCCACTGAAGAAGAGAGATTCTAAGAAGTTTGTGAGAAAACAAGTTTGATAATTAGAGCATGATCGTGTAAGGGGCCTATTAAAGGATTGTCTTCTGTCCCAGGGATAAAAACAGGACAATGCTAATTTGCACATATGTGCATGTGTTAGCTCATGAAAATGTATGCAAATTTAAAATGCCCCATTGAGCTAACATTAAAATAGGTCCTTTTTCTAAACACCATAGCTCCATAGAACAGACACCCCACAGCTCCATGCAACTGCACAGAAAAGGGAGTAAATATTATTATATTTACAGGCAAGTGCGCTGGATAGAAACCCATGCTTCCTGGTACAGCTCCATCCCCTGCTGTTGGAAGAGGGGTTGGGGGCTCACTCCATCTTCTGCACTGGGGCCTATTCTGACCTAGCTGTGCACCTCTGGGCACAGAACAGACATCCTATAAAATCTATTGCTGTACGTTTGGCATATCAGTCAGTTGAATCCTGACAAGATGGAGGTGATGTTGGTGGGTGAGGGCCTGGGGGGCCTGGGAGTGGTTGAATCTCCTCTTGTGGGGGGGGCGGGGGGGTCGCCCTCCCATGGTCTCGCAGGTACGGAGTCTGGGTGTGCTCCTCGATTCACGGCTCAGCCTGGAATCTCAGGTTGTGGCCGTGGCAGGGAGTGCGTTTCGGCAGTTACGTCTTGTCCGGCGGCTTCAGCCATATCTCTCAGACTCCGACCTTGCCACTGTCATCCATGCCTTCATCACCTTGAGGCTGGATTACTGCAATGCGCTCTACGTGGGGCTGCCCGAGAAGCTGGTCCGGAGGCTGCAGCTGGTGCAGAATGCCGCAGCCCATCTCCTTACTGGGGCGGGTCACAGGGAGCACATGACACCTGTGCTCCGGGCTCTGCACTGGCTGCCTATAAAGCACCGGGCTAGGCTCAAGGTGCTGTTTTTGACCTTTAAAGCCCTTCACGGCCTGGGCCCTGCCTATCTGCGGGATTGCCTCACTCCCCATGTGCCCGTGCAACCCCTGAGATCGTCCATGGGGGCCTTTTTGGTGGTTCCCCGGGTGAGGCGGGTGGTCACTGATGTGAGATCTTTTTCGGTGGCTGCCCCTGTGCTCTGGAATTCACTCCCGGAGGAGGCTCGGTTGGCCCCCACCCTCCTGTCATTTCGTTTGTGTAAGACCTGGTTGTTCCACCAGGTTTTTGGCGAGAGGGGGTAGGGTTTGGGAAGGAGGGTGAGTTTTTATGATTTGTTTTAAAATTTGTTGATTTATTTTTAAATGTTTTATTGTTAAATTTTTTTGTGTTGTTCGCCGCCCTGAGCTGCCTTTGGACAGGAGGGGCGGGATATAAGTTTTAAATAAATATATAAATAAAATAAAAATATGACAAATTGGACAGTGGACTGAAACCTCAAGTTCCTTAACCATCCAGGTAATAACTGGATACGAGGCAACCTTTGACTGTTGTCATTTTAAAAATCCCTGCAGAAACAGTCTTCAAGATGGGTTGGGTTAGTGCAAGCCCCTGATCGTGTATTGTTAAAGGGGGAAGAGAAGATTATATTTCTGAACTGAGGGAGGGAATGGGTGAGTGGAGAAAAGAAGATGCATGTGATTAACTGCTGAGCTAAAGACTATCATTATTCCAAAGTCAATTCAGTTTTTTGTTAGAAATATTCAGAATGGTCATTTCTGCTTTCTGCAGCTTAGGATCAAAAAGGATCCAGTGTGAACAAACAAAAGGATTTTCCATCAGATGCTGGGATGGAAGAATGCACAAAGAGAATTCAAGGTGTTAAATGGACTGAACTCATACCTAAAGCCCCCCCAAAAGTACCAAAGGTCACTGTATCTTCTTTGCTATGGTTTCACCCATGCTATTAATACACAGTGACTACTAGAAAACTTTTGACCTTAACTAGTCTTAAGGGCTTGAATGCTAAAATGTTTAAATATTGGAAGTGCCAATTTGAATCAAGGGCCTAAAACCCTTGATATGGGAATAATCCTGAATTACGGGGATCAAAGCAAACCAGTGTAATTGGGACCTCTTTTAATGGTGAAGGTTTAAAAAGGGCAACAAGGACACTAGCATTGCAAAGTGAACAATAATTCATATTGCAGTCAAATATTTCTTTCCCTTGGTACTTTGACTTCATTGGGTACAATGCTCACATTTGCATTTCGCCAGGTGCCAAACCACTTTATTTACTGATGTTAAAATCCCAATGAAAGAAAATCTATAGAATCATGAAGTTGGAAGGGACCTTGAGGGCCATCCTGCTTGGATGCAGGGTGACTACAGCTCCAGCAAAAACAAGCACAGGCAGTACTGAATCCGCACGGCTTATACAGCCTTTTCCATACTGCCCTAGAATCAGCCTTTCCCATCTCCAATTGTCAAAACCTATTTAGATCCTTGTGCTTTTCTGCTCTTATATTTGTTATTCTATTTCTGGACATCAGGCCAGATTTATTTTTCATGTAAACAGGCTAATTACACAGATAGCTGTGTCTCCCTTGCATGCCTGTGCTGTCAGCAGCGCATGTTCTGGTGTCCATGCTTTCCAGGGGTCACAGATGTTCACAGGTGGGTCACAGATGTAGCGCTGATGAAAAACACAGACCCACAGACAGTGACAGCTTTGTTTGCTTTCTAGCCAGCAGGTGGAGTTGACACTGGTGAGAAGGCAATGAAGTACTAAGGAACTAGGCTGTTGCTGTTGTGTGTGCGTGCACATGTGTGTGCGTGCATATGTTGGGGGCGAGGGAGAAAAGAGCCTTCCCTTCCCCTTGTGCATTGCTAATCCGCAGTCACAATCCACGTGCCGGCAGAACACAGAGACTACTTTCTCTTCTCATCCCCAGGTACACAAAGCATAGCAAAAGCAGAGGGGAAAGGGCAGTGGGGAGGCAGGGTCATGGAGTGCCTTCTGATGTGCACTGGCTGACTGCAGAGAGGAGAGAGAGCTAAGCATCTTTCAGGCAGGGCAAGGTGTAAAGATTCCTCCCGTTGCAGGAGAAACGGTCTCCCCAGTGCTCCGCCTGTGGGGCTCGTAGTGCACAACACTCCCAAAACGGGCCCATGATGTGCAGTTTACACAGTTTGGCATGGCGTAGCCAGCCGCTGCTGCAGTTGCCCTCTGGCACTCTGGAAACAGTCAACGGACCTCAATGAAGAACGCCTCCGCAAGCTCTCCGAATGCAGCCGTGGCTTCGGAAGCCCACATCAAGCTATGTACAGTATGGCTTGTTAATAGCTATAACCTCAGTGCCTGTATTATCTCCGAGTGAACCACTCCAATTTACCACAGAACACTTCATTTAAGCCAGTCAGGATCATATAGCTTAGCAAATAGGCAATTAATACTTACAATTAATACCCTACCCCACTTCAGTGAGAAGCAATTTAACAAGTAACTTAATTTAACTAAGGTTTAAGCCTATCCAAAGAAGCTAGTGGTTTTTTGTTCTAGCACACTGGCATTTAGGATGGAAATTACATTTCAGAGAGAGAAGCAAAAATTAAAAATCTGATTAAAATCATTTTGTTGACAACTAGAGAGAAAGAACCAATTCAGTTTTTCTTCTTTGCAACTTTATATAATTTAGAAAGATTTGGACAGGTTTAAGACATAAGCAAATGGAAGCAATCATTAAAACAAACTGTAGCGATGCGTGCCCCTCGCCAGAAATTGTCAGCTTAATGGCTTTCCGTTAAGCTTTTACCGGAAAATGCGTGAAAGATGATCTTTTTGATAAGTAAGCTCCCAAATAAACTACAATACCCAATAACAAGATAGAGATGAAAATCTAATAATAATGATGATTATTATGTCAGATCTCAAAACATGCCACTTTACATAAATTTTGCAGATTCAGCTCTGTCTGCCTCGTTACTGTTTATGCAGTACAGACACCAAAAGGGGAAGCATCAATTCTATTTGCTTATTTACTTATTTAAAGAATACGTTAGGAAGTTGAGGAGATTGCTTTCAAGAAAGTTTTAAGAAGCCTGGAAGCCAGCTGCTCCCTGTTATTCCTTACTCACATTCATACAGCACCATGGCCATTGGGGGGAATCTCAGGCTGCGTTCACAACTGCGGTGGCGCGACCCGGGAGGAAAGACACGGCCGGGGGGAGGAGCCAGTGTAAATGGGGATCTGCCACAGCTTTTCTTGCACATGTCAGGGCAGGATTTTGCCCCCTGACATGTGCGAGGGTGGCTGCGGCAGATCCCCGTTCGCACCAGCTCTTCTTCTGCCATCCGGCGCCTCCCTGCTGCTGCATCTTCCCTCGTGGGTCTTGCCGCCACCGCACCAGGGTCGCGTATGAATGTGGCCTCGTGTTCATGGCATGTGGCCCAGGGCTGTCTTGCATGGGTTTAATGTAAAACTGAAATGGGTCATGGATTTATTATTTTGTGGGTATGTAGCTCTTCATGTGCCCAAACAATGGCCTCAACCCTATGGCTCGCAGATCCCCACGCATAAGCTGAACACGCGGCACAATGTGCCGGCAACGTGGATGCACACAGGATCCACAGACCATAGAATCGGGGACAGTATCCATGACCAAAATGGGAATCACATACCCAACTTTTGACTCATTCCCCGCCCCCCCGTCATTTCCTTATTTTGGTTGCACCATTTTCCGCAGTTGCACACGCACAATAGCGCAAATATTGATGAAATGATGCGACTGAAATGATCAAACCAAAGTACAACCCACCCACCCCAAAGTGGAAACAATAAAGCAGGGATCAGCTACTCCCCAAACTGCCATTTGCAGTTTGGATGGTGTAGACCGGATGGGTTGGTTCACCTGTTTCTTCTAGGACCCATTTCAGCTCTAGTTTAATCATCGGGGAAATCCCTTCACACCGCACAGGCACCTATGGGGAGCGGTGGCACAAGCCGTGTTCTATGAATTTCCCCCAACAACCCAATTGGCCGCATTGATAGGGTAAGAATCCTGCAAAGAATTACGCTAGACAGCCTGCAGTTTACACAAGCCTACTTATTTTACATCTCCTGCATCTAGAGCAAAGAGAGTTGAATTTTATTTGCTGCTTTGCTTGCGTCAAGCTCACAGCATTTCTGTAAACTCATATTAAAAATACTGAAAGCCCCTGGGGAACCTGTCTATAATGAATGATTGTTCATTTGCAGGTACACTGCTGTTGCTATGTGAATACACAATCATATTAATAACATTGTGAGTAGGAATTTTCCTTTTAACGAATAGTTTTCACTCATAACAGCACATAATTTAACTTACCTGTGTCTTGTATCTCTGTTTCTAGTAAGACACATCATTTCAGGAGGCACAAGAAAAGCAAAACAAAACAAAAGTTAGTATCAATGATCACAGCAACACAATAACAACAATTAGTTTGATATTCATATATATGGCCTCACCATAACAAGTAGGGCATTTTTTAAATGAACCACTGGTGGGGGTTCGTGTGCAGCAGGTGGAGCACCGCTGCGGGGGCTGTGTGTCGGGGGAGGGAGCAGATGGGCACACAACAATCCTCCACTCACCGAGTGGACATGAGTGGGAGCATCTTGTTTAAAAATGGCCTAGGGCTTAAGCGAGATCTCACAGAAGTGAGAAATCTTGTCAAAATCCCAGTGGCCATTTTATGCACGTGCAATCTGCCGCCGTTAACCAAAGTAGCCGTGATGCTATTCCCACCATTTTGGATAAGGGCAGCGGCTATTTGCACATGTGCAAAACAGTCTGGTGGCCATCTTGTACATGCACAATTAAAAAAAAAAAAAAAAAATTCACCCGAGAACTTATTCAGGGACAGAGATGTCCTGGTTCTTGAAATCGTGAGTTTTCTCATGAGAATTTTTTTCCTCACTCAGCCCTAAAAAGTCTTTGATTTTGTATATTTTATTTTATTCTTTATTTTATTACAATATTTTTATCCCGCCTCTCCAACATACAGCAGCTCGAGGCAGCTTACAAGTATAAAATATTTTAAAAACATAAAACTATAAAAACTAATAAATAATCACTAAATCAAAAGGGGGTGCCACAGAATCAAAACAAAAACCCCTCCCCCCACCCTACTCTACCCGCCCATCCCTTCACCCTTGCCGAAGGTCCAACAGAACAGCCAAGTCTTACAATAAGGACAAAAAGAGGTGAGGTTCAGGGCCATCCGGGCCTCTGCCGGGAGTTCCACAGCCCAGGTGTGGCCACCGGGAATGCCCTCTCCATAGTCGGCCCCAGGGCAACCCAGGGGACATCAAGAAGGGCACTCCCGGCGGACCATAGGGGCCGATCCAGAACATGGAGGGTGAGGTGGTCTCGCAGATAGGTGGGGCCCAGGCCATTAAGGGCTTTATAGGTAAGAACCAACACCTTGAATCAGGCCCAGAAGACTATAGGCAGCCAGTGCAGAGCACAAAGCACTGGTGTAATGAGCTCACAGAGGCCCGTCCCCGTAAGAAGGCAGGCCACCGCATTCTGCACCAACTGCAGTCTCTGAACCGTCACCAAGGGTAGCTCCACATAGAGTGCGTTGCAATAGTCTAGTCTCGAGGTAATGAAAGCATGGATGATGGTGGTCAGGTTGGGGACTGAGACACACGGCTGAAGCCGACACACCAGGTGTAATCAGGTGTTTATCAATGCAAAGCACCAAATGCAAGGGGTTAAGTAGTCAATCCATCATTATGGGCATGGGAGGAGGAGCAGTAGAACAATAGTTTGGTGAGTTTAAATGAGGCTGCAACTTTATTGGATCTTTGACACATTTGGGATACCCAGAACCAACCTATAACAGTGCAGATAATTCTACCTTGCAATCATAGCCAAATGGGAATGCTACCCAATTATATTACCTGAGGATTGGCTTCCCAGTGCACCATTCCGCACTTCATATGGTCTTAGCACCTCTCCTCCACGCTGTGCATGGAGACAGCTGCCATCAGCCCTCCTCTCCACTTTGATACAAGGATCACAGCATTATTGCCGGGATCCCCACCATCTTCAGATGAAGAGTGAGGCTATAGGATCAAAGGGGCTGCTCAGCCCACAGTTGTACAAAATCTCAGGGTTCTTTAAGGCTGCTTTCACGTGAGACGGTGTCTCCTGCTATGTTCTTGTTCCCAGGAACTTCCCGCAATCTTCAAGCGGTGCAATTTATTTTCTGGGTACCCATCAGGGTTTTGTTTAGAGCTCTTTTAACTGTAAGGGTAGTTTTCTTAGTTCAGGGGTAAAGCATCACTGGTTATATTTTTTATATCATTGGAGATTTGAACAGATCTCAGACTATAATATTACAAAAAGGATTCTGATTACATAAACCCCCTGAAGAACGGTTTTTCATCCAAAACACGTTGGGTTTACTTCTTCTGATTTAAAATTGATTATTCTATTGATTTTCATTGTCTTTTCATTGTCTGTATACATTTATTGTTCATTACATTTATATTATTCAGGAGTTTTGTTTGGTTTCAGCAGTCACTTGGTGGGTATTGTTTCTGATTGTGTTTTGTGCTGCTCCCCCCCCTCCCTTTTTCTTTTGTTTCCCTCCTTCTCACAAGACCTATCTCCCACAATTTGTTTCTTGGCTCATTTTACATTGATGTCACTAATTGTGGGATCTACTATTCTCACAAGTGCAAATTTCGTGCAATTTTCATTCTTCCCCTTCTGCCTTGTGCCTGCTGCCCGAATGAACTCAGAGTGGTATTGAAATCCACAAGATGGCAGCAGATTAAAATTAACAAACTGGCATCAGAGATGGGTGAAATTAACAAACCAGCAGCAGAGCAAGGTGAAATTAACAAGTCACCTGAAATTAACTCCATGGGACTGAACCACGGCTTTGTCTTGCTGGTTTCTATGCCTGCTACCCTGCGATTGTAATAATGAAAGGTATTCCCACATACCCAATTTTGTGCAAACGTAACACCTGTTACTATAAGAGTAGGATTTCTGAGCCTGGTAATGCATGAGCATTCAAGGTATAACTCACGGGATGAACGCAGCACGTGCAGTTAATTTGTGGGAGCAAATTACAATCCCACAATTAGTGCCTTGTTTGAAAGCAGCCTAAGTCTATGAAATGCCCTCTCCAGAATGAGATTTTCTGTCACTATATGTGGATTAGTTACACTTCTTATCAGGGTACTTACTTACACTGGACATCTTCCAGCGCATAGTTTGGTTCATTAGGTCACTCAAGAGAGGGGTGTCTGTAGTTTTCATTGCTAACCCATATTTCTCAGGAGAAATCTGACAAAAATCCAGTCAATGAAATCTAGAACTTCTTACCTGAGTTCTAATATGCTAACAGAATTTCCTGAGGGAAAGATCCGTCTGACAAAATTGAAGTCTCCAATATACACACTGCCATCAGGACCTGAAGCCATGGCGACCGGGGCAAAGAGCTTGTTGTTGTGAGCCGGGCCATTGCAGTTGGCACAGGAGACACTTCTTTGGTGCCCATTACCCATGACGGTTGACATGACGGGTGGCTGCTGGGAAATGAATATATTTTCTCCATTTCCTTTGTGGACGATGCCTAGACAAGAAAGCATGTATTCATTGTTGTTGTTTTTTACAAAGCATTATTCTCAGTCCTGCTTAGATTTTGGATAATGAGAACTTGCTCTTTTATACTTTTCATGCTGTTAATGGGCATTTCAGATGGAAGGAGGGTTATTGGTTTGGGCCGTTACATGTAAAGCTTGATTTAAATTAGGAATAGGATTACTGGTACGTATGTCTCTAAACCACATATACACAAAATCTGGGACACCTTTGACAATCTTAATCCAAAATTTTGAAATATAGTTTTTTTAAGTTATGTGATGAGCAGTTTGATCATCCTCAATCCCCACTGACTGGTGTAATCCCCATTGGAGATAATGAAGATTGCACTGGTGGGATGCTTTGAGGCAGGATGGGATCCAGAATTGTGCAGACTGTACAATCTCACAGGGCCCATCTGTTGTGGGGGACAACAAATGGGGTTCATGAAAAAGCTTAAAATGGTAACTTGAATGTGAGAACCACTGGTCTAAAATATGAGTCCATGGAGCCTCAAATGCAGCCCAAGGAACCTCAAATTCAAGAGCTGGCCCCCAACGCAAAGGGTCTAGGAGTAAACTCAACATGACGATCTATGCGTAACATACAAGTGTGCGATGCAAGAAGTCTCAGCCCCGGAAGGAGCGGGACCACACTACCCTTTTGCACAGGGCCCCCACTTCCTGGATCCAGCACCGCTTTGGGAGTTGCAACCTGAACCTGTATTTTGTTTTTGATTCTTGCAGGTGATTCCTGTGACTTCACCTGGTAGTGCAGACATGGCAGCATGTCAGAGAACATGGGCACTTTGCACCTGGGCTACAGGTGAGAGAAATAGAAATATAATAATAATAATAATAATACATTTTATAGCTTCTCCCTGCTGAAAGGTGCTCTGGGTGCTTCACAAAATAAATACAAGAAAATATAATAAAACAATGTAAAATCAATTCCCAGGATTTAAATGGAGAAGATAAAGGGGGGGGCAGCATACATTAATTGAAACCTCTAAAAGTATCTGGAGAATACAAAGTTTTCAGGTGCTTTTTGAAGGTGAGGAGGGAGGAACTGAGGTGAATATCAGAAGGGAGGGAGTCCCACGCTGTGGGGCCTGCCACAGCAACTTAATATCCAAAACCAATATCTGAAATGAACAAACAAAGCGGAAATTCATAGCTATTCACATATATTTGGCTCAGATTCATCCCAAGAGGACAAATTCCTCAAAAATATATATTTTTCAGATTATCTGTATCAGTTCTAACTAGGACACATCGATACCTAAAAAAGAACCAAATTCCCATTCTTTTTGTCTCAGATCACAAGAGTCTTTGGCTGTGTCACTACCCTGAGATAAAAGCAATCAACAGGAAGAAACGCAGCTGTCAATGGGTGCAGTCGCATGAGACGTTATCCCACTTTGGGCAACGTCAACACGCGCTGTAGTGGCTCGTATGGCTGGTGGCCGCTAGATCTTCAACCTGATCCAGTGCGGGGCGCCAGCTAATACACAATGCATCCTCCAAAAAAGGCCAGGAATGCAGCGCATGTTAGTGTTGCCCAAAGTGGGATGACACTCCTCAAAATGAGTTAAAGGGCCTGCCTCCCGTGTTGTTGGGCTGTACTACCTGGACCTGTGATGAGGTTCACCAGCACCATAGAGCTGCAGGTGAAAGCCCCAAAGTGGACAGACCAGAAACTGCATCACAGTCTTCCCCAGTCTTCCCAAGCTGGCCCAAATGCCCTGAAAAGGACCAAGTGGCAAATACAAACCTGCGTTGTGTGAACCAGCACTCAGTGCTGCCCCCACAGAGCAATGGACCTGGAGCACATCCAACAGGGCAACAATGGAGCATGAGGACAGCCAGTCCAGTGTGGTAAGCCATCATGGGGGAGAGAGGTGGGCTGCACCCTCAGATGCCCAATGGTAGCTACAACTCAGGTGTGTGCATCTATTATATCATTTCCACAACCATCAACCAGAAGTGCCACCCCAGGGACATCAGCAGGAGCCTCGGCTCCTGATGCGCCGCAAGCAGTCTTATGAGCCAGAGGGCAGCTGTCTGGACAGAAGAGACCTGGCCGTTCATCGGCCTGTGGGGGGACGTGCGGCTGCAGACGTAACTCTGCAAGAACTTCGGAATAAAGGAGTTTCAGAGCATCTCCCAGTGCATGCGGGAACTTGGGTACTACTACGACATGGGGCAGTTCTGGCAGCACACCAAAGCCCTAAAAAGGGGGGGTGGGGTACAAAGAGGTGAAGGAGCAGAATGCGCTGTCCAGGCCAGGGCTGGCCCCAGGGTTTACAAGGCCATGTGTGAAGTCTTGGTGCGGGGCCTAATTTGCATACTTAGGCCCCACCTAATTATGCAAATGTGTAAATTTACATAAAATGTACTTCCTCTGGACAGGAAGGATTCCCATTCTCCACCCCTCTGAGCAGCCATGGAGAAGCATGGCCTTCTCATGCTTCTCTCCCCCACCACCCTGGTTTGGCACCCCTTGGCTTTCTTACCTGGCGCTCAGCCGAGGGGCGATAGACAAGCTGGCCTCCCATTGCTTCCCCCCCACACCTCCCCAAACGTCTACGATCACTCCTGCCTTGTACACGCATGCAGTGCGACTGGTCCAAAGAGGCTGCTATCAAACACCCAAGACACCCAAAATGCAGCCAGCTTATTAAGTGCATTATGCCATGAAAAGAGACACATATATATAACCAGTTCAGTTGTGCCCCTGTAATCAATTCACACTGCCCCACCCCATAGCCAGTTCATTTGCGCCCTCGGGGCAGCGTGAATTGATTATATGGGAGGCACAAATGAACTAGTAATGGGGAGGGGGTTTAAAGACAGTATTCCTGTTAGCAATAACTTCATTAAGAAGAGTTAGTGAAATAGCAGCCATAATAATCTCAGAACCATATTTGCAGATTTTCCAAGACAGAATAGACTAGATATTGCTTTACATCCTAAATTCCTACCTAAGATAGTATAAGTAAGACAGTTGTGAGAATGTGGCCCTTTTTACACGGGACTCTCCCACCCATGAATACGCAGATTTCTGTGTGTTCATGGGTGGGGGAGCCCCGTGTGAACGATGTGGTGCATGTGCCCATGGTGAGTGGGGGTGCATGCGTGCCCGCCTAACACGCATCCCCACTCACCCCCCCCCACTCGTCCCCAAGGCACAGAGCAACCGGGGGAAATGGGTGGTTACTCTGTGGGTGAAATGGGTGGCGGGTGAGTGAGTGAGGATGCGTGTGTGTAGCCATGTGCACGCCCCGCCCATGTACTGGCACGCCCAAGGACCCCCCACCCGGCGGAGCCATATAAAAATGACCTGTGAGGAGCCACTTGAAGAAGAACAGAAGGTTGCTACCTTGTAAACAAGGTTCTTCGAGGTGGTTCCCAACATTCTCACAATACCCAACCTTCCAGCCTCACATGGAATTTTCTTATGTTCCTAGAAAGAGTTGGAAGGAACTGTCATTCTGAGGAGGAGAGCGCTTTTTATACTAGAGGAGCTCGAAACCATCACGTGGTCTATTATTTGAATAGGGTGAGCATGCACAACCCAGTTGTGAGACTGTTGGGAGCTATCTCCAAGATCCTTCTATACAAGGCAACAACCTTCTGATCACTCACATGGGGAAGAGTTGTTTGTAAACAAAGAGCTTTATCTCCCTGTCCTACTGCTGCTGCTGCTGTTCCTACAGCACTACTAGCAGGCAGAGGCAGGTGAGGGATGGGAACCAGAGCCAGGGAGGGGAGGCAGAACAACTTATTGGGGGAGAAGTTCACTGCAGCCTGCCTCCCAACCAGACAAGCACAGGGCCCTAGTTGACTGCGGGGCAGGGCTGGCCCTAGGGTTTGTGAGGCCATGTGCGAAGTCTTGGTGTGGGGCCTAATTTACATCAATTTGGTCCCACCTAATTATGCAAATATATAAATTTACATCAAACTTACTCCCTCTGGACAGGAAGGATTTGCATTCTCCAAAACTCCAAGCAACCATGGAGAAGCACGACCTCCCAATGCTTTCCCCCAACCTCCCCAGCCGAGGTCTACCACCACTCCCCAGGAGTGGTTCCACTGCAGGGGCAGTGAGGTAGACACAGAGAGACTGACTGCATCCACTGCCTTACTGGAGGAGGGGAGTGAGCTTAGCCAGTCTGGCCTCCAGAGCCTGTTGCTTCTTGCTGCCGGTGCCGCCTGTGCCTTGTGCACGCATGCAGTGCGACCGGTCCAGAGGTGCTGCTATCAAACACACCAGACACCCAAATGCAGCTAGCTGATTAAGCGCATTATGCCATGAAGAGAGACATATAACCAGTTCAGTTGTGCCCCCATAATCAGTTCATGCTGCCCCCACCCCATAACCAGTTCATTTGCGCCCCTGTCCCCATATAATCACTTCACACTGCCCCCACCCATAACCATTTAATTTGTGCCCCCGAGGCAGCGTGAATTGATTATATGGGGGGCACAAATGAACTGGTTATGGGGTGCGGGTTTAAAGACAGTATTCCTGTTGGCAATAACTTCATTAAGAAGAGTTAGTGAAATAGCAGCCATAATAATCTCAGAACCATATTTGCAGATTTATTTTCCAAGACAGAATAGATATTGCTTTACATCCTAAATTCCTACCTAAGATAGTATAAGTAAGACAGTTGTGAGAATGTGGCCCTTTTTACACGGGTCTCTCCTCCCAGCCGTAAACACGCAGATTTCTGTGTGTTCATGGGTGGGGGAACCCCATGTGAATGACGTGGTGCACGCGCCCATGGTGAGTGGGGGTGCGTGCGCGCTCGCCTAACACGCATCCCCACTCACCCCCCCACTCATCCCCACGCACGGAGCAACCGGGGGAAATGGTGGTTACTATGTGGGTGTGGATGAGTGGTGGGTGAGTGGGGATGTGTGTGCAGCTGTGTGCATGCCCCATCCATGCACTGGCGCGCCCACGGACTCCCCACCCGGCGGAGCCATGTAAAAATAGCATGTGAGGAGCCACTCGAAGAAGAACAGAAGGTTGCTACCTTGCAAACAAGGTTCTTTGAGATGGCTCCGAACATTCTCACAACACCCACCCTTCCAGCCCCGCATGGAATTCTTTTCTTATATTTCTAGAAAGGGTTGGAAGGAACTGTCATTCTGAGGGGGCGAGTCAGTGCTTTTTATACTAGAGGTCTATTATTTGAATAGGGTGAGCAATGCATGTACAACCCAGTTGTGAGAATGTTGGGAGCCATCTCGAAGAACCTTCTTTACAAGGTAGCAACCTTCTGATCAGCACATGGGGAAGAGCTGTTTGTAAACAAACAGCGTTATCTCCCAGTCCGATCTGGTGTCCCTGCTGCTGCAGCGCTCCTAGAAGGGAGAGGCAGGTGAGGGATGGGGTCTGGAGCCAGGGAGGGGAGGCAGAAGAACTTATTGGGGGATCTTATTGGGGGAGAAGCTGGCTGCAGCCTGCTGCCCAGCCAGGCAAGTGCGAGGCCCCAGCTGGCTGTGGGGCCATGTGTGGGCGCACGTGGCACATGCCTGGGGCCGGCCCTGGTCCAGGCATGGTTGGATGCCCTGGACACCTTCTTCTGTGTGGACGGGGACATGGTGGCCCTGCACATCATGGCCACCAGCCTCAGCACCAGCCAGAAGGCGGTGGACACCTCACCTTCACTGCCCAGCCACGATGACTATGCTGGTCCCTCAGGTTCAAAGTCTGTGAGTGCTCCTCGATTCTCAGCTCTGCCTGGATGTCCAGGTGGGGGCTGTGGGGAGGAGTACTTTTTTACAGGTACATCTGGTGCGATGGCTTTGGCCGTACCTCTCGGACTCCAACCTGGCCACTATCATCCATGGTTTCATTACCTCTAGACTGGACTATTGTAACACTCGACATGGGGCTACCCATGGTGACGGTTCAGAAGCTGCAGCAGAATGCGGCGGCATGCCTCCTTACGGGGATGGGCTGCCAGGAGCACATTACACCAGTGCTCCATTCTCTGCACCAGTTGCCTATAGCTTTCTGAGCCCAATTCGCGGTGTTGGTACTTACCTATAAAGCCCTATATGACTTAGGCCCTACCTACCTGCGGGACCGCCTCACTCCCTGGGCTCTGGATCAACCCCTGCTGTCAGCTTGGAGCATTCTTAAGGTCCTCCAGGTGTCCCGGGGGCCACTATGGAGAGGGTGTTCTTGGTGGCTGCACCTAGGCTGTGGAACTCCCTCCCAGCAGAGGCCCAGGTGGCCTCAGACCTCTCCTCTTTTTGACGTCAATGCAAGACCTGGCTGTTCCGGCAGGCTTTTGGCGAAGGAGATGGGTGAAGGGTGGGGGATTGAGGCTTAGGGTGGGTGGGTTTCTGTATATTTTGTTTCTATTCTTTGACCGTCCCTTATTATGGTGTTTTATATGTATTTATATTTTTATATTACTGTTTTAAATTGTTAGTTGCCACAAGCTGCTTTTAGCAGGAGGGACGGGATAAATATAACAATATAAATAAATAAACAAACAAAATATCTACCTCTGCTGCCACTGCAGCCCCTGGCTTCTGCAGCTTTCTCACCCCTCACCTATGGCAATGCGTCCATCCATTGCTCAGCCTCCATGACCACATGCCAAGTGAGTGTTCAAACCCCTGCCACATGGCACTACACACCATACCATTTCTTAGTCCCTCCCATGACCGTGGTTTGAAGCCCTGACAGGCACACATATGAGAACAGAGATGCCGTACAGGGGATGGCCGAGCAGCACAGGAAGGTTCCAGGACAAAATAAGGAACAGCTCATGGCCCTTGTTGGTGGCACCCACAGAGACCGCTCAGACGCGACCTCCATATGCCTGTATTTCCTGGCAGTTACTGCTTCCTCAACTGGTCCCATCTGCAACGCCCAGGATTCCTTCTCAGTCAACTATGCCTGCCCAGCAGCCACTGGGCACTTTCCATCCAGTCCCTCACCCCATCCATCACACCAACATGCCCACGTCCTCCCTCCTATGCACCAGCAGTTCCCGTGCCTGGCTCACGCACTGGAGCCACAGTACCCCTGAGGCATACTCACCTGTACTGCAACCCCGCCCTTCTGCTACCCATTCCCTAAGCCCACAGGAAATACAGCCCCCATTGTGCCTTTATAATGGGTCTTGTGACCCTTCTGTAAATTGGCCTGATGCAATGGGGGAATCCCAACCCTTGAAAGCCCAAAATGACCTCTTGGGTGTCAACCAGTTGGACCACCTGGTCCAGCAGCACATCCTGGATGGCCTTGCAAACCTCCACTACTATGGTAGAGAAGATGGATCATCCCACCCTGCACTACTGGGCCATGGAGTGGCAGGAGTTCAATGTCACAAGCTTTCCCAAGCTTTCATTCGGATGGTGGCCCTCATAATGGTATGCTCCCGTTCCAGTGCCAGTTGGAGGATCTCCACGATGTGGAAGAGAAGCCACCTGGACATCCTGAAGTTTGTGGTCCACTGCTCCTCTCCCCAAGTGGCAACCACCATTTTCCATCACTCTGTGTTGCAGGGCACAGCCCAGGTGGTCCTAGTGAGGGGCACCACCTCGTGAAGGGTCACAATGATGGCTGCAGTATCTGGGACAGGTAGGCTGCTGCCCTTATCAACTCCTCCACGTTGGCCAGAATTCCTGGCAGTGCAGCCAGTTGGCACAGGTACAGAGCCCTGTTGAGCTGCTTGACCCTGCAGGGGCTGTGTATGCTGCTGTACCGCACAGTCCTGGCCATAGCTCTGGCGACAGCATCCAGGTAGTCACATACGATCATGTGCCAATTTGTGGCGGCAGCTAGCACCACTTGTAGCACCTTCTTGCTCTCCTCTATGGTGTTGAGTGCCTGCATGCCCCATAGCAACGCCTGCCCCATTGCTATCAAAGTGATGGCTGTGGCATCATCGGGCAACCCGCCAGAGGTTTTGTGGTGGTGGTGAAGGACCCCCTGTGACTGCCTGTCCCATGTCACCTGGTTGGATGTGCACCCAGCTATTGGCTGGGATGGTCTGCACACCTGGGTCTGTCGTTCCTCTGTGCGGTTCCACCCTATCACATTCCTCCCTTCCCCTGTGGTTAATCCCATCCAGATTGTACCACCTTAATGGGGTCACGAAGTCTCTCACTCACGTAAGGACAGGGGAAAGAGAAGGGGAGCCTGACATCCAGATAACTTCATGGCCAGAGGCACACTTGGGGTGGGGGGCAGGATGGGTTTGAGGTGTGTGTTCCTCAAACCAGCCTCAAGGCCCAGGAGGCTTTGGGGTGCACTGAGGGAGTGCAGGGAACAGAAACACCTGTCCACGGTGCAACCGCCACCTGTATTCCCAGCAGCAGCCACTGCCTGTGGTGGGTGATGCACTCTGGCTGGGCAGTGCTGGGAGCATGACACTTAATTCCCAACTTGCTGCTCAACCAATGCCTTCCCATTCTCCTGGTAGGTCGTGGCAGAGGTTCCCACCAGCAAACCCATCCCTTGCCTCAATATCTCCTCCCCCCCGCACGGTTCTCGCAGCCCTTGGGAAACATATGTATGATCTGGGCTTGGAGACTTCAAGCTGGGTCCCCCTGGAGCTTATGTGGTCGCTCTTGGTGGGAGTGAGCCACATGACAGTCTCCTCTCCTTGTCAGCCTTGGCCTCTCCCCTGTTTGGCAGGGTTTCCACTGCACACACGGGGAGAGGGTGTTGTGGAGAGGACTGCAGGGCAGGGCTCGGGGGTGGGTAACAGTGGGATGGGGGGTTGGTTTAGGCACCAGGCAGATGTGTGATGTGTCCTGCCATGGGTGCTACTTGTGAGGGCTGCCCTGGGTACGGTACCCTTGTCCTTCCCCTCCCCCTCTCTTGGTCTGTCCCCCCATACTTAATATGGTTCACCTATGGACGTAGCCTACTGTGCGTGTGTCCGGGGCGCTCAGGGTCTCTGGCTGGAGAAGGCCTGTGTGAGGGGAACTGGTCATTGGTTGAATCATGGACCAGGCTGGTACCCGTATCTTGTTAAATGATGTACGGATTTGTTTTGGTTAGCGAGCAGCTAGCGTTGCTCCCTGCCCCATTCAAGTTTTGTGGGGCCTTTCTGTCTGTTCTCATCCCGGGGTGTTAGTCCCATGGCAGGGGCTCCTGTCTGTGCCTGCTATTCTCACTCAGGATACAGGATGATTTGGGGGGTCTCAGGTGTGGCTGGGGATGGATGTACACAGGATGGTGGAAGACGCACCCTCCCGTGCTGCTGCTTATGGGCATGTGAGCCGCCTGCTCTGACTCGGGGGGCAGCACCATGCCTGCTGGATGGCATGCACACGGGTGCAAGGGGGGAGTGGGGAGTTATGAGTACACTTTAGCAGGCACGGCCATTACCATGACGACACTTAAGTCATCTTGCTGTTTTGTCTATTGTGTGTAAACTCGCATGAAACATTGACTTTAGTGAGGTCATTCATAGTTTTACAATGGAACAGGCCAGACAACTTAGGTTTGACAATGCTAGGGTCTATTTATGTCCTTTCAGAAATAGGATAGGTATTTTCCTTCCTGACTCATATGATTATGTGCATGCAATGGGATCGTGGTGGGGGGTCCGTGTTGCAAGTTTGTACTGGGACCAGAGAAATGATGCTTTGGCCCTACATTCACACACCAGGCAGTTCGACTCAGCTCCCGATCCTGTGGACTGCTGGGGTGGGATGCCTGGGGGTGGTGGGCCCGTGCCCTGGCCTGTGATCAGGGCCTGGGAGGGGCAGCGCTGGCAGTGTGACAGGGGACTACTTGCTCAGGCTGTGCTTCCCTTTCTCATTCCTTTTCTGTATTCCCACTCATTACAGTAAGCTCTTTGCTCGGTACGGTGTGCTTTCTGTGGGGGACAACTGGTTCCCCTGGCTGGCTAGTGTCCAGGCTGCTAAGCGGCTCTGAATGCTGCCAGGGAAGCTCCCACGTGCTTCCGGAGTCCTTGGAAGAACGGGTGGACATGGCTGCCTCCATTTCTTTTGCCTGTAATTCGCCAGGGTTGAATGTCATGCCTGGGGATGGGGTGCCGTGCGGCCTGGGGGTTGGTGGGGAGAGTGAGGCTGCCTGACGCATAGCGGATCAGGACTTCCGGGGGCAGCCTGCCTGCCAAGATACCCTGCGGCAGGGTGGATCATGTGTCCTGCTCTCCGCTCTGGCCCCAAAATATGGCGGTTGCGCTTGCCCGCCATGGGGCACACAGGAGGTCGGGCCAGTTCCAGCTGCTGTGGCTGCACCCAATGTATTCTGCAGTCTTTCAATTGGAACTTGATTTGTAAATGCAGTTGAAAATCAATGAAAATGCTAAGTATGTCTGTATTCTTTAACAACATATTGAAAAGTCTTTGAACCGTCCACTTTTAAGCTCCTCCTTCATTTCCACCACTTTGTTTGGTTAGCAGTAAGGGGCTATTTTTCTAATGGAGATCATGATGAGAAGACAGGGTTGGTTAGCACTCTAACAAATTGGCTGTTAATTGCAGGACTATCTGATTTCTTGGGGATTACTACTTAAATATTCATTTCATTCATAAATTTTTATTAGGTAGCAAAGGAATTTCTCCAATACTTTGAATATTTAATTAAGGGAGATTAATTGCAGGACTGCTGTGCATTTTCCAGAAAAGGGCATTGAACTGCAGTATAAAATCAATATTCAAATTTAAATGAGCTGTTTGGTAGTGTATAAAATCAGCAATGGCTGCAGCACAACCACGTTAAAAAAGGAAGAACAATATTGGTCAGTGAGTGAATTTCACACCAATGAGAATATAATATGCTTGGCCATAAACTGCAAAACAGGTTTGCAACATGTTGGTGTTTCAGCACAGCTTGCGAGGACATATCATTCAAAAATCTTTCCAATTATTAGGTTGGCTATAGTAGATTCCATTTTCTCAGGTAGATATCCATTTTTTGTATAAAAACATAGCTGCATAGTTAACAATTACCCTCAAAATGACATGTTATTACTAGACTTATGGCAATTTTCAAACCGAAGATAGGCATTCTGCACCGTTCTTCTGAGAATGCAATTCCAGAATTCCCTGTTTCTATTAGAAAGCCCAGCACTCCATCAAACAGGAAGAGTGATTAAAAGAAATAAACCACAATGGAATGTAGTTTCTGATTACATCGGCACAAATGATGCCTTGCCTTCATGTGAGGCACTGTAGCATCTATTTGCTAATATTAGCAGCCCTGGTTAAAGTTGGAACAATACAAAAATGTGTAAAAGTCCTTTGTGTTGTGCTGTGTTTACCTTCTGAAAAAAATACGTCAAAGCGAAGTCTTCTTTTATTCTTCCTGCTGCAAGAATTTGTTTTACCTTCTACAGCAAAATTCTGTCATAATTCCACCACAGCACATATTTCTCGCCAGTGGTTAATACTATTTTCTCAGGTCGTATTTGCACAAAATGTGTCCCCTGTGTTATTTATTTATCCAGAGTGTAAAGTGCCACCAGGTAAATTAATCCAACCCCCTTTCAGTCACACAAACATTGTAAATCCAGAGTAAGCTATCACAAGCTTATTCTATACTTACACTTAAACTGTGAGGATGGCGGGGGGGGGGGGGGGGGGGAGGCAGGAAGTGGAGAGTATATCCCATAATATGACTCAGAAATTACTTACTATGTACGGCAGGAAATTTTTGCCTCTTGTATTGGAGGGATTGACCAAACCCTCCTCCATGAATTTCATCCCCCCTGTGTGACCTCCACTGAAATATGATAAAGGAGCTGCCATTGATAAAACAGTCCATTACTTCTTCCCTTGCTATTGCTCCAGCATGCTTGCTTGGTGATGAGCAAGGTGAAGAGACGTTTGGGATGGTGGCTTGAAGCAGGGCCCCTCTTATTAGTGGGTGAGTGTTCGTAGGATCAAGGCCCAATGAGCAAGTTGGATAGGGTTCAATATAAAAACAGTTTATTCACACCCACATAGTCCCGGGCCAGGCATCAAGCCTCTGGCCAGTCACAGTCCATATGCATCAGAGCCTAGCCCAACTACAGTCCATGGCTAGCTCTTTCTAACTCACACAGATACTCTCTCTTCCAGCCCTCAAGTCCAGACCTCCTTCTGTTCCAGCATCCAGGTCAGTCAGCCTCCCCAGGAGATGTGTCCTCTTCAGCAGTCAGGAGCAGACAGTCTCTTCCTCCTGGCTGTCTCTGCTTTATACTGCAAGCAGGGCCGGCCCCAGGCATGTGCCACATGTGCGGCCTGCCACCAGCTGGGGCCCCGCACTTGCCTGGCTGGGCAGCAGGCTGCAGCCAGCTTCTCCCCCAGAAAGTGATTCTTCCTCCCCTTCCTGGCTCCAGACCCCATCCCTCACTTGCCTCTGCCTTCTAGTAATGCTGCAGCTGCAGAAGCAGCGGGGACACTGGATCGGGCTGGGAGATAAGGCTGTTTACAAACAGCTCCTCCCCACGTGCTGATCAGAAGGTTGCTACCTTGTAAAGAAGGTTCTTCGAGATGGCTCCCAACATTCTCACAACTGGGTTGTGCGCACTCACCCTATTCAAATAATAGACCACATGATGGTCTTGAGCTCCTCTGGTATAAAAAGAACCCTCCCCCTCTGAATGACAGTTCCTTTCAACCCTTTCTAGAAATATAAGAAAAGAATTCCATGCGGGGCTGGAAGGGTGGGTGTTGTGAGAATGTTCGGAGCCATCTCAAAGAACCTTGTTTGCAAGGTAGCAACCTTCTGTTCTTCTTCGAGTGGCTCCTCACATGATATTTTTACATGGCTCCGCCGGGTGGGGAGTCCGTGGGCGCGCCAGTGCATGGATGGGGCATGCACACAGCTGCACACACATCCCCACTCACCCACCACTCATCCACACCCACATAGTAACCACCATTTCCCCCGGTTGCTCCGTGCGTGGGGATGAGTGGGGGGGTGAGTGGGGATGCGTGTTAGGCGAGCGCGCACGCACCCCCACTCACCATGGGCGCGTGCACCACGTCATTCACATGGGGTTCCCCCACCCATGAACACACAGAAATCTGCGTGTTTACGGCTGGGAGGAGAGACCCGTGTAAAAAGGGCCACATTCTCACAACTGTCTTACTTATACTATCTTAGGTAGGAATTTAGGATGTAAAGCAATATCTATTCTGTCTTGGAAAATAAATCTGCAAATATGGTTCTGAGATTATTATGGCTGCTATTTCACTAACTCTTCTTAATGAAGTTATTGCTAACAGGAATACTGTCTTTAAACCCGCACCCCATAACCAGTTCATTTGCACCCCCATATAATCAATTCACGCTGCCCCGTGGGCACAAATTAAATGGTTATGGGTGGGGGCAGCGTGAATAGATTATATGGGGGCGGGGGCAGAAATGAACTGGTTATGGGGTGGGGGCAGCATGAACTGATTATGGGGGCACAACTGAACTGGTTATATGTCTCTTTTCATGGCATAATGCGCTTAATAAGCTAGCTGCATTTTGGGTGTCTTGTGTGTGTGATAGCAGCACCTCTGGACTGGTCACACCGCATGCGTGCACAAGGCACAGGCGGCACTGGCAGCAAGAAGCAACAGGCCCTGGAGGCCAGACTGGCTAAGCTCACCCCCTGGCCCCTCCTCCAGTAAGGCAGTGGACGCAGTCAGTCTCTCTGTGCCTGTGTCACTGCCCGCTTGGCTGCCCCTGCAGTGGAACCACTCCTGGGGAGTGGTGGTAGACACTCGGCTGGGGAGGGGGGGAAGCATTAGGAGGCCATGCTTCTCCATGGTTGCTCGGAGAGGTGGAGAATGGGAATCCTTCCTGTCCAGAGGGAGTAAGTTTTATGTAAATGTATACATTTGCATAATTAGGTGGTGCCTAATATGCAAATTAGGCCCCACACCAAGACTTCGCACATGGCCTCACAAACCCTGGGGCCGGCCCTGACTGCAAGCCCTGCCCACCAACATCTGTTTCCTGTGGGCGACCATTTTAGGTTTTACCTTCTGGCTGGCGTCATCTTGTGGCCTAGCCCTGCCACATACCTTTCCCCCAGATGGGATTACTTACAGGTAATTATGAATTAATTATTATTATTATTATTATTATTTCCTGCAGGGGAGGTAATCCTCCACCCTGCTTGCAGTCTGAGTTTACCCCTTATGGGGTTGGAAGGCTGGCCCACCTATTCCTTCTGGACACTCCCACCCTGGGACCCTCTTGACCTACATAGGTCAGAATGCCTATAATCATCAACGTAATTACTATTCCTTTCCCAGGGTTTACATTGTCTTGATATTCGAGCTTCCTTTGGTAGGCCTGACACAGGAGCTTTGTTTGTCGTTCTGCTTTGGGCTGCCGCTTTTTCGGCTTGTCTGTTACTGGGCCGATGACAACGAATGGCAATTTATGATACTTCACAGCAATTTGTGGCAGTTTTCAAAAATTTACGGTAGTTTATGGCAGTTGCAGAATTTATGGGCACGCATGTAAGTTTTGCAGCATTTACGATAGTTCATGGCAATTTACGGCAGTTTTAGAGACATTTACGACAATTTTCGGCAATTGTCCCATGGAAGTTCATGGCAATTTACGGAAGTTCATGGCAATTCATGTAATTTTACGAAATAATATGGACGTTCCCGAAGGTTTACGACAGTTCATGGAAGTCCATGAGAGTCTCTGAAACTTTCAAAAAGGAGGAGAACAGCGATATGCTTGAGCAGAAAGCAGCAGAAAATATTGGTACGTGGTGCCGCTGCTTCAGTGGGGTTTGTTGTGTACATGAAGGCAGTGTCGGATTGGACTTGTCCGACAAAAAGAGCTGCCATTTGCTGTTTCACCCCTATCCTTCTGCCCTTTAAGTACTGGAGCTTTCTTCAGCTCCCATAATACACATGTCCTGTGCCAGGGAGGCCATCCTCCACCTGGCTCACAATCTTTGAATAGGCTTCCTTCAGCCATTACAATTAATAGAGCTTCCTTCAGCTCCGTTACTATTATCCCCAACTGTATACATTTGTCAACTAGAGCTTCCTTCAGCTCATTTGTTTCCCTGTTTTACAACCGTTGCTAAGGATTACCTTCAATCCATCTAACTTTCAAGGTTACCCAATTAAAGCTTCCTGCAGCTTTTCTGTCAGGAGTTTATTAACAAAACAAACCCCTTGCTGGGGTGGGAGGCAGACCCACCCGTTTCTCTATACCTCCCAGTCCTGGGACCCTTTGACCCTGGGACTGTTCCTGCTTTAGCAATCCCAGTCACTTAACATTTAAACGTATTTTCCAGGGCTTCATTTACAATCTTTTTTGGCTTCCTGCAGCATCTTTCACATTACTCTGCCAGTCCTCATCATGATTCCCATTTTGCCTTCATAAGAGGGCAACCTCTTTCTAAGCCCTTCTGGCTCTTCTAAGTCATTAGATCAGTTAAATCACAGGCTTCCTATTAGCTGTTAGCTAGTAAAGCCAAAGCTTCGCTTTCCAGCTACTGCACTTAGCTGCCTTCAACTTCTGCAGCACCTGCTTATCAAGGTCTCCGCTCTCTACAGCTTGACCTAGTTCACTTGCTGCTTGGAGCAAATGCCTCTTTCACTGGGTTCTCCCAGAGGTTAATTCCTCTGCACTGCTCTGTTCCCACAGAGCCACTTGCCTTTTCTCTATATTATCCAGTACCTCCAACAAGGCTTTCCCCCTACCAGGTGTCTCCTTAGGGCTTGAGGTAAGTTTAGCCAGTTTCTCTACCTGTGTCAAGACTTTCCTCCCTTTTTCTAACTCTTTTGTTAACTCTCCACTCTTTCCTTCTAGAGCCTCCACAGTCCGATCTGTTTGCACCTTTTTATCAAATTTGTCAGGGGATTCCCAATCCTCAGCCCTCTTATTCACTATATTTCCCCATTTTTCAAAGATTTCTAATGTCAAGCCTGTCTGTACTTCCTTGTCTATTTTCCTTTTCCACTGTCATTCTCTACAGTGCTTTTGCTTCTCTGGGCATCCTCTCTTCCAATGTTCCTCTTTATTACAAGCCCAACATGTTTTTCTCTATGGTTCCATTTCTTCAGGGGATTCACCTCCCATCAACGTCTCCACTGTTGAACCATACAGGATTCTCCTTTCCAGGGTATCCCCCTGTCTCCAAGGGCTCGACCCAAAGGGGCAAACTCCCTTCAAGTGTCCCTGCTTTCTACAGACCCAGCAAACCTTTCCTTTTCCTGGCCTGTTCTTCTGCATCTTTCTCTCCCACCTTGTTGCTTCACAGGTGATCACATTACTTTCCTGTCTCTGTTCCCCAGTTTTTGGCCCTTATTACTGGACAGTCTCTTTGCATATGTCCCTGCTGCCAGCAGATCCAACTGTGCTTAGGTGCACCAACCCTCTCTCACCTGGTGTATCCATACGTTGCTCTGGCACCCCAGAGTCCATTCCTTCCTGTTATATAATTTGGAGGGGCACAGTCTCCACACTTGTCCCCATTTCCCACAGTCCCAACAAGTCTTAGGGATATAACTTCTGTGGGCGGCTTGGTACCTTCCTTCCCATGCTGTCATCTCAGCTCCAGCTCCACCCAGCTCCAAAGGGTGGAGCTTGGCTCCTCCGAGGGCGCAGTCCTCCTGCTGCCATCGTGCCTCTCTGAATCGACATCCTGCTGTGGGGTTGGGGCGAACCTCCTGGCTCCAGCCCTGCTCAAGCCAATGTCCTGGGCGGGCTCCTTTGCATCTCGCTGCTTTTCACTAAGCTGCTACCCAGCACAATCCTCTCTCTGGGTGCACTACTCCACAACACTCCCCTGCTCCAAGACCTTATCACCTTTGGGGACACAGGTATGGCAACCAGCAAGGTGTGCCCACATTCTCTACCAATTTGTAGCAGGGCTCACTTATTAGTGGGTGCGTGTTTGCAGGAACAAGGCCCAATGAGCGAGTTGGATAGGGTTCAACATAAAAACAGTTTATTCACACCCACATAGTCCCAGGCCAGGCATAAAGCCTCTGGTCAGTCACAATCCATATACATCAGAGCCTAGCCCAACTACAGTCCATGGCTAGCTCTTTCTAACTCACACGGATACTCTCTCTTCCAGCCTTCAAGTTCAGACCTTCTTCTGTCCCAGCATCCAAGTAAGTAAGTCAGTCAGTCAGTCAGTCTCCCCAGGAGATGTGTCCTCTTCAGCAGTCAGGAGCAGACTGTCTCTGTTTTATACTGCAAGCCCCGCCCACCAACATCTGCTTCCTATGGGTGGCAATTTAGGTTTTACCTTCTGGCTTACGCCATCTTGTGGCCTAGCCCTGCCATGTGGCTTTAACTGCATTTAGGGCTGTCTTGGGTATCCACATCTCTTTTTGTCATCCATTGCAGTTCAATGCCATTTGTAGGGAAGTCCAATCTGCTTGACGTCACTGAGCTGGAGGTGAAGACTTCGGAAAATCTGCTTCTTTTAATCATGAGTGCCAGTCTGGAGATGTCAGAAGGCCTGTTATGCTCTTATCACCCAGTTCCCTACTGCAATAATTGACTTGCTCCCTGCTCAATTCTCTGAGTTGACCCCTTCAAGAGAGATCGGTGGGTTAGGTGAACGTTTGGTTGCTCTGCTGGGATAGAGTGCTGTCAGGAGAACCTCAGGATGAGAAGATACATTTTTAATGAGCTGGTTGAGAAGCTGAGACCAATCCTGAATTGGAATACCACAAAGATGCAAACTCCTCTCATGGGAAAGAAGCATATGGCAGTGGCCATCCTGAAGTTCACCACTGCACATAGCTATCAGGTCAATACATCCTCTTTTCGAATTGACTGCTCCACTGTTCCCACATTATTTTATTTATTTTACAAAATGTATATCTCGCTCTTCCCACCACAGGCAGCCCAGAGCAGCTAACAACAATAAAAATATAAATACAATATAAAACAATTTAAAACATAATAATCATAAAACAGGGGGGAAAACCCCACCGCTCCCCCCATCCCCACCCACCCTTACTCCTCTCCCTTGCCAATTGCCTGATGAACAGCCGAGGTTTTACAGTTCCTACGGAAGGTCAGGAGGTCCGGGGCCAGATGGGCCCCCACCGGGGGGAATTCCAAGACACGGTGCAGCCACCGAGAATGCCCTATTCTGCGTGGCCCCCCGGGAAACCCAGGGGACCTCCAACCCAGCGCCCCCAGATGACCTCAGGGGCCAATCTAGAACCCAGGGAGTGAGACAGTCTCGCAAATCAGCAGGGCCCAGGCTGTGTAAGGCTTTATAGGTTAAAACCAACACTTTGAATCGGGTCCGGAAGACTATTGGCAGCCAGTGCAGAGATCAGAGCACTGGTGCAATGTGCTCCCGGTGGCCCAACCCCATCAAGACTCGGGCTGCCACATTCTGCAACAGCTGCAGCTTCCGAGTCATCACCATAGGTAGCCTCACATAGAGCGTGTTACAGTAGTCTAACCGAGAGGTAATAAAAGCATGGATGATCGTGGCTAGGTCAGGAACTGAAACCAGCGGCTGAAGCTGCCGCATCAGATGTAACTGGCGGAAGGCACTCGCCACAGCCTCCACCTGGAAATCCAGGTGGAGCTGCGCATTGAGGAGCACCCCTAGGTTCTGCACTTTGGAAGTCAGTGGAGGGCAGACTCCATCAATTGATGGGGCTGCCAACTCCACTGACTTACCCACTAACATCACCTCCGTCTTGCCAGGATTCAGTCACAGTCGGTTAGCATCCAGTCCCCCACAGCTGCCAAGCACCGTGTAAGCACCGAGACAGCTGGGCCTGGGTCAGTCGAAAATGAGAGAGACAGTCGGGTGTCATCCGCATACTGATGACACCTCACCCCAAACTCTCTGATCACTTCACCCAGTGACTGCATATACACGTTGAACAGGAGAGGGGACAAAACCAAACCCTGCGGGACCGCACACAGGAGGTCTCGGTAAGATGAAAAACAATCACTGAGTACCACCCGCAGAGTTCTTCCGGTCAGGAATTAGTGGAATAATTCAAGAATGATTCCGCCCACCCCTGCACTGTCCCACAGGTGCGTCACCAACATCTCGTGGTCAACGGTATCAAACGCTGCCGACAGTTCTAATAGGACCAATAGGGTCGATCAACCCTGATCCTTTTCATGGGAGAGGTCATCCACCAAGGCCACAAGTGCTGTCTCAGTGCCATGACCTGGACAGAAGCCAGACTGCAAAGGATCAAGATAACCGATGTGGTCAAGGTGCTCCTGGAGCTGCTGAGCCACTACCCATTCAATAACCTTCCCTAAAAAGGGAAGGTTAGAGACAGGCCGATAGCTGGCAGGGGAGTCATTGTCAAGCGATGGCTTCTTGAGCAGAGGCCGCACCACCGCCTCATTGAGACAGCCTGGCACTCTGCCCTCCCACAGGGAGGCGTTGACATTAGTCATAGGTTTTGTATGGCTCTCTTTGAGGTGTGCCACCAAGCTGACTGGCTATCCAACCCTCAGGAGGTGTCTGAGGGGTTTTCTGAAAAGACCTTCCTCAAATGCATCAGGGCCACTAATGGAGCAAATTTGCTTATTTTTGTTCCTGGACACAAGGTTGCTGAGTATATAAATAAAAAGTGCTTTTCTTGAATGGTTCTGCAAGCCCTGGTTGACCTTCCACTGGGATGAGAAGAACCCAACCATGGATAATCTGGCAATGCTTGAGCTGTCTCTAAATAGGTGTTGGTTGCTGCAAAGAAATTTTTTTTAAATGGGGTTCTCTACCAGGTCCAGAATACGAACTGCGTCTGTGGCAGAGTAAAGATGATGTCCCATCTGCTCTACTATCACCTGTTGGAGGAGTCATGTACCTTGACTCCTCCACTTGTATACCATTACTGACAATGCAAGAGCTTGTGCCCAGAAATGGTCATTATTGCTCTGATGTGTGGTACGATGGACACAAGAAGAATGAATGAACAAGTAAGATTCACAAATCTTGAGAATGATGCAGGATGCCAGGCTATTTCAGGACTTGCCCTTATCCTGACCCATGAGCAGAGGTTCCTCCAGCACACACACCATTCTCGATAGTTGTTGGTGGTGTGCAAATGCAGATCGTGATCCAGCTTATCCAGTGATATCATGGATAATGAAATCTAGATGCAAGTAAGAAGCTTTTCAATTATACCCTTGGACACGTGCACTGGGGCATCTAGAAGTCCACTGGAGGTTCCTCTGACCCAAATGGATGCCAGAAAGCAATATGTGCCCGCAATAACTATGCATCTGCTGCACAATGTATGTGGAATGCAAGAGGAGCCCCTCCTAGAAGTGGGGGAGCGGGATGATTGTAACAATATCTAAACCCCACACTAGACTGCAAACTTCCTGCGCAGAGCAGGGGAGTTGGACTAGATGAACTCTGATGTCACTTCCAATGATACCACATTACCGCGGACTTCCTGCACTGAGCAGAGGGTTGGACCAGATGACCTCTGATGTCCCTTCCAACTCTATGATTCTATGAGAACAAACCAGCTACCATAGACCTGGTAGCTATGTGGGGTGGTGAACTTCAAGATGGCCACTGCCATATGTTTCCTTACCATGACAGGAGTTTTCATGTTTGTGGCATTCCACTCCAGGACTGGTTTCAACCAAGATTCTGTGATGCTGGAAAGCTTCTATATCCCACAGCATTAAAGATGCTCTCAGAGCTCACTTTGAGATCAAGCACCAGAGGAACCAAGATTAAATCCGTTACCCTCCTCCTGCTGCTCCCGCCTCTGCTGCTTAAAAGATGGATTGGGAGAGACCAAAAATAACCCAACACTTCCTAAAATGTTGATTGTGTGACCTCATGTTGAGACTTAATATAATTGTGTGACCCTTGACAGCAACGGAGACACATAAAGCGTACAAGGTATCTGTTGGGTTAAAACTCTGTCCAGAATTGTGTGATGACACTTGGGATCCCAAGCAACAGTCTAGGGACACCTCGTCAATACAAGATACGATGTGATCTTCTTCTTTAAAAGAAGTTTTTCACATGTTTCACTTGCAGTCCTCGCAGGGCTGGCCCCAGGCTTTGTGACGCCATGTGGCAAGTCTTGGTGCAGGTCCTAATTTGCATAATTAGGTCCCACCTAATGGGGGGCGCAAATGAACTGGCTATGGGGTGAGGGTTTAAAGACAGTATTCCTGCTAGCAATAACTTCATTAAGAAGAGTTAGTAAAATAGCAGCCATAATAATCTCAGAACCATATTTGCAGATTTATTTTCCAAGACAGAATAGATAGTGCTTTACATCCTAAATTCCTACCTATGATAGCATAAGTAAGACAGTTGTGAGAATGTGGCCCTTTTTACACAGGCCTCTCTCAGCCATGAACACGCAGATTTCTGTGTGTTCATGGGTGGGGGAGCCCCGTGTGAATGACGCGGTGCACGCACCCATGGTGAGTGGGGGTATGTGCGCGCCTGCCTAACACACATCCCCAGTCCACCCCCCACTCGTCCCCACACAAGGAGCAACCGGGGGAAATGGTGGTTACTATGTGGGTGTGGATGAGTGGTGGGTGAGTTGGGATGTATGTGCAGCCGTGTGCATGCCCCATCCATGCACTGGCATGCCCACGGACTCCCCACCCAGCGGAGCCATGTAAAAATATCATGTGAGGACTGGAGCCACTCGAAGAACAGAAGGTTGCTACCTTGCAAACAAGGTTCTTTGAGATGGATCCAAACATTCTCACAACACCCACCCTTCCAGCCCGGCATGGAATTCTTTTCTTATATTTCTAGAAAGGGTTGGAAGGAACTGTCATTCTTAGGGGGAAGAGTGCTTTTTATACTAGATAAGCTCCAGACCATCATGTGGTCTATTATTTGAATAGCACAACCCAGTTGTGAGAATGTTAGGTGCCATCTCGAAGAACCTTCTTTACAAGGCTACAACCTTCTGATCAGCACATGGGGAGGAGCTATTTGTAAACAAACAGCATTATCTCCCAGTTGTGTCCCTGCTGCTGCAGCTACTAGGAGGCAGAGGCAGGTGATGGATGGATCCAGGGAAGGGGGGGAGGAAGAAGAAATTATTGGGGGAGAAGCTGGCTGCAGCCTGCTGCACAGCCAGGCAAGTGCGGGGCCCCAGCTGGCCACGGGGCCATGTGCAGCCGCACATGTGGCACATGCCTGGGGCCGGCCCTGAGTCCTCGCAGTCCTATAACCTTCTTAGCTTCAAGTGCTTTAGCATTTTACCTTTTTTCAACAGCTTGTGTAGTGGGTGAATGATACATTCTTATGTGGTATGAGAGAGCTCATCATATTCCTTTTGTTCAGTATGTTGGTCTCCTTTAAATCACTTATTGCTTTGAATTAGTATCATTTGCTTGTCTATTTTGTAGTTACCTCTACAATGAGTCACTGATTTGCAACACAGCTCCGAACATGGGCTTTTTACAATTATTAGTTTTTTATATCCTTCTTTCAGTCCTTCTGAAGAAATTTGTTGTTTTTTTTCTTTTAAAAAAATGTTTTAAATTGGTTTTTCAATAGCTGCTTTAGAAATGGGACATTCTCATCCCACTGTACCTGGGGCACTCAAAGACAACATAGAAAGTGCCCCCAGGTATTGTTGCTCCACTAATTGAGACAGCATAGCTATGTTGGAATGCTGGTGATAGTTTGATGGTGAGTTGGGCTTCAGGTAAGAAAAAACAACAACAACTTTTGATGATCACTCCCACTGCTACAATCACTTGGGTTCTGCAACTAGTGGGATCCTCTTACTGAACTGGTATATATTGATGGCACGAGACAATAAGGAATAAGGGATTGTTACCAATAAAGGTTTATTGGCCCATGAATAGTAACGTCCTATTTTAAATCAACCATAGGTATATAACTACAGGAAAAATACAGACCAGGCTAAGAATGTTCATTCAATGGGAAATGTGTCTAGTATAAGAAGGATAAAAATTAGGCATTCCAAGAGTAGGAAGACAATTTGGTAAAAGGGCTGTTAGAAAAGGGATGTGTAAGGAGAGGTGTAGAAATACACCATGTAGTTCACCCCACAATCACCAACCTCAGCACCCCCTCATTTCGGAAGTTTTGGCCTATTCACCTCAGGACCTTTCAGGGTGAGGAGTCCTCCATAGATGTAACAAGGTAGAGTTCAGTACACAAGGAAGGAGATATCTAAAATGTGGTGGTTGCCATCTCACAGCACAGGAGCTCAACTGTAAGATAGGGAACGGTACAGAAGAAGACTGCAGAGAGCAGCAGGGAAAGCATTTGGTTGGCAAGTAGTGTCTGAATGAGGACAGACAAAGTCTTTCAAAGGTTTGGCACAAGAGCTGCCACTTCCTAAGATAGAACCATCCTTTGAGAGTCACAGAAAGCATTAAAACAAACACAATGAAAACTACTAGTATAATAAACACTAACTTTTTGTAAACTTAACAACGGGGAAAAAACCAGAAGCTTTAAAGGGCAGAGCAAGAGTAGTGTAGTGGTTAAGAGTTCAGTATGTGGACTAGGTGGAGGCCCCAGTTCATGTCTCACCATAACCATGAACAGGCTGGGGGACCTTGGGCCAATCACAGATCTCTCAGCCTAAGCTACCTCATAGGGTTTTTGTGAAGGTTAAGAGTTAATTAGTTGCTAATGCTAATGTTACACTTAATAAGTTAAAGAAATGTAAGCCACCCTGAGCCTAAGGGATAGGGTGAGATAAAAAAACCATCTAAAATGAAGCACTTATTGTTACATATAACTGAGGTTTGGAGCAGCAAAGTGTAGGACAGAGGGTGAAAACAGACATGACGCTAACCCTTGGTGGTCATTTATGCATGTTTCAGGGCTGCATAGGACACCAATACAGCCCTGCAACATGCATAAATAACCACCAAGTGTGGTTGAAGGGTGGTTAGTGTCATGTCTGTTTTCACCCAGAGTAGACCATAATTTTGACTAAGCAGTTCCATAAGCCCATCATCTCTCCCATGTTGCTAATGCATCAAAAATGACTGTGGGCTGCAGGAGGTCTCTAGTACACTGTTCCCTGATGTCTCGATTAGCAGCTTCCTTTTATCCCTATCCTGTTGCATGTGTGACTGTCATCTGCCTTAGAGTTGTTTAGTGGACCTCTTATTTCTCTTCAGAATTAGTTCTCTGGTCTCCTGGTGCTTCCATGCCTTCACTAGAATGATTTCCTTTCTGGACCTCTTTCTTCAAGTGCCAAGGGAGAAAGGTTGTCCTGCTGAGGCCTGAAGCAGCAGTACTGTTTGCTGTTTCACTGTTTACTGTCAACATTTCAACAGTCTTTCTGCCACACTGATGGCATTTGCCATCAATTTATGGCACTCTCCAACATTTCGTGACAGTTCCAGGTATTCTGCAGCACTTAAGATAATAGTGACAATTTCCATTTTACAACACTTTATGGGACTTGTGACAGTTTCCAACAATTTCTCTGCTGCCGAGAAATAGTGGCAGGCAATAGCGGATAGCGACAGCAAGCATCGGAACAAGCATTGTCCATGCCGTGTTGGGAAAAACGGCAAAGGATGGGAGGTTTACGACAGAATTGTCGGACAATGCCGCATGTCGTTTCAGGTCTAGTCCTACCACTGTCTAGGACCTTTGTAACAGGATATTCTAGGCCCTGGGGTAAGTACTCTTAGGATCCAACCCCCCAAAGACCCAGGTCCACATGTGATCTTCACAAAGTGTCCTCTATTTACAGCGTTCTTTACACGGTCTATCACCAACAGTGCCACAAACAGTCGAGTATTTAGACACTCTCTCGATGTCTTTACACTAGGTCCCCTGGCCAGGCACAATTCCTCCTGCCGCACAGTTCCTTCTAGCCAGGTATTACAAGAGGCAGTCCATTGTTATGGGCTGGCTCAGCCCATTAGAGGCAGAGCATTTCCTGGCTCCTGCCTCTCCCTGGTAGTCTCTCTACTGACTGAGAGCTGCAATCTCTCTTCTAGTTTCCAGGCTGGCTTGGCCATGTCTATCTCATCTGACCTTACTCCAGCCTCTGGAGGCTTACACACCTGTTAGTTTTTTTTCAAAAGTGAGTGGGCCTGCATTGTCACACGTTGCCATGCTTTGGCATGGGGGCCACTGTCATGTTTAGTTTTCCTGTGCCAGATGTTGGCACGGGATAGATCCCAGCTGTGGTGGCAACTAGCACAGGCTGTGACTCGGGAAAGTCTCTGAGTCACAGCCTGCGGTAGCCTCCGCCATGGCTGGGATATGACCACCCGACCGGGGTAAAGCTTGCTTTCATGTTTGAAAGCCTGCTTTACTGGACTTGGTCCAGAGTCCCTGCCGGTTCTGGGTGCCATGGCGGCCATCATTGGCCGCCCATCAGGGAGGAGGGCAGGCCGCTGGGCAAAGTGTGGGGGCAGGGCTGTACAGTTGAACGTCTGTGCATTCCCACCCTCCCTGGCAGCCGGACCCCCATTATTTTGGGGGCCTGGCTGTATCCCGGCCAAGGTGGTGGCCTGTCTCCAGAGGGAATAAGTCTGTGACGGTGGCTTGTGGCCATCACATGTGAAAACACCCTGTGCCTACTTAAGGCACTGTCCTCTATCTGGGTTCATGCCTCTTAGCACTTCCTGTGGTGTGATCCTATAATAGAAGTGCCTGCGCCTTTCAGGCAAGCACTTCCTCTACAGACTTGTTGGGTGGAGTGCTGTTCTGCATCCTCAATCTACAATGGAAACATAAATACAACCAGCATTAAAATAACTCTGCTACTGCTGTGCTTTCATGTTCACATTCAAGCACCTGCTGACAAAGGAAATGTTGACAGAATGTGTGTGCATGTATGTGTGCAGCATGATATAGTCTGAAGGACAAGTGGTATCTTGTGTTTTTTATATCCAGGGGTCATAGCAGACTTCAAAAGATCTGGACATAGGGAGTAGCCTATGAGGCTTCATCCATGCAGATGAGTTGGTCTGGCACAAGGCAACAGCATTAAAATACCAGAGCAAGGAGATACCAACAAAGAAAAGAGGAGCGTTTCTGCGGGAAGGAAAGCTGTTGGATTTTCCCTTTCATTTTATCTCTGCTTTAGGAAGGGAAGGTGCAGCATATATTGAGTAAACAGTGTTTAAAAGTTTATAGGCCAGGTTGGGTGGGGTATTAAAAGATAACAGTGCCTTGTCCTGGGACAAAAATAGGTCAAAACCCGTTGTCTCGAACTCAACAGCAGATGGCAAGTCTGCTCCAAGCCAGTTCAACTGTCACAAATTTTCCCACCCCACCTTTTGTCAGTCGATTAGGGCATAGCAAACCGCTAACATCTTAATCTCACTGAGTCCTACAGCAACCAGAATACCTACCAACAACAAACTCTCTCATCAGAAAGCTTCTTGCCTGCCCCTTGCATGGTGTGCCTAACTTGTGACTAGCAACCTGCCTTTACCTCTTCCCACAGCCAATATCGTGTCCCCTCTCACTGGTGAGGGCTTCTGAAAAACAAATTCTCATTTTTTCTCCTTGCGCACTATACCCTTGTGAACATACTGACCTGATTAAGACACAGGACCCATTTTTAGGAGAAGAATTACATGCACTTGAATCCAAAACTACATACATTAGGAGGAGGAAGAAGGCTCACTAGTAGCTCTGCAAAATTCCTCTCTCCTGGGGCCCAGAACTGGTTCTTCCACAGGTGTCTGTACCACGTGTGTAGGGTCAACAGCCGCCTCCTCTATCCTGGAGCTCCTTGTACTTTCCATGCTGTCATTGTTTCTAGTAGGATTATCAGTTACGTCATCCTCCTTTTGTGGAACTGGCAGCCGTTACCCATGGCTCCTTTCTGTCGTCTATTGCCGACGTGACATCAAGGGTAGCAAGCAGTTTGTAGCTCTCAAGAAATGTGCACTGAATGCTGCAATTTATGATTTTATAAATAGATATGCAGTGGAATTCCACACAGGTGGCATTCCTTTTGGGCAATTCTTGCCGTGGTATATTTTATTAACCCATTGAGAAAGGGGCTGTGCTCCGAAACGCGTCTGGGTTGTACACACATATATAGTTGTGTTTTATGTGTTTAATTTATGTTTATATATATAAAAATGTATACTTTCTTCTTCCCTTCCTTCTTTTTTGTTCTTGTGTACTGGAGGTTCTCCAGGTGGGGAAGTTTTGTGTGCTGTGGGAGTTTTTTTTTTATATCAGTATCCAGCTCCCCAGCCATCAAAAGGTTCAGCTCATTGAAGAATGGGAATATCTTGGGATGGCATGATGTTTTGCTGACCCTTTGTCTTGCTGTAGTTTTCCTTGAGGTCATGCATGCAGTCCAGCATTGCACAAGAGATTCAGGGTTTTTAAAAACCTTTTTTGGTCATTTGGATAGAGCTTGGTAAATATGATTTACTTAATGGACTGGCTTTACATATTCTTTTGCACCAACTCATGCTGCAGGGTAACAAAACCAATTTTGTCCTTATGTTTCCAACCAGTGCTGTACTGGTGAGGAAGATGGTCAGATTACATGGCTGAAGATGTGCCATCAAGTTTGGGAGCTGTGAACAGTACCAAACACCGAGCACTAAAAGGATACCAGATTTTTACTGGCAGATTTTAGAGAGGTGAACATCACATCTAGTTTCAGACTATAGAAAGGACATGGGGACCACACCAATCCAAACAGTAAGCTGTGAGAAAGAATAGGATATCTATGGAAGTGACTGGGAGAACAATTACTATCAAGGAAAGGTTGCAGAAATATTTTCATTTACCTGGGGGTAATGAATCCATCACTACTCCTAAAAGGGACCCTTGTGGTTACTACTATTACAGACCAACCTGCTACCACAGACTGTTTGTACAACTACTCATGATTTACACCAGGTGTACAGATGGTTTTCTCAGTTAGCATTTCCTGTCAATAGGCCCTTACTCCTGCTTCATACTCGACTACTAGACCACCACAATGCCTGCTTTGAAATCTGAGCCAAGTATCCTACACATCAGTGGACCTGATTCTGAACTTAATTATTCTGAATCACTGCCTTTAGCACCATTACGACTGCTTTTACACACCAGTGTGAAATCAGACTCTGACCCAGTGAGGTATTGCACATACATAAGTTCCAAAGATGCTAAGGTAGGAGGAGTTTTTGGTATTAACTTGAGAAAACAAAGAGTTAGGAAGTAGTTTAGGGCTATTGCAGTTAAAGTTCTCCAAATAACACAAGAGAGTTCCAAATGAGGTCCCCACCCCACCCCACCCCCCGCGCCTCTCACTTAGAATTTTTGTGGTTTATAAATTGGTTTGAGATGGACATTCCCACTGGAAGACAGAGAGTGGTGCAGTATGTTGATTTCAAAGAGGAATCAATTTCTCAGACTTATGTATGAACAAGGGGCAGTGTTGGTTTATAAAAGAAGCTTGGAAAGAAGCCAGTATACTCAACGTAAACTTACTTCTCCCCTGGCAGCAAAAAAAAATCACCAGAGTGACAGAAACTGCTGGCTTTTGTCTGAGGCTAAAAAATGTAAAGGCAATCTTTCATCTGTCTCAGACATATAACAATATATAATTAGGGCTCTGGAGATTTCTCTTTACTTGTAATAAATATTTAATTCACATAACTTTTATGAATGACAGTTGAAAGGTGGCTTTTGTTTGGTACTATGCCATGTAGAGACCAATGCCGCACAGGTGATTCACAGGTGAAAAGAAAAAACAGCTTACGGCTCATTCACTTAATTCGCACAGCCGCGGTGGCGGCAACGGTCGATTTAAAGCAACGCGCACTTCCGGGTTGTTGTGACTGCACCTAGTGTGCACAATTCAGTGTTATGCCGAATTTCTGAAATGTTGGTTTGCGCAGTTTTCAAACCGCACTCCACCAGTTCGCATAACGCTGAATTGTGCACACTAGGTGCAGTCACACCAACCCGGAACTGCGCGTTGCTTTAAATCAAACATTGCCACCACCGCGGCTGTGTGAATTAAGCAAACGTCAGAATGGGGTCTTCGTTAAACCCCAGTCCAGCAAAACACTTAAGCCCACATCCAAATGGAAGCACACAAGTAGCTTCATGTACTTCGATCAATGCTTTGCTGGAGCTGAGCCAGAGAGGCGATTCCTGTAACTTCAATGGAATGAAGTACTTTACGGACGTGCCCTTTTAATTCAATATACACTCCCCTCTGAAGAAATATCCACTTCAAAGGACAAAGTGAAAAATATGGGTTATTGAAGTAATTATTTGCATTCATGATCTGTCTGGGCATTTCAAAAGAATTGTATACATTCAGCAGGTAGTGTGGGTGTGTACTTATATAATGTACTGTAATAGATTGTGAGAGATGGTCTGAAGATATTGTATGCAGGAAAATGAAAAATAAAACTAAAGGTAACAAACTTTGCTGAAAACAATTTCAGAGCAGAATCATTTAAAGAATCCAACTGATCAGAAAAAAACCCCCACCAGAATAAGGAAATGAAGGAAAAACATCTTGACCTTAAAGCAATTTGGTACAAAATGGGGTCCATTCACTTTGTTACCACAACATGATTATGAATAAAAGAAGGTGGCAGTTAGCAAACCAGGATTTCCAAGAATGAATTTTGGAGGAGGGGCACACTTCGACTTTCCCATCGAGACAGACAGGGCCGGACTTAGGAATTTTGCACCTGTAGGCCCTTCTCAGGCTGCTTCCCCCTAACTAAGCCAAGCCCTGCTCCCACGCTGCATGTTCATGAGTGGAGGAGCCCTGTGTGAACAACGTGGCATGCGTGCCCATGGTCAGTGGGGGTGCGTGTGCGTGCTCACCTAACATGCATCCCCACTCACTCCCCACTCGTCCCCATGCATGGAGAAACCTGGAAATATGGCGGTCTCTCCGTGGGTGTGGATGAGTGGGGGGTGAGTGGGGATGCGTGTGTGGTCATGTGCACACCCCGTCCACTCACTGGAGTGCCCACGGACCCCACCACCCGGGAAGCCGTGTAAAAAGGGCATGTGAAAAGCCACTCGAAGAACAGAAGGTTGCTACCTTGTAAACAAGGTTCTTCAAGATGGCTCCTAACATTCTCACAACACCCACCCTTCCAGCCCCACATGGAATTTTTTTCTTATATTCCTAGAAAGGGTTGGAAGGAACTGTCATTCTGAGGTGGGGAGTGCTTTTTATACTAGAGGAGCTTGAGACCATTATGTGGTCTATTTGAATATGGTGAGCATGCCATGCACAACCCAGTTGTGAGAATGTTGGAAACCATCTCGAAGAACCTTTTTACAAAGGAACAACCTTCTGATAACTCCCATGGGAAGAAGTTGTTTGTAAACAAACAGCGTTATCTCCCAGTCCCATTGGTGTCCTGCTGCTGCTGCTGTGGAGCTACTAACAGGCAAACGGCAGAGGAAGGTAGGAATGGGGACCCAGGCAGCAGGCTTCGGCTGCAGGCAGCAGCCTCCAGCCGTGTAGGGAGAAAAGGGAGGGAAAATGGAGCAGGGTGGTGCCAGGGCCAGGATTGCCGCCCCCCAGAAAACGCTGCCCAAGGCCCGGGCCTAGGGAGCCTGCCCCTAAGTCTGGGCCTGGAGACAGATACAATCAAAGTCAGAAAACACTGGTTTTTAGAGAATGGAAAGGTATCTTTACTACCCAGATCTGTATACTGTCTCACAATATCTTATTGTTTGTATCTATGACATTAAATCAATATTTTTAAATTTAATTTTATTTATTTCAATTTTTATTCTGACCATCCCCAAGGTTCAGGGTACCTAACAACATATATAAAAACATTAAAAACAGAATACAACCCACCCCCAAACCATCCCACAGCTCCCCTCCCAAAATACCCAATTCCACCTCCCCATGTCCTACTCCAACCCCCTTACAACTCTACCCCAACCCACCCAGCAAACCCCCCCCATCCCATATCCCTGCCTGCCAAATGCCTTTAAAGAGAAAGGTCTTACGCTGTCTCTGGAAGATGCTCGGGCTCAACCAAACCTCTGGGAGAAGGGAGTTCCATAGCATTGGGGGCGGCAACTGAGAATGTCCCCCTGCAAGCCCTTATAGCATGAACACGTCTAAGTGATGGTACCCACAGGGAGGCACTCCCGGTCGATCTCAGAGGCCACAGTGGGGCATTTAAACTGTTTAGAGCTTTAAAGGGCAAAACCAGCACCTTGAATTGTGCCTGGAAAGCTATTGGAAGCCAGTCCAGACTACGGCGCACTGGTGTAATGTGCTTGCAGCACTGCACCCCCAACAGGAGGCGAGCCACTGCATTCTACACCAGCTGCAGCTTCCGAACATTCATCAGGGGCAGACCCACATAGAGCGCGTTGCAGTAATCTAGCCTCGAGGTGATGAAGCATGGATGACGGTGGCCAGATCCAAATCAGAAAGGAAAGGCTGCAGCCTCCTCATCAGATATGAACATTAAATCAGTCTGTAAAGCTTAGCATTAGGAAAAGTCTCCTGAAATGCATTTATCTATAAATGGATTTATTCCTACTGGTTTTCTATTCCTGCAAATATCTGTAAAAAGAAGTCTACCATGCAACATATACAGACACACTGGCTGCCAGCGCAGATCCTGTGAGAGGAACAGAGGACGGAAGAAATGGGAGGACTGCTAGGGGAGAAGACAGTACCCGCAGAAATTGATGACAACTCTCTCCCCAACTGAAGACCCAAGAAGAAGCCAGCACAGCCCCTTAAGCATATGCTACTGGCAAAGCAGACGGCAAAGAGAGAGTGGCTAAGGGATGCACTGATTCACCAGATTGCCTCAACAAACTCCAGAGCACAAAATATTGTACTTGCTGTTGGGCTAGGTCACATGATATCCATTCTATTTTTGTTAACTGCTGACTAAAAACAGAGCTGTCGTTACAAGACCCCTTGCAATCATCATCCAAGAAAGCATAACAGGAATCAAGCACAGCAATATGTGCCCAATATAATTCAGGTTGCACTGAGATATACAAAACTGAAGTTGAAGGAATTATTCAAGTTTTAGTAACTCACTTTAGTACCGTTCTCACTAAGTACCTCCATAATCTGCTCCTACTAGTCATGTCATGAAAGCGCACACAATGGGACCAATCCTTCCACTGTATGACTAAGACCTGGCTGTTCTGCCAGGCGTTTTGCAGGGGAGATGGGGTTTAGGGTGGGGGGTTGTGGGCTAGGGAGTGGGGAGGGAGATATGCTGTTTTGCCTTTTTTATTGTGTTGTTTTAGCTTGTCATTTTATTGTTTTTATATGTAAGCCACCCTGAGTTGCCTGGGGCAGGAGGAGCGGGGTAACAAAATTTGTTAAAATAAATAAATAAATAAATAAATAAATAATCCCATGCTCTGCGTGCACCGAGTGCAACCCGCACACACACATGCAACCCACATGCACGTCCATTAGCAGTACATTCTGCCGTGCAGGATCCACATAGGATAAGTTTTGGGATTGTGGCCAATGACACCTATTCCTTCATGCCTTGTATGCAAAGCATTCTGGGATGGATTCCATAGTTTTCAGCAGGAGAGAGACTTTGTGTGGCATCCTGGAAATGATTTGTACACCATGTTCACTAACCAAACATGGAAAGAGTTCACATTACATGGTACTTTGGTTTAGAAAATGAAGGGGATTTTCTGCTCCCGATTTTTCTGGAGTACATATGTTGCCTCCTTCTCGTGAATACCGTTGTTTCATGTGCGATGGATACCAAGGTACAAGCCAGTTAAACTGATTTAACTGCTTGTATGAACCTGGTCTAAATCAACAAACTATCCCAATCTGCTTAAGTAGAGTGTGTGTTTAGCTATAAAAATCAAATGTTTCACTTGACTTATCAGTGAATATCAGTGGAGAAGGAAATTACACAAGGGGAGTTTGCAAATAAGAACCAGTAATTTTATTGCTCCTGCATTGTATTCCCGGTGCTATTCCTCCAAGGTTCAGCAGGGATGATATTTCAGAAAAATGCATTTGATACCTCTGGAAGTCTTAGTATTTACATTCCTCCAGAGTGGATTCTTTTTTTCAATTAAATACCAAAAATTCTCACTCCATGAGACAGACAATTAATTCAAGCTTGTTCCTTTCATCTCCTTTCACTTTGGCCCTTTTCAAATGGGTGCGGGTGTGTGGGGGGACGGGTGGGCACCTGCTGTGGGTGGGTGCTGCTTGGGAGGCCCGTCACACGGATTCCCACCCACCTCCATGCACGGAGGCACCTTCGTTTTCTTCAGTGTCTCTGTGTGTGGGGGACTGGTGGAGGTGGGTGGAGGGCGGGAGTGCACCCCCACCCTCCAGCCATGGCAGTCAGACGGACGCACTCCCTGCCCACACAGTCGTACACGTGGGCAAGGAGGGGGGAGGCATCTGTGTAAAAAGGGCCTTTGGAACAGGGCATAACATTCAATTTTACAGTGAACATTTTAGTTTTTAATCAGAACCGTAACCTTATTTAAATATATGTTTTCCTACAACTCAAATTGACGAGCTCTTCTTGACCTTTTCGCTGTGAGACCAAGTGGTGCATTATTCCTGACCTTTGGCTAATGAGGTTGAAGAACATGAGAATGTGGGGCTTGTTCTCGTTTTGTGGGTCTATAGACTACTGCGGTAGGAGTGCAAATTCTATAGTCTAATAAATATTTCCCGCATCTTCGGCTACCCTACATCATTGCCTGTTAGCGTGATATCTATCTATCTATCTATCTATCTATCTAAATAAAATAAAATAAAATAAAATAAAATAAAATAAAATAAAAATTAACTGCGCATGCACAAAGTGGCAACTGAGCCATTCTACACATGCACACCCTTTTCCAAAATGGTGGCAGCAGTGTCACCACCATTTTGGGAAAGAGCATCCAGTCTGCAGTTGCACAGTGGCTATTTTGCACATGTGCAGCTGCCCTCTTCCAAAATGGTGACAATGCTGCCATTTTGGAAAAGGATGCAGATGCGAAGAACGGCCTGACCAGTGGCCATTTTGTGCATGTACTTTAAATTATTTTCTGATATTTTATTGATTTAAATACAGATCCGTAATATGAATCTGTATTTAAATCCAGAAATTGAGGAACCAAAATTTGTAAACGGAACCAAACTAAACGGGACCACCATAGACAGACAGACAGAACGACCAACCAAAAATCTCATTGGAGATGTTTAAGGAAAGGCTAGATAAATACATACCTAGCAAATCCTTCAACTGTGTAGGAGGCTGGACTAAATGATTTTTCACGGCCGTTCCAACCCTATGATTCCATGAGGCATTTACATAGAGCTCTACTGGCTATATCCAAAGTCTGTTGTAGTCAGTGGGAGACATGAGCTTTAATTAGCTACCTGAATGTCCTTATGGGGCTCAGTTTGAGAGAGTACTTAAACACAAGCCTTACTTTAATCCCATATGTAATTCCTCTAGCTTCTGTGGGACTACTCACATGCCTCAAGCTATGCACATAGTTAAGTAGCTTTCTGAATCAGGACCCTTAAAATTCCATAGCATGACCACATATTCATGCAAACTGGAGCTATAAGTTAATGTTTTGCAAACAACTCAGTTATGAAATTAAACTGCAACTGGCAGATTGGCACTAAAATGTTGACTTGTTGGGGCTCACAGTTGGGGACTGGTCTGATTGAGGTCAGATTTATCTTTGTGCTAAATGTCAATAACTGGCATTTAAAAAAGACAATCTATACAGACCAGTAAGGCTAGTAGGAAAGAACCAGCTGTATAAAATGTCAAATGATTTCAAATCAAACAAAAATCCTGATCATTTACAAACCAAACCTGACCTTTCGGATTTGGAATATTTTATATTGTAGATGTACATTTGACAACAACTCTTGTAAAACCCTGACAGTTTTACATCTGTGCATGAATCTGGGTTGCAGCTGAGTGCAGTTGGACTTTAGAGGCACAACTCTTACCTGGTGTAAACTGGTATAAACTGGTTGATGTAAACTGGGAATAATGCTACATTGATTTATATCAGCTTAGAATGTGGCTCCAGGATAGTGGCTCTCAAACCAATTTTTTTTTGGGACTTCAGTTTGTGGCAGTCAGTAACCAGCACTTACTTATCACATTGTTTATTCAAACAAAAATCAGGAACATAGATCAGGTACTTTCCAAGATTTTCTTAATTGCTCTGAAAACAGGTCAAAGACGAGGGGGTAATTTCAGACGTGATGGGCCTTTCGGCCCGCCACGCTGAATCCTGGACCGGGATCTGTCTTGGACGGCCAGTCTGATCACGGACCGGAATCGGGGAGGGAGCAGGGCTGCGTGGCGCAACGTGCGGCCGCTCAGACCCGTCTCCGTGCTTCCATCGCCACCTGCCCTCGGGAAGACGGGCGGGCGCAGTAGCCAATCAGGCTGCTGCACCCGATCTCGTCCCGTGGTTGGGACCTGATTCCGGGACAGGGCTGGGTAACAGTCATTACCAGGAGAACTCATCGGGTGGTCTTTGGGGAGTGTACGTCTTCCCCCCGGGACCTCACATGTAGAGTCCCACAGGGTGTCACTCTGTCCCCCCTCTTTAACATCTATATGCAGCCGTTAGGGGAGATCGTGAGGGGGTTTCAGGGCATGCAGTGTCATCAGTATGCTGATGACACTCAGCTCTACCTCTCCTTTTCCAGCGACCCAGGCTATGCAGTCTCCTTATTCTCCCAGTGCCTGTCAGCTGTGGGGGCTTGGATGAGGTCGAGCCATCTGCAATTGAATCCTGACAAGACAGAGGTGATGTTGGTGGGCGAGGGCTTGGGGGACCTGGGGGCGATTGGATCTCCTCTTGTTGGGGGGGTTCGCCCTCCCATGGTCTCTCAAGTACGGAGTCTGGGTGTGCGCCTCGATTCGCGGCTCAGCCTGGAATCTCAGGTTGCGGCTGTGGCGGGGAGTGCGTTTCGGCAGTTACATCTTGTCCGGCGGCTTCGGCTGTATCTCTCAGACTCCGACCTCGCCACTGTCATCCATGCCTTCATCACCTCGAGGCTGGATTACTGCAACGTGCTCTACGTGGGGCTGCCCAACAAGCTGGTCCGGAGGCTGCAGCTGGTGCAGAATGCTGCGGCCCGTCTCCTTACAGGGGCGAGTCACAGGGAGCACATGACAATGGTGCTCCGGGCTCTGCACTGGCTGCCTATAAAGAACCAGGCCAGGTTCAAGGTGCTGGTTTTAACCTTTAAAGCCCTTCACGGCCTGGGCCCTGCTTATCTGCGGGACTGCCTCACTCCCCATGTGCCCGTGCGACCCTTGAGATCGTCCGTGGGAGCCTTTTTGAAGGTTCCCTGGGTGAGGCGGGTAGCCACCGATGTTAGATCTTTTTCGGTGGTCGCCCCTGTGCTGTGGAATTCGCTCTCGGAGGAGGCTTGATTGGCTCCCACTCTCCTGCTGTTTCGGCATGTATGTAAGACCTGGCTGTTCCATCAGGCTTTTGGCAAGGGGTAGGGGTGGGGGGGTTTCTCCACATATTGTATTTTAAATTGTTTTTAAAAAATGTATATTGTTTTTATTGAATGTTGTTCGCCGCCCCGGGCTGCCCTGAGGGCAGGAGGGGCAGGATATAAATTTTAAATAAATAAAATTACCCACGGCCATTTCCAGCCCCGTTCCGGTTCATGGTCAACCTAACTACGGTTCTGGAGGTAAGGCTGGCCTCACCTCCAGAACTGTGGTTAGCTTTGAACCCCACCAGGAATTCACCGTGGTGAACATCTGGTGGGACTCAAACAGACGTTACCGTGATCGCTGCCACCACACAGAATCCACTGTGATTCAGGGTGGTTGACTGTGATCTCGTAACGTCTGAAACTACCCAAGGTCTACAGAGACAGGTCTACAGACAAAAAATCCCCAAACAAAACAAAAACAACAAAAACCAAATCAACACCTCCAGAAAACCCCACAACCTGAACCCAGAATCAATCCTGTGTGTGCAATTCTGAACAAAATTGAACAATGCTTGTATGTGTGGTGGCAGAAAATCACACTGGTGGATGCATTTGAGAACTGCTACCCTCTTGTTTTTCTCTCCCAAGGAAATCAATATAAATGGATAAGGCTTGAAGAGACCTCAAGGGACATCAAGCCCAACCCCTGCGCCAAGGCAGGATAAACTAATCTTAAAACATCCCCAACAAATATTTATTCAGCCTACTTTTATAAACACAAAAGAATAGAAGAGATTCGACAACCCACCTTCACAATTTGTTGTATTGTTCAATTGACCTTATAGCTGTGATTGTTCTGCAATTGTTCTGCAACTTCTTTATGGCAGTTTTTTTAAAGCCTGAAAACTATCATCATGTCCCACTTAGTCTGTTTCTCTGGGCTAACCATGCCCATCCCTTGTAGCCTTAGCTCATATGATGTGTATTCCAAATGTTTTATCAACTTTGTGGGGTTTTGAGCAGCAGGTATGGCACAATTCCTCAGTGGCCACGTCATGGCTGAGGCAGGATAGTTGGCGGGCCAAGGGAAGTGGGACTTGGTGGTTGCACGTGTAGCCGATGCCTCGGCCCACCCTGGAGCATGGTGGGATGGTCAACTGCAGCCTGCCTGGTTTCCCCCCAGAGGGACCAACCATCTGCCCCCTGCTCTTCATGCTGGCCCTGAAGTGTGGCAGCTGAAACTGCCTGCCTTGGGGCATACAGGGATTTCTCCAAGCCATGCTCGTGTTGCTACACCCATAGTTTTAAGAGGTAAAATATTATTGTGATTATTTGGAAGTGTTAGGTAAGTAAAATAATACATCATTTCAAAGTAAAGAATGATATGTGCTATATCTCTGAAGGTCGTCCGTTCAAGTCTTACTTGATCTCATATTGAAAGGGTGCCTCTAGTCCACCCAGTTATAAATGAACACTTGGTTCATTTGGCTGGACAAACAGATTGGACCAATAGGCATCTGTTAATCACACCATACTGATGGGTCACATTGCTTGGGATGAATATTAACCTGTTTAATAATAATGCAAATGTTACACTGTTGTTACTATTTCAATTTTTACACACACACACACGAAAGGAAGGAAGGAAGGAAGCCTGGTTTGTGGTGGCTGCACTTGAGACTCAATGGTTTAGAAGATAACTAAAAAATAATACGAATGAGAAAGTTGATACGAAGGCTGCTAGGAGACCAAAATTAATTAGCAGCTTTTTTATTTTTAGCTTGGTTTCCAATGGAGAAAAGCTTCTGTAATAGACTGCGTGTGTTTGTGTGTGTGTGTGCATACAAACATTTTTTATCTCACAGGCCAATTTCAGCCAAATGCGGCAAAAGACCCAACTAAAAATATCACATTGACTTATTTTCAGCATTGTTCCATCTCCTCCTCTCCCCCCACAAACAACTTTGGATCCCAAAGTCGATTTTAACCAAATTTGGTAGAAGGGCAGAAGCTCCAGGTTAATAATGTAGGTCAATATTTTATACTAATAGGTGCACCTAAGAGGGGAGAGATGACCCCGTTCGTAGCCCAAAATTCTATTCCTCTCCATTTCACATTACCTCTCCCCTGGCTCCTCTTGTCTCTCTTTTCTCCCCCAAGGAATCCAGGCTCCATTCATTTGCATGCTTTAGCACAGAATCACTTGGTTATATATTTATGGCTTATGAAACTTGTACGATTGTTTGCCCAAGAGATAGCTACAGCAGAGGCAGTGTTGCAAACGTCTCTTTGCTCTTCTAGCAACAGGACTCCAGAGAAGGAACACCGTCCTCTAAAAATGAATGGGCCACTCACTTTTCATGCTCAGTTAGTCCTGCCCGTGGTGAGATTAAATAGCATCATACCAGGCAAAGTCAATTGGAAGAGTGGCTTTGTGATGAGGACATATGTCCATTGAAAAGAAGACACACCCACAATTTAGTTCAAACTTGCCTCTAAAGAGTAGCAACTTTAAATTTTACAGTCTGAGACTGTATTCAAGAAAACAACCTAAACATGAATGGTTCTGCATCACAGTTCTCATGAGCCATCCCAGTTACTGAAATAGGAAGACTATACTTACCATGTGGTACAAAGTACTGCTCCCAACAAGGGAAGTCACATATTAACAACAAAAAACTGAGCACCTAATTCTGCACCACTGTGTTGACAATGTATCCTGTTCCCAACCATATCCAATTGATAACCGAGGTACTTACCACTTTGTGGATTCAATACATGGTGTTTGTCTATGGACCAGCCACCCAGATTAGAAGCATCCAACTCAAATCCCTGCAGGATTACTGTCCTTTTCTCCCACAGAATAAAATCGGGGCAAGTCTCATATTCATATCCTACTGATACTAAAACAAACCAAAACAATTAAGGATACATTAGCTTAGTTTTTCTTTGATTTATCATTTACATTTTCAAAACAATTTCATGACCTACAAGGTAGAAATATTCCTCTATACCTTGCCCAGGTATCCTACATTTGATTGCTTCTTCCTTGCTGATCCCTGTGTCTGGAACTCTATCCATGAATACATTTGTTCTGCTCCCTCCCTTCCAACCTTCAATTTCCTCCTGAAAACCTACCTCTTCTGTCAGGCTTTCCCTAGCTCCTCATCCCCTTAGTCACTTCCTTGATTTTCTTAGGGTCCCCTGTAACTAAGTTAGGCATGTGCACCTGCAACTTCTCAGCTTCATGCATCTATTTCCAACTGTGCCTCTGTTCCCCTTCTCTTAGTCTCCTCTCCCTTGTCTCTCTTAGATTGTAAGCCGACTGTTTACAATTGTTGATTGTAAAGCGTCAGGTACATTGCTGGTGCTATATAAATACATACTAATTAATTATTATTATTATTATTATTATTATTGCTTAAGATATATTATATATACACTTGCACCGATGAAAGATTTTTGATTCCTTTGATGGCCATGGTTGTCTATGATTATAGAGTGCACTACATTCAAAATCTAGACATAGAGTGCAATCCAACACCCGACCTATGCTGGTGGCAGGTGGTGCAACCCCGAGCTGGGCAGCGTGAACTGAGTTGCGCAGGTGCACCGTGTGCGCAGCAGGGTGTTTTGGAAGGGGCGCAACAATGCCCCGTGTGGCTTGCTGTGCCAGTCGTATGTGCAGTCGCCTGAGCACCAGCATACTCAAACTGCGCCTTGTGTAGGCGCAGTTTATCCAGGGGTGTTGGATTGCGCCCATAGCATCAATTATACGTTGCCTTATATGAGTGTGTGTGTAACCTTCTTGCACTGGAATTTGGTGGACTTGCTCATTTGTAATATCTTCAACTAAATGAGTTTTAGCTAAATGAGAAGAGTTAATTTGCTGTTCAAATGAAATTCTACTTCTAATCCCGTTGCTACATGTGTATAATGACACTCAGTTGACACAGGCTACTCTCTAAATCAGGGATGGTGAATCTTAGGCCTGAGGGCCGAATGTGGCCCATGGTTAGTTTATATTTAGTTAGTTTAGTTGCTGGTTTTGACCTATAAAACTCTAAATGGCCTGGGCACTGCATATCTAAAGGACCGCCTTCCTCCCTATGTCCCTCCACAGCCCCTAACCTCAGCTGAGGGCAAGTTCTGTCATTGGCCCGGGTCTATATGACCTGGGCACGCAGCAGAGAGACGTTCTTGGCAGCTGCTCCACGGCTTTGGAACTCCCTTTCTTTGGAGATTCATCTAAGCCCGAGCCTGGTTATCTTCTGGAGGCGATGCAAGACGTATCGATTCGGCCAGGCCAGGCAGGGGAAGATTCTAGGGTTGGGTGGAGGTTTTATTAGTGTTTTATATGTTTTATTTTGTATTTGTTTTTATGATGATGTGAACCACTTTAGAGTCTCCACACCCAATTCCTATGCAGCCCAGGCCCATGGAGCTCGTACTAATTTGGGAAGTGGCCAACTGGAGGAAAAAGCTTTCCCACACCTGCTCTAAATATTGGCTACAACTCCAGTGAACTTGAAATTTTAACCTCCATGTTAAACTTGCAGTCCCGCCATGCTGTAATCACAGAAAGAGAAAGCCCCTGCCCTCAACAGGTGGCAGCATTTGTGGGGGCTGGACCAGGAGCCAGTGCCCCTCCCTGCACCGGGTGTCACATGTGAGGGGCGGCTCTAGGTTGGGGCCACCCCTCCACATCTGGCACGCAGCCAATCGGCTGGGCTCAGACACCTAAGGGGCGGGGATGGACAGGGGGCTATATGTGCCCCCTCGCCACCTGGGCAGCCTTTCCTGCCCCTGGAGGTAATGCATGGCTACCTAAGAAGGGAGGGGTCAAGCTCTGGGCCATCTCTTTATCCACATGGATGGGTCGCCTTGCCACTCACCAAATTTCAGTTCATGGCGGTGTTTAGGTCATGCTTGTGCAGTATTGGGATAACGCCAGGAAAGTTTGGCTCACACTCTTTTAGGATCGGGGCAGCCACAGCAGCAGCTGAAAGGGGGGGGGGGGGGAAGGCTGCCAGCGGAGGCCATCATGAGCTTAGGTAGATGGAAATCGACAGCCTATTGCACATACAAAAGGAAAATCATGCAGGATTCTTAGGACTATAAAAGGGATTGCATGCACAAACCTGAAACCTAACTATACCTGCTTTCTTACATGTGCTCTGTGGTCCTTTGGGATGTGTCCCTGCAAGCTTGTGATGTGGTAACTTGAACAGTAAATGTGTTGTTTGGGATACAAGACTGTGTCTGACACCTCCTGTGCTACTGGGCTACTCCTTTAAATTTACAAGCGAGATGCCTCTGGTTGGGCTGCTAAATTTTCTGACTCTTGAATTCGCGTTCCCTTGCCTCCTATTAGTGCTGTTGTATGTTAAAAACTTTATAGGCATCAGATCATTATGCCATGTATCCAGCAGCTGCCTTGGTTACCCTTTACACTTTGAAGAGCTCCCAGCGGCTAATACACACCACTCTTTTATATACCTGTCTCTTTCTGGATCTGCACTCAGCCACAGAACTTGATTAATTCTCCAAAACTGCTTTTGCCATTCTCTTACTAGGATTAGACATCAAGGGTAAATAACAGAAGAAGCATATTTCAAGGTGTTGATGTTGCAGCAAAGCTAAAGAACAGAGTTTTAGTGGGAAGTAACTATATAGCTGGCCTATAACCTACAAAGCAGCAACTTTCCTAGGAAGTAAAGGTTTATGTGAGCACTGGGTATGTGCACATCGGTGTGTGCTCCTTTACAACTTTTGAACCCAAAGAGCAATTTCAGCCAAATTTGGTAGAAGGCCAGAATGTCCAAAGGCAAGAGGGCCCCAGGCTCCATAAGAATAGACATACCCAGAAAACTTATAGGACCTCTTTTGTAGCTAAAATGTCCTATTGACTTATATTGAGCTTTGTCTTTTTCTGAGGAAACTAAGCTTCATAAGTGCTGCTAGCTGAATCACTTGCTGTAGGTCTGAATCTACAAACACTTACTCCAGAGTAGTTCTTCTGAAGCCGTATGGGGCTACTCTGGAGTAAGTGGCTTGTAGTTCACGGTCCTAGTCTGGCAGTTCAGTTCATTTCAGTCCATTGTCAGACAAGTGAGTGATAATCTGGTACTACCAACAAGGCTAAGTAAAATCTGAATTCCCTGGACTGTCAAACATTCCTGAAAGTTCATTATCCATTCCATTTTATAGCTGTCATTTTACATCACTATTATATGCAGTGGTATTTTTCACCTTTATTGTCAATAACTTTTCCCTAGAATACACTAACTTTATATAACTGTTTACATTTTTCCGGTTAAAGAACCTCTCACAAAAACTCTTCTCCACAGAGCGGAGCACAATATATCTACCAATGTTTCCAGTACAGGCTCTCCTGGGGCATTCAAGCTGTGTGATTCAAACTGTGGGAGCCTTTCTCACATGGACATCACCCACCCACAAACACCCATAAACAGGCATCGGATGGGTGTGAGAGTGCTCGTGTAAACGTCCATGAGTGGGTTGGTGTGCATTCATAACCCACCCACCGACACCCACGGAGCAACCGGGAAGGAGCCAGCATGCTCCGTGGGTGGAGATGAGTGTTCAGCAACCGCCCGTCCATGTAAAAACCAAAACACCCACACCCATAGGAACGGGTCTGCCGAGACCACAGAGAGATGGCCAGAGAGGTCATGCAGGGCCCCCCATGCAGACACGCCCACCCGGGGAGACGCCGGATGCCTGGCGTGGAGCCCTTAAAAGGGACCTGAAACAGGGCATGGGTGCACCGGCTCCCAAGATGTCTGGAAGGAAAGCCTCCGACAAGACGAAGGCAGTCAGTGCTGCGACTCACGTGGGATGGGTCAGGGTAAGCAGAGGGACCCTAGGACACCCAGGGGAGGGGGGAGGGTCCCTTGGGCTGGTGGGGACATGGGAAGGACTGCTAAACACCGCACTCCTGTCCTGCCACAGGGCCGAGGACAGACCGCGACGGTCGCGCTGACCACAGCCCCCCACCCCAGCACAGCCATGGGGCACGGGGAAGGGAGTGCGAGTGACAGTGAGGTATGTGCGAGGGGACCCCAAGAACCCAGGGAGGCCACCCCACACGCCAGCAGTGGAAAACAACCTGAGGGAGCACAGGGGGGGGGTCAGCTGACAGCTAACGGTCCCCACCCCCAGGACAGCACCCAGACACAGGAGCACCGCACCACTGGGGAGACGGCCAAGGAGGGCCTCTGTGACAGCCAGGTAAGGCGCCCGTGCACCCCAGGGGGAGCAGGGAGGGATCCCCCCACAAGGGAGCACAGGGGGGCCATGGGGCGGATGCTAACCCCTCTGCAATACCCCCAAAAGGAGACAACCAGCTCTGCTGGCACCACAGCTACCGGGCAGGCCCAAAGTCACAAAGCTGGTAGGCCCCCCACAAGCGGTACCCCAAAGGGGGAGTCCTGGTTGAGGCAGGAGACCAGGGACTTCATACGCATGCAGGGGGCTGAAAAGGCCCAGCACAACCTGGTGCGCAGCTACAAGACCAAACAGGTCTATGAAGCCATTGCCCAGGAGATGCAGTGGCAGGGGTACAATAGGGATGTCACACAGTGCATGCAGAAGGCAAAGGACTTGAGGTCCGGATATAAACATATCAAGGACAACAATCTCATGTCCGGCCGTGCCATGTGGACAATGGAATTCCAGGAGGAGCTGGACTGGTTCCTCTGCATGGACAGGAAATATAGTCGCCTCCTGCTTACATGGCACCGCTTTTGCCAGGGGCTGCCAGAAGGCGCTCACAACACCCCCCTGCCTGACCCCCCCAGAGCAGGGGGAGACTGCTGCTTCTGGCGAGGCAAGTCAGGATGCGGGAGGGGACAGCCCCATCACACAGGGGAAGGAGGCACCCCGGGAACCCACTCACGCAAATATTGCCCTCTGTGTGTGCCCAAAAAAGCGACAAGGCGCTGGGCCGCAGGGAAGGGTGGCGCACGCGGCGCGGACAGAGACCCGTGGCTCCTCCCAGGATGTGGAAAAAGATGATCCTGGTAGGAACGCAACCAGGGCCCCGGGGGGGGGGGACCGGGCCAGAGGAGGGCGGGGAACGGGCCCTAGCCACAGTGACCAGAGCCGAAGCCGGGCACCAGGGATTGACTGATGGATCCATATTCCTATTGCTAGTCAAGGCACCCTGGAGGTTCACAAGGAGGAGGTCATCGAGGAGGAGGTGGTCGAGGAGGAACTGGTGGCCCCTCCGAGAGCTGGGTGCCAGGACGATGGTAGGCCACAATGCAGAAGGGATGGGTGACGGGCCTGTAACAGGCTGTCAGGAACGGGAGGAGAGGGGGAAAGGCATAGCTAACAGCAGAGCGATGGGCGGAAGGGATGCTGTGTGGGGAGCTATGGGAAGGGCCACGGAAAGGGCTGTAGTGCCGGGGTAACTGTGCAAGGCAGGGTGAAACACTGACCTCTTCCATCACCGCAAGGTCCAGCACCCCAGCGCGGCGTGGAGCAGCCTGTGGACAACGTAGAGCCGGGGCCATCTGGCCACCGCTCCCAAAGGACAGTGGCTGCAAGGGCCCACAGGGGAGCGAGCCGCGGTGGTGCACTGAAGCGGGAATGGGGAAGGCCCCGCAAACCTTGACCCCCCCTTGTACATACCCCCAAATAAACTGTGTTGTACATCAGCACTCTGTTTTTCGGTGTATCAATGGGGGCGCCATGGTGCGCAGGGGTCGCTCTACATGCAGATGGAGGCAGGACATGCACAATTCTGATGCCGGAACCATACTTCTCTGGTCTGCAGGCAGCCAGGTGGGCAACAGCATAGCTCCCATAGCAGGGTACAGGTCTGCACATGTATCTCAGTGGAGTACCGGCCATGCCACCGGACAGCCGGTGAAAGACCAAGGCCTGGTGCGGTTCACCTGCCATGGCTAGAAGGCAGTGGGTGACCCAGTGGCGCAGGCCTCACAGGAGTGGGGAAACCATACAACCCAAACACCAGGGCAGAAGCGGATCAGGGAACATACATAGCATACTTTATTGTTACCCGTTACACGGTTCTGTGAAGGGTGGGGGCTGTCAGTATCACTACTCAGTTGCCTGCCATCTGGGCGACAATGTGCCTACGCAGAGCGTCCCGGTTCTCCTCCGATATGCACAGGAACACGCCTTCCTGGACATGTTGGTAGAGGGGCATGGGACCCTCTCTCTGCACTGGTTGGGGGTAGTCAAGGGCAGCTCCCCTGGTCTCGCAGATATTGTGCAGGATGCAGGCCGCGAGTACAAGGATGGGGGTATGCTGCAGGTCGAACTGGCTCCTGTTCATGAGCAGGCACTAATGCCCCTTGAGCAGCCCGAATGCCCGCTCCACCACGCTCCGAGCCAATGAGAGATGTTCATTGAAGAGGCGGCGGTCCGCTGTGCGCGCCACGGGATAGGCTCTCATGAGCCACGGGCTCAGCGGGTAGGCGGCGGTGGCGGCGGCAGCACGACACTCCGGGTGGCTTCAGCGCTTACTAGGCCTTCTGGGGAAACCCAGAAGTTCCCCGGAAGGCCTAGTAAGCACTGAAGCCGGCAGCCACAGCCAGTGCTGAAGCTGCCCGGGGCATCATGCTGCCGCCGCCTGGAGCACCAAAGGTAGGTGATCCTTGGGGGGGGGTAGGGTGATCCCTGGGGTGGTGTGTGTGTTAAACCACCCCCCACCCCAGGGATCACCCTAGTACCTACCTGCTGGTGTGGGCTCCAGGTCACCGGCGGCGGCCCAGAGCCAGGGACTTGGTGAAATTTTTTTTTAAAAAAAAAATCAGGCTGGGCAGGGTGGGTGGGTGGTCTCCCCTCTTCCACCCGCGCAGCCTGGGCGGGGGAGGGAAAAGTGGTTGGGTTTTTTCCCCCTCTTTTTTTACATTGCAGCCATTCATTTCAATGGCCACAATGTAAAACAATCCGGCATGGGGAATCGGTACCGTACCCCCAATATCCGGATTAATCCAATACTGCCAGTACAGCAAAATACTGGCAGTATCGGAAACAGGATAATCCGAACTTCCCACCCCTACTGCCAGGTGCATGGGGCAGGGATTCACAGGGCCTTGTCGGCGTCCCACTATCAGTTGTGTATGGCCGCAGCCCGGCTAGCGCTGCAAAGCATCTCGTGCAGCTCCCAGTCACAGCCGCTCTCCATAGAATCCCAGCGCAAGCAGTGTGCAAGCCTTGGAACGGCCATGGCAGGGTGTGGAACAGGTCCTGAGGCCACCAGTGGTGCAGGGGAGGAGTGGTCGCCATGTGTCAACATGTTTTTGGGAATGCTGTGGCAGAGCCGTGATGTCGAGCTGTTGATGAGCGACCGTCTGTAGGTGGCGGATTGCTTTGATCTCCTGTTGCGGTACTTGTGGGTGATGGGCCATCCATTGGGGGTGGGTCTGGCTTGCTGGAGGTGTCCTGGGGAGCTCAACTTCCCCCTTCTTCAAAACCTCTGTGAGACTAACCAGCTGCTGTTGCCAGGGGTGGTGGGCTCCCTACGGAGGCAGGGGCAATGCCCCTCCTGGCTTCCGAGGACTCCCCCAACCTGCAGAGGCTTAAAAAAAAAAAATTTGGCTGCGTCGGCATCGCGGTGAACGTTCGGAGTCATCTCGAAGAACTTTGTTTAGAGAGGCAGACCTCTCTAAACAAAGTTCTTTGAGATGGCTCGGAACATTCTCACCAGTTGTGTGTGCCTTCAGGGACAAAAGGGAAGCGTTCTCCCTTTATGCGGAGTGGGCGGCTAGAAGCGCCGTCCATTTTGCATAAAGGGACCCTGCAATGAAAGAGTGCTGCAGGGGGCACTCTTTCATTGCAGGGGCCGGGCAGGGCTAAACTTCATACCCGGGCGCCCAATAGAGGTGCCCCCGGTATGAACTAAGATCTGTGCGTGCATCAGCAGCTCCCAGTCCCCTGCACAGGCTGGGTCCCAGCCTGTGCGGGGGGCTGGGAGCTGCTGACGCACGCACAGCTCTTAGCCTCCCCGAGTCCCTTCCTCCCTACCTCCCTGGACGCAGATTGGCGACGGTGCTGAGGAGAGGTCAGGAGCCGGCCCCACCATGGTGAGTAAATTGCGGGGCCCAGGGTGGGGGCACACGGGGAAGGGGGGAGCGGGGGGCACATGGGGGGTGAGTGCGGGCACACGGTGGGAGGGGGAGCAGGGGGTACATGGGGGTGAGTGC
>QEPC01011901.1:4176112-4229224 GCA_003113815.1 Sphenodon punctatus | reverse complement strand
CCATATACCTACTGTCTGCCCTCCTCTGCAGACTGCTGCAACCAACCTGATTGTAACCAAGCCAAGCACACGCACCTGAGACTTTGCATCTGTTTGAATGTTTGTTGGTCTTCTCCCCTGTCTCTCCCACTGTCCCCTCTCCCTGTCTCCCCCTCCTTGTCTTTTAGATTGTAATCCACAGGCAGGGACCGTGTCTATTTCTATGTTCTGTACAGCACCAGGTCACACTACTGGCGCTATATAAATGTTTATAATAATAATAATAATAATAATAATAATAATAATAAATTAATAAATAATTAATGCAAGCTGCCTCCACCCCACCTACCACGGTTCCAGCTATGGACCATGTCCTTATCTCCCATTTTTAGAAACTCTACTGTTATAATTACTGCTGGGAATGTAATCAGGACATTGCCATCATGCCAAAAAAGGCTTTGGGAGTAAGCAAATGCTACCAGACAGTTTTCTGGGGAAAAAAACCCCTAAACCAGTCTTTCCACACATTTATGACGCCTATGTTTTTCTCAAAGGTCTCCCTTGCTGCATAAACTGCTCTAGTAAGTCACAGCGTAATTGCTGTTGTCAATAATCCTGAGCAACAGTGAAAGTGTTTAGAAAACTAAAGGCAGATGGTTTACATCCCTGATTTAGCAGGACTTCAACCTGCTGAAATTTAGCATAATTAAAATGAAGTATGAAGAGAATGCATTATTAAATATTGGTAATACAGAGACACATTGAATTATTTTGACAAAATTCACATAATAGATGCAGATAAGGGTCCCCAAATACTTCAGTCTGTAAAATTAAATAAGGCTTTATCTGAATCTTACAAGCCAAGTTAACAATGTGCTTAAATATAAAGATTTATATTTTTTTTGCTTCTGGTTTGCAGGAAGCTTAATTAAAATTAACTTGAAATGAAATCAAATATTTTCAGACTGAACCTTAATTACAAAATAAATAATACAGTATTCTTTTACAGCACCCCACAGGCCATTTTTATTCTCATTTCCCCTGATAAATTCTTTACAAACATTAATTTTAGGATTTTGCGATCAGTGTGCCATTTTGTTGGCTTCTCTGACTTAGTTCTTTGGTTTAGAGTCGGAAGCATTTTGATCTTGAACAAAAACAGGATATCATTATTATTATTATTATTATTATTGCACCAGCAATATGTCACAATTAAAGCCTCTGAGGGGTTTGTAATATAGAATGGAAGAGGGGGGACAAAGAGAAGGGCAAAAGGGAGAGACAAGGATACATTCACGAAGTTGACACGCTGCAGGTGAATGCACTTAGCTTAGTCACAAGGGAAGCAAAGCGATCCCTAGAGGGTGAGACTATGGGTGATTTCAGACGTGACGTTGACACGGTGAACCACGGTGAATACCCACCTGGGGTCACCGTGTCCCGCACGTCTGTTTGCGGCGCGCCAGATGTTGGCCACGCTCAATCGGCACATGGGGTCAATTTGAACCACGCTTCCCGGGCTAGCCGGGGGAAGGTCCCGGGAAGCGTGGTCAAACGGACCCCGGGCCGTGGCCAACAAAAAGTAACGTCTGGCCGCGTGCCACGGCCCGGGATCCCCGGCGGGATCCCGGGCCGTGGCACGATCGGCCAGACGCGGCGGCCGCATTGGCCCCGCCGCCCGCCCGTCTCCTCGGAGGGCGGGCGGCGGGGTGCGTGGAGGGGGCGGGGCCGTGCGGCCGCACGTTGCGCCGCGCGGCCCCGGCCCCTCCCACTTTCCCCGCCGGGATCCCCCCGGCACGTCTGTTGGGCCGTGCAGGGGTGACCCCGGCGGGGAACGAAGACGTTGGATCCGGTACGGGGCCAAAGGGCCCCGTATCGTCTGAAAGTACCCTATGTAGAGAGGCACAGATGAGCAATCTACGGGGGGATATGAGTTAGGAAAAGCCTGAAAAAAGACAATAATTACATTGATGTCTATTCTCTGTTATGTGTGTGTGACTATAAACAAAAACATGCTTTTTTAGGAAGGCATAACTCACAAGAAAAATATCCGCTCATTTAATACTTATCTATTAAGCCTGGATTGTGGAAACAGTTATGGCTAGACTCTACCCTTCTTTCTTATGCTGAGGGCATCTTACTCCACAAGAGATTCCATCATTGTGTAGAGTATGATGGCTTATCCTAATAAAATAGCATTTGTTCACTTCTGTACATATAGGCTGCAATCCTTAATGGCCTTTTCCCGAGCAAGCGACTTGAGGATGACAAACCCAAAATGGTTAGTGGAATGTCTCATGGAGTAGAATATTACCCTTTGGGAAAATTCAGCCTTTAAAAATGTTCATATTTTAGGGTCTAATTCTGCAAATATTAAACTTCAAGCATCAACTCCTACTGAACTCAACAGAATTGTTCACAGTAGTAAGCACTACTGGTATGCAAAATCACAGTGGTAGTAAGTATGCAAGGTCAGTAATGAACACGGCAACAGCCTAAATAAATAAATAAATAAATAAAATCACAAAGCACATTAAAAAATAGCAAAATTTACAGAACAATAATCTTACTAAGTGAATTTTGCTAATGTAATTAAACATTATTTTCAAATATAACCCACTGGCAATAAATCAGGGAAAGTTGTATGAGTAACTTTAAAACTGAAGGCTACTGAAATTTCTCAAGAACATCATGGGTATAGGAGTCATTTTCACATAAACTTCTTAAAATAAGAAGCTGAAGTGTTTTTTTAAAAAAATCACATGTAAAATGTAAATAGAGATGTCTATAAACTAGAATTTCATAAATTCTAAACCCAACATGGAAATGACACTTTAAATGGTCCAGCCCAAAAACTGACAGATGTAATGACATACTGAAGGGCTCAGAAAAGAACCTTTAAAACCAGAGACAGTTGCAAGGTGCATGTCGTAGGATGCAACTGGTACGTACGTAGTAGGGCTGAAATGAGAATCAATTTGGTTTGAGAGCCTTTCATAAGATCTCAAGAAGATCTCGCTAACAGTGTGAGAATCTCTTGAGAATCTTGCTTAAAAAGAAAAAACTCTGTGCATGTGTAAAATGGCTGCCAGGCCAAAAATGGCACTTGCAGCATTGCTGCCATTTTGGAAAAGGGCAGCTAGTCTTTGGATGCACAGACCAGATGCCCTTTTCCAAAATGGCCCCAGACGCCATTCTAGAAAAGGACTCTGCATTTACGGAATGTCCTGGAGGCCATTTTGCGCATTCACAGTTTTCTTCCATCCTGGTGTGGAGTTGGCGGCTGCAGAAAAGGGAAGAGAGAAGAAACAGATGGACGTGGGACGTGAGACTTCTAGCGGGATACAGCACACACGTGGCTCTGTTAAGTAAATCAAGAAAAAAATTAAATTGAGAATATGTCAAGCCTCTGGGTTTTTCTCATTTCTCAAGGAACTGAGCCGAGAAACTCGTTTCTCATCAAAAATTGAGAAAAAACTTTTATTGAGTTTCAGCCCTAGTATGTAGCCATTATGAGAAAGGAACAGAGAATTCTGAATTAAAGATGCCAAAAGAGGGCTGAGAGAATGTGAATAGCAAGAAAATAAATGCTTCCTAAAACTCACATTGAAAGTCACTTTAATTGCCTGAATATGTCATAGGATTTAAATCTATAATAATTTGAAATCATAGGTGTAAAAAACACTAACAGTGTCACCTGTTTCATGTGTATTGCTACTTCTGTTTACAAAGAATTAATTCAACGTACCCATTGCCTCCGCCAAACCAGAAACCTTTTGCCCATAAATGTCTGTCTTGTTCCAGGCAAATGTATAGACCAGGTTTGTAGCAGCAGGAAACCATTTCTGGGTTAGCCGTCCTTCGACAGTGACTGTAAGATGCACTTTAGTCATTCCTGGAGGGATGGTTGCATGTGTCAAAATAATGCGCAGCAAGGTTTTATATCCAGGGGTTCGGCTACTGAGGTAACTCAGCTTCACAAAGCTAGAAGGAATTAGGATTTCCTCCTGGACCACCTGAAAAACAGTTTTACACGTTGGTATTAACAGTCTGAGGAAACCACTGCATAGGAATCTTTTCTATTTCTAATAGAGAGAACAAAGGCATCACTAAAAACTTATTCCTTTGCCCATCCTTACGCTCTCCCAGGATATTGCAGTCAGGGATAATGGTAGCTGTTCAACAGCATCCTGAAATGCTTGGTGCCTCTCTGAAAGATCACTTTCTTGGATGACAGATAACATATGGTCCAGTTCAATGGGCATGTACACCCCATGCACAGGTTGCTTGCTAATGCTTACTGTGTGCACACCAAGTACGGACTATGGATGCACCATGCGCAAGGCATGTATATCATGCACTGTGTGTGTACACTAGAGATGGGAAATCATATTCAAGTTTAGGATCAGTCAGAATCGGACTGACCCAACTTCAGTTCGGATTTTAGATTGTATTGTTCAGAATCGGGTCTGATTCTGAGCAGTACAAGGATAAATCCAATGCCTGCCCCCAGCTTGGCCTCCCCCAAACCCCTGCCTGGCATGCCTGGCTGCCGGCTGAACCAATGCAATGACACAAATAGGGGGCTGTCTCTCTTGTTATCTGCCGTCTTTTTCAAGCCAATTGCTGGTTTCCCTTATAATGAATCATTTCAGACCCAAACTCCTTCCTGTTTGCATATCCCCCAGTCCCACTGTCCCAGAAATATTGCAGCACTGCTGGAGACCTGCCAGCACTTGCCGTTTCAGCATATGAAACATGCTGTTGCCAGGGAATTCCTGGTCCCTTTATTGTTCCTGATTTGTAGTGATCCCCGTCCTTCCTGCTGGCAGGCCAGCTGCCCCCTCTGTCATGCACCTGACATCAGCAGGCTTGAAACTCTGCTCTCTCTCGAACAGGAGACAAAGTGCAATAGTGCTAGTTATTGTTCCATTTGGGCATTTTAATACTGCTGAATATTTTCATCTTCCATCCCAGGTGAATTTTTAAAGAGTCTTTTTGCGCTACATAATAAAAATCACTACTTTAATGCTTTCAGTTACTAAGAGTGCAATCCTTTGGGGAGACACCGCTGAAGTCAGCACTAGCACTGGCAAAAGTTCTATTGAAGTGAATGGGATTCATGCCAGCAAGACCTACTAGCCCCAAATGATCCACTTGGGAGGATTGGACTGTAAGCCCAAAGGTGGGGAGCAGCTACTCAAAGTATATATTGCATCTAGCCCTTTGGGTACTTCCTTATTTTTAAAAAAAAGCAATCAGAATATTTTAGGCAGAATTACTATCTTGCATAAGCTTTTCTTAATTTAATTTCTCCCATTCTGGATGGGAATAGCAGCTGTGTTTTCATAACAGAGTCACTAGCAAGAGGGGAATACATTGACTTTGTAACCATTGATTATATGAATATGGTTTAAGATAACTGAGTCCAAATGGAAGGCTTCTGTATATATTCATAGACTGCAGGACCGGAAGGAAGCTCAGGGGTCATCTAGTCGAACCAATGCAGGATACTCTTTACCTACAGCATCAGATGATTGATCGATAGATCGATCCTGGTCCAGACAGTCTCTGGAAACATCCATTGAAGAAGATTGCATCATCACCCTAGGCAAGCTGTTCCATGCTCAGCAATCCTTACAGTCCATGAGTCCAACATCTAACTAGGGACATTAATTTCACCCTTCCTAAGGCACAAAGCACTTTCTTTTAATAGGACAAAAGTTGGATAGAAAATACTCTTTATATCTGGGAATTCCCCAAAGTGCTCTCCACAATAACTATAGTGTCAGACAACTTTGCTTTGATGTCATTCCCAGAAAAAAATGCCCCAGGTAGGGAATAACATTACACCAGCCCCCAGTCAATAGAGTGCAACATTCTTTTCATAGCAATACTTTGGACTTCAGTGAACAAAAGTAAAACATTAAGGCATTTATTGTTATCAAACCAACACTCCCCCTACCCAGTCCCACTGTGGCAGGGTCACAGGAGTGAAGCTAGGGGTCAGACCCTGTGACAAGGATTTCTGGTACTGCCCCTTTAAGAACCCAGTCTGGAAAGCTAGAAGTCTGACAAGCTGCAACTGGCTATACAAAGCTGGAAGAACTCTCTAGTTCTGAGGGGACGGGCAGGCTGGCTGCTGAGAACTCCTGGAGCAGCTAGAATAAGGGGCCTGGAGATAGCCCAAACCTCAGGAAAAGATAGAAACAGGCGCTTGCAAGCTGCAAATAGGAGATCCTTTAGCCAACACTACATCCACGGGGTTCTCAAGAAACTAGACAGAGCTGAGGAGATCAGATGAGATCTGACTGTGCACAGGCACCTGGAAAGGGCCTTGATTATTATAGAGAGAGAGAGACTCATGGGGACCTGGATGAAACCAGGACAAGCCCCCCAAAGGAGGTTTTGAGGACTGTCTGTGAGAGGCTTGCAGGAGGCCCGATTTCCAAATTAAACAAACAGTCTGGTGAGCTGGGTTGGTCCCAGAGAGCCGAATGAGGCTGCAGCAGCATTTGGGGGGTGCGGCACGGAGTGAGCTAGATTTCCCAAAGGACTGAGAAAGGCTGCTTCCCGGGAAGGAGCCAAACCCTGCCACTCCCCACCACCCTCCAACTCCCAAAGGCTGTAATCACTGAACTGGAAAAAAACCCTGCTACCACTGTAGACTGGCAAGATTTAGAGGTTTCCTAACCTGTTAAAGCTCTTTCATTACCAACATCGCTAAAATAAAATCTGTTGAATTAAGAAGTGCTTGCAAACTAACTGTCACAATAAGTTAAAAGCAAACGCCACCTTCCCTTCTGTAGCTACCATAGGGACAGGAGGGACATTTGTCCTGGGGCCCAGATGGGCAGGGGGGCTCACACCTGATCCCTCCTGCCCTGTTGCAGCACGTGGCAGTATTGCCAACTCTCCCCTTTAAACCAGGAGACTTACCGTGTCTATCTTATTCTTTGTGAAGCGCCAGGTACATTGCTGGCGCTATATAAATGCTCATCATCATCATCATCATCATCATCATAAATATATGAAAAATACATGTTGCAGGGCAACAATGGAACCAATCCAGCCCTGCAATATGTATGTTAAAGGGGAGGATTGGCCATACAGGGCGTGGAGAGGAAGCACTGGAAGTGGAAGCACCCCACGCACTGCAGGGTCTGCAGTGCATGGGACAGAGCAAGCAGCAGCACGAGGCAGGACTGGGTGGGAGCAGGGAGGATATGTATGGGCAAGCGGTCTGTCTGGGTTCTGTGTGGGGTCAGGGAGGCTGGGTTAGTGGGGTCTCTTTGGCGGCTGTGTGAAGGGGGTGGAAACGGGAGAAGATGGTGATTGAATCCATTTCTTGCGCCCACGCCCTTGCAACCTAACTACACAGTTGGCCATTTTGCTAAAAAATACAGAATAGTCACAATGCCCAACTAACGCTAAGCAAAAATGTTATTGAAGCACAGTTGGATTGCTCCATGGTGTTGCACACTGGATGTTACCAGCTGTAATGTTTATGCTACCCAACTGTTTGCATTGCAAACATGCACCGGGGTCATGATGTCTGTCCATCATGACCTGATATCTGTTTGCTCCTTGTCAGTTCCTCTACATCTAATTCCAGGTGTACAACGAGGAGCAGGTTCTTGCCTACAGCTGCTATTACATCTGGTAACAGCAAGAGAGAGTGCAGATGTGGGGTTGGGATGGAGCAAGGCTTATGTACATGAGGCAGTTAGCCACTAGCATGTAACAGCAAATGAGGGATGAATCCATCCCATGTTTCCTGTAACGCCCATTGTGGGGCCAAGATTTAAACACTGAGTAAAAACGTGGTTCAGTGGATTGATGAATGGGGCTGGAAGAAAGGGTATCTAATCCAGGGTCCTCCATTTGCTGGTTTGCTCTCCAAGGGGTGAATGCCAGCACCACATGCATGCAGTGTGCACATGCACCAAGTGCAGAATGTGCACAGCCCATGTGCACGGCATACAGAGTCTTCCAGGCCCGATTCAAGGTGTTGGTGCTCACTTATAAAACCCTATACGGCCTAGGTCCGTCCGTCCTTCCTTCGGGACCACCTCACTCACTGGGCTCTGGATCGACTCCTGCCGTCGGCCGGGAGTGCCCGTCTCGAAGTCCCCCAGGTATCTCGGGGGGCGACGTTGGAGAGGTAGTTCCTGGTGACCACACCTAGGCTGTAGAATTCCCTTCTGGCAAAGGCCCGGGTGGCCCCGGACCGCTCCTCCTTTAAGCAGCAATGCAAGATCTGGCTGTTCCACCAGGCTTTTGTCGAGGGAGACGGGTGAAGGGTTGTGGGTTAGGGTGGTAGGATTTTGTATATTTTTTTCTACGACCTCCTCCTTTTTTTCTGTGACTGTTTTATATGTATTTTATCATATATTGTATTTATATTATTGTATTTTTTATTATTTTTAAAACTGTTTGCCACCCCGAGCTGCTGTGGTAGGAAGGGCGGGGTATAAATAAATAAATAAATAAATAGATTGTGCATGGGGTGCCCATGGTGCATGCACATTCAGCCCTTGGTGTGTGCGAGCACCTTGGAATGGGCCCAATATCACTGAATAGCAGGCCTTGAGTTTTGTAGATTCCCTCTTTTTATAGAAAGACAATTGCTTACCTATATTTTTGTAAGTGTTTAAATATGAATCATTATATGTTAAGTATTGTTACTTCCTGGGCCCCTGCAGTTGTTGGGGAGTGCCCTCTTGGAGGTTCCTCACTATAGATGGGTGGGGGCCGACAGCTGGGGGTTCTCGGCGGTTGACCAACGCTGTGGAACTCGATCCTGGTGGGGATCTGCCTCAGCCTGACCCTCCTTGCATTCTGACGTCAGTGTAAGACCTGGCTCTTTCGCCAGGCTTTTGTTGGAGGGGAGGGTTGAGGGGTGGTTTTGGGTGGGGTGGGTTTTGTTCTTAGTCTGCACACTGTTTGATTCTATTTGTTATGGAAACCTCTCTCTTCTTTGAATGTTTCTATAACCTTAATCCATATAAGACTGTATAGGGTTGACAGTCACAAATCATGATAAGCACAATCTTTTTTCATCACTGGAGTATTGGTAACAGCTGTGCTATAGTCTTCCTCAGAGTAACGCTAGAAGCCTCTTTATAACAGTTGATACATTTCTTCTTTTATTACAAAGTAATAGATGACTCAACATTAGTAACTAAATAGAAACCTTCAGTAATGTCTTTAGTGAACCCTGTTCATATAAGATAAATTGTTACTGATTACCAACAAAGTTATAGCCAATCTTTTAAGAGCCTCTTTTTTCCTCTCTGCCTAGTCTGCTGTTAACCTCCCCTGCCTCTCACCTCCAGCATTCTCCCAAACCCTTTGAATCTGATTGGCTGTACCTCTCCCTTCTATGTGTCTCTAGCTGACAGCTGGACCTTTCTGTTACAGTATTCTATGAATTTTATTGGATTGTTTATATTTTAATATTGTATTTTTATTGTTTTATGATGTAAGCCACCCCGAGCTGCCTGAGGCAGGAAGGGCGGGGTAAAAATGATAAAATAAATAAAATAAAATAACATAATACTAATTACAATAATAATAATAATAATAATAATAATTATTATTATTACAAGCATTTGTATAGCGCCAGCAGTGTACCTGGCGCTTTACATAGCCATGAGAAAGACGCGGTCCCTGCCTACGGCTTACAATCTAATAGACTAGGAGGGGGGAGACAGGGATAGAGGACATATGGAAAGACAAGGGATAAAAACATTCAAGTGGATGCGGAGTCTCAGGTGCACGTGCTTGGCTTGGTTGCAGTTAGGCGGACAGTAAATGTTGAGAGGGGAGTACTAGTGGGCATCGGGGAAGGCGGCGAGGAAGAGGTGGGTTTTAAGGAGGGATTTGAAGGAACGGAAGGAGGGGGTGAGGCGGATGTGGGCAGGGAGGGAGTTCCAGGCACGGGGGGCAACAAGGGAGAAGGAACGAAGGCGGTTAGGGGAGCAGGGGAGATGAGGGAGAGCGAGGGAGGTGACAGAGGAGGAACGGAAAGTGCGTGCAGGAGTGTGTAAGGAGATGAGGGCCGAGAGGTGGGGGGGCCAGGTTGTGGAGGGTTTTGTAGGTAAGTACCAGGAGTTTGTGAAGGATGCGTTGGGGGAGGCGGAGCCAGTGAAGCGAGGAGAGGCTGCACGTGGTACTACTAATACAATTTCACCTGAAATACTTCTTATGTAATATTTAATGCTAATAATCTCTGATTTTCACATGTAATCTGCATTTGTGTGCACACATCCAGAATCTACCTTGATATTTGACCTGTGCACTTAAGAGTTAGGATGAGGGGGAAAAAATCCCAACCCCCTCCACATGCACATAAACATGTGAATAATTGTGTGTGTGATTTCAATAGCGAGATTCAGACTCCATTGAAAATTTGGTCTGGAGGAAAAAAATCACCATCTTTTACAATTTGTAAAAAAGCAAACATCATGTAATTATGGAAAGTTTGAATATTATCAATAATAATTTATGATGTTGATTATTTCATGAGTTCAGAAAAACTCTTTCCAATTGTGCCCTAGCATTTTTTCAAAGATACAAGCAATTTGCAAATCTTAAAGTATTTTTACTACCTGTAGCTCTGGGATGATTGTTCCTCTTTCTGGACAGGATCCTCCAAATGCTGTCAGGGGTGAGGGGAGCACAACTGGATTTGGGCTGATAAAGCTACTGATGTCACAAGAAGGTGGTTTCATCTCTGTTCTTTGCATGACAACTTTTTCTACTACAATAAACCTGTTCCAAGGCAACCAGAGTGTCCTTTTCTCAGAAATGAATGGAGATCTGTCAAAGACTAGGGTGACAGAGATGCCGCCAATGGCCACTAGGTCAAAACTGAAAAGACAAAACCAAACCTTTTAACTCTCACTGTAACCAATGCAATAGTAACACAACACGGAACACATCAGAACAAAATATATATTCCCCATCCTTCCAAATTTTATTATGTGGTAAACACCTCCAATATCACTGTTCTAATTCCTTCTGATAGGTCCTGTGGTGGCTTCTTCTTGCTGTTTGCTCACGTCTTGAATCCACCATAAGTAAGGGTAAGATATGTCACTATAACGTGTCCACTCTCCTCCTACGTTTTTCTACTGAACCAGTCGCCACATTCAACCTCTAAGCCTCAAAATGACTGCCACTCAGACTTGGCTTATCTATAAGCATGGGGAGCATTGATTTCAATGGGGCTAACTCATTAATATGTGTGTTTACGATTTCAGCCAATTAAAAATGAGTTGAGGCCCTTGATGTGGTTGGTGTGTGGCTGCTTTTACATAAGCGGCGGGATGCAGTGTGTTAAAGAACGTGTTTTGTGAAAAGCCCCTCAGGGCGTGTTTAGATGCACCGGAAGTAGCCGGCCACTATAGGAATCATAGCTCATGCGGTCTTTCTGAAGCCGCATTTGGGAAACTGCAATATCGGTGCCATTCCTATGGCAGCCAACTACTTCCAGTGCGTCTAAACGCACCCCACAGGACTTTTCAGGAAGCATGTTCTTCAATGCACTGCATTCCGCCACTCGTGTAAAAGTGACCTATGCATTGTCTACGCATATTTGGCCCCCAAGATTGTGTTAGACAAAAGGCAAAGTACATGATGTCTCAGTTTGTTAAGGTTCAGACATCTACAGTCAGGTAGCGTAAGGTAATGTAAATGGATACAGCTACTCACTCATCGTATTTTTGAATGCATCTATTATGGAGACCTTTGATGGTAACAAACTGTGATAAGGAGTCAGACTTAATTATGCGTATCTCATCACATCTCCCCAATGACACAGATTACACTCTCAGAAAAATATAGGTAGCATATTTTAATGCAACAGCTCCGTCAGAGAGAGGGTAAATAAAGAATGATAATTTGGAACTTGCAACATTAGCATTTGAAAATATGAAACAATAAGTATAAGCTATGCAGTTTAAGAAAGCCCATGGGAATTGCAGGGGATTATTTACTCTCAATTTTCCTAGCCATCTCTACTGTAAACAAATGCAAAGTAATACCAGCTGCACATCATTTAGTGACCTTCATTCAAAGGGAGGTATATGTGATGTACCCAGAATTTTGGGGCTGATTCAGGCATTAAAGGTTTATGGTCATTCACCACATTGCAAAAGCACACTACCATCCAGCCTGTCCCTCAAGCGCATAGCCTGGAATTCATCTTTAATTCCTCCCTCTCCTTTACGCCTCAGATTAAGGCTGTTGCTAAATCCTGTCACTTTGCACTGTATAATATTGCTAAAATACGGCTCTGCCTTACTGTTACCATTGCAAAAACCCTAAGCCATGCTCTAGTCATCTCTCACCTTGACTACTGTAACTTCCTCCTTACTGGTCTCCTTTACTCTGATCTGGCCCCCCTTGTCTCCGTTCAACAGTCTGCTGCCAAAGTCATCCACCTTGCCCATTGCTTTGACCACGTTCATCCCCTCCTCCCCACCCTACATGGCCACAAAGAATTTACAATATTCATTATAATATTCTACAATACTCATTCTAATGTTATGATGGCTGTAGGAAATTGATGTTCACCCTAACCAGAGACGTTTCATCAACTGCAACTCTTACTCTGCATTTGGGTAGGCTAGATGGGGCTCTCTGAGGCAAAGCAGCTTGGGGAAGGGAGACAGTAGGTGGGTGGGACTGTGGGACACACGGGCTGTGATTACAATTAAAGTTGTGAGTGGCTTTTTTGCCACTCTTGAGGTTTGTGGAGGATTCCATCTCCCTGACCTCAGCATTTTAGTTGGGCCTGAATAATTATCTACTTTTTACACGGATACTACTGCAAATGAAGACAACTGAAAAAGCAGTTTAGAAGACTGGGGGAGGGAAAAAATTTAAAAGTTTAGAAGTAGAAATATTTAAAAGCCAAAATTCAGATAGTCAAAATTTAAAGAACTGGCTATGGTATAACAATATATTTCTCTGCTGGAGGAAAATGGTACAGCTTGACTGGTCTCCATGGAGATCCATGAATTCACAGCTGTTGAGAATTTGTCCCATTACTTCACACAAATTAAGACAACCACATTCGTATCAGAAGCTGGTTCATGTGTGGGTTATTTTAGCAGGTGCATTTCAGTAAATTAACTTACTGAACCAACATAAGACCTTGGGATATAAAGATACGGACTCTGTGCATCAGGCAAGGTTTAGAAAACATTCAACAAACCAGACAATCTGTGGAGATCTTTGTTGTCAGTAAGGACTAAATAAGTCAAAGGCTTCTGGTTGAATTGAGATCATGAAAACCTCAGGAGGCTCAAGAGGTAGTCACGATGGCGAGTAGCAGCACTGAGGTAAGAAGTGCTAGAAGCAATATTTCTGGGAATTTTAAGATGGTGAGAAGTGGGGCTTATTGCACACTGGTAGGTATTGATGCACATATAGTAGTAATTTAAAATAACAAAAGGGCATGGATATCAAAGTATTCTGGTATAAGATGACTGGTAGTCAAGTCTTTCAGTTGGATTTCCAGGACTTCTAGCTGTGGAGAAGAGTAGCTTAGATACTGAAGCTAGGGTGAAGGTGATAGGAAGGAAGTACTTAGCATTTCTCACCTACTATCTGCCAGGTGAAAAGCAATTCAAGGATTGGAGAAGCCATCAGAAGACAGGAGTGAATGAGGAAGAGTGAGAGATCCTGTGGATTCTCCACAAACCAAAATCCACCAGACAGTAAGGTGTTGGGTGATTAATATCCTTCTCATTCCAGAGTGTCATATTGATACCTTACCTACAAAACACAGAACCGCTGGAAACTACTAATGGTTCTGCCCTGTTATTCCTGCCAAGTGTCTGAACATCACCAGAATTTTTTTGTTAGCATTGAAGGTATTTATATTTTCAAGTTGCTTATACTCCCCTTTTCTTCAAGTGCACATCCTACCATAGAGAGCTCTAATTAGATTAGCTCAAACTCAGCAGAGATAAACCATATGCTGCCTCTCAACCACAAACTTAACAGTGATGTCAACAAGAACTTTGTGAATGAATGGTCATGTGAATGAAATCCAAATCAGTAAGCAGCCAGGGAGTAAAATGACCCACCTTCCATCCTGTCGGCTGACGGTGTACCCATAATCATTGTGATACAGGAAACTGACGTTCACCCCAACCAGAGGCGTTTCATCAACTGCAACCACCTGGCCTCGTATGACACAAGCACGTCTGCAATGAGAAAGGTTGAATTTGACATGAAGTAAGGCAGATGTGAAGAATCTAAGAACCTACTGAGTTCATACTCTAGTTATTAGTCCAAGATACATATCTCACAGCTAACAAGCTGTGACTATGAGTTTATAATGGATATACAGACACTCCCAAGAGATTACTATTCAATGTTCACATGTTTTTCCAGGAGATTAATGTGAGGAACAAATTTACAAACTCTCCTGTGAATTCATGGGACAATTATTGGAACATGTGATCCAATTTTAGGATAGAACTGGTCTTGCTTGTTGAATGAAATTACACATGTATGAAAGATGGCATGATTTGACCTGTATGATGTATGAAAATGAAGAACCCATCTTGAGTCTCCGATTCCAGGATTAGTGCAAGACTGGCTGTTAGAAAAAATCCATATATTTATAAACTGTGCTAACTTGACATAGGGCACTTTCTCGCATGCATTAATATGCACCCATCAGCACCGCATGGAAGTCTGGGACTCAAAAGACTCACAGCTTCTGTCTTGTAAGAAGGGTGGAAAAGCGGATCTTTGCTGGCAAACATGCACATCTGGCAGAGTTCCTTTTCCCAACCCTGACAGATATGCATGTTTGCTGGCAAAGATTCACATTTCCGCCCCTCTCATGAGATGGAAACTGTGCGTCCTTTGAGTCTCGGACTTCCCTGCAGCACCAACGGGTGCATATTAACGCACATGAGAAAGCGGTCATAGAATTATTCTAAACACAACGATGCTATTTTTACAAAATAAAACGTTGGAGCGGGAGGTAATTTTCAAATTCAAATTAGTCTCAAGGTAAATGTAGCAGGTATATAAAGTGATGCAGCATATGCTATGCAGATTAAAAAAGTCCACTATGTGTTACATCAATTAATACTCCTTAACAGATTCCCTTAGATTCGCATTTGTTTACCAATTACCATTGTGAGGTTTTAGGGTTTGCTGTGTGTGGTGTTTACTAACAGAGACCCTTTTTTTCACTGGATAGAAACCACTTGCTGCTCCTCACTACTTTTTTACTAGCTATTTTTTATTTTTTTTTAAAAGGGAAATTAACATTTAACAGGAAACTGACGTTCACCCCAACCAGAGGTGTTTCATCAACTGCAACCACCTGGCCTCGTATGACACAAGCACGTCTGCAATGAGAAAGGTTGAATTTGACATGAAGTAAGGCAGATGTGAAGAATCTAAGAACCTACTGAGTTCATACTCTAGTTATTAGTCCAAGATACATATCTCACAGCTAACAAGCTGTGACTATGAGTTTATTCCTAGTCACAAGCTGTGACTGAGTTTATTCCTTTTCCCTACCCTGACAGATACGTACGTTTGCTGGCAAAAATTCACATTTCCGCCCCTCTCATGAGATGGAAACTGTGCGTCCTTTGAGTTTTGGACTTCCCTGCAGCACCAATGGGTGCGTATTAACGCACATGAGAAAGCGGTCATAGAATTATTCTAAACACAACAATGCCATTTTTACAAAATAAAACGTTGGAGCGGGAGGTGTGACTATGAGAATTGTGTGACTATGAGAATTGTGTGCCTATGAGAATTAGGTTTTTAGGGTTGCTGCCCATCTATACCATACCTTACTGAAACTCACAAGAGACCAAACAAGAGAAGTTTGGCCACTTAACCACCATCCAATTATGTGAAAACAATTATGTTGTTATATCATGGAGTAACTAGGGGGTATACATGCACCCCAATCAGTTTTCATTTCATATAACAGCAGAAGTCAGTATGGGTCACAATACACACACACACACACACACTCCATCCCATGCAAAAAAAACCCACACAGAAACCTGATAAGAGTGTGTCTTGTTGGCGTGGTTCTGTTAACATGGGCTTGGGGGTAACATTCTACCCCATATGGGAACACTCGTTTGTGCCTGAGGTACAACATTACCTGCACAGTTTTTCATCCACAGAAAACTAAGTTAATGGTAACTGACTGTCCACTGGAGATATTGTGTAACGGGGTAACGGTGACAGTGTTCTAAAAGGACAAAGTTGGAGGACCACTAACTTCTAAGTTATTGCAGGAGATGTGCCCCACGCCTCTACCTGCAGGTCTTATTTTAAACATTACTGCAGTTGCTGGACACCACAGATGATGTCCCACAACCTTCTCTCTGCCCTTCTGGTGCTGGTTGCTTTCCACATAAACAAGTTCTCTCCTGTCAGCCCAACCTTTCAATACACAAAATCACCACAGCTAATTGTTTGAGGTGATGATAGACTGGTAACTGGATGCGAGGAAAAAGCAAATTTGAGGGGGCAGCGTTAAGGCTATGGTACCTAGTCTGTGGTGTCTGGTACTTGTAGCAATATTACTGTGAATGACTGTGGGTGAAGAGGAAGAGGGCATGTACTCCTAGGTGTCTCAACTTTCCGTTTCCTGACTTTGGTAGTTCTGCATAAAACAAGACATACGGGCAGCAGCTCTTAACAGTTTCGCCACAAAGTTTTGTATATTAATAAAGAACAAGAATCAAAGCCCCTGTGTTTTTTCAACACACTGCATAAAGCTCAGTTATTTGTGTTTTGTTCAAATAGCAGCAACTAGTTCCACCCTTTTCTCATATTTTATGACACCTACAGATCTGTCCTCTCTCTTTTATTTGGTGCATTCCTCATATTTTCGAAGTGCACTGGCTCGTGTGAGAATCATCATTATTCTGTGTGTGAGTCCGGTATTCCTCTATTGATTCATTCATTCTGCTTCTCATTCCACACAGACTTGTCATTTGACTCGACTCCTTCCTCATATTTTATGAAGCACACAGATTTGTGTGATAACAACTCATCAAAGTCTTCATTATTCCACACGTTGTCTTCCTTTTCCTCTGCTCATTCATTTTGTTCCTCGTTATTCATAAATAATGTTCTGAGACTTATCTTTCAACTCTTTGACTCTTCTTTTTTATTTCTCATATTTTATGATCCACACACACTTACAGTATAGGATAAAGCCTCATAAAGCTCATTATTCTACATTTATCTGTATTGAACTGTCTTTGTAATCTATTAGGCTTTAAATGTTCTAAGCTCTTCCATATATTGCTACATTTGTCCTCATTATTTACTGTCTTTCCATCATCCATGTCTGAGTACAACAGTCACTTTGCTCTTTACGTCTCTTCTGGATTACCAATACCGATAGTAAATCTTCCACCACCAGCACCGGTGCAAAATCAATTTTAATTTTCTTATTCAATGCAGGTAATTGCAGTGCTTTAATTGATGTTATTTTTGATTGGCAGTAGAGCTATGAGAGCTTTGGGAAAGGTCTTTAAGCTGTTAAATTCTCTCTCATTTTAAAATGCCTGGCCATCTCACCAAACTTGTGAAAAAAACTATCGGGCAGGAGTGGAGAATCTTCCAGTCATATTGGAAACTGCTCTAAGTTCTGTGGGCTGCAGAGAAGTTAGAGGCGGGTGGGTGTACGGGGTGCGCTCATGAAAAGAAAGGTCCAGATCATTGATCTGTGCCATAGATCTCTCACCTATCCTTGTGTGCAAGCCCTCATCTCTTCTCAATTAACCTCAATTAATCCGTTTTTCGGTGCTTTGGTGCAGGCACGGGATCTGGGGTCCAGATCCAGGAAATGGTGCTACATAAAAACCACATTAAAAATTCGCCAGGGACCACATTTGGCCCCCAGGGCTGAGGTTTCCCACCCCTGTAGGGCTATTTGCCCTCTGGTTCTCAGTAGCTGACTGTGCTCCGAGCACTGGGCTTCCCTTATTCTTTACTTTACCCGCATTTAGAAGCGGTTTCCTACAGTGATGCCACTCTCCACCCACCTGGCTTTTCATTCTTGCTTGGCTTCAGTATTCATTCGCCTTCCAAGGGTCTCTCTGCTTGAGACCCAGCTGCTCCTCACTTCTTTCCCTATTTGTAGCTCGAAAGCTTGTTTATTTTCACCAACAACAGTTGGTCCAATAAAAGATATTATTCAAACCACTTTGTCTCTCATTTATAACAGTGAGGCTCCTATGTCCAGAACGTGCCACACTTTCTTTCTCCTTTCTCATCCTCTATTTTATTCTACACACTGTCCCTCTGTATATCCTTTTTGTTGTGATTCTCTGTGATGGATAACAACCAACAGCACAAGGCCTTTCTTTCTTATAGACTCATTGTTTATTTGCATTGATTTCATGATCTGGGACTACAGCTTTTAAAATATGGTGTCAAAGGTAAGGGCTGCAGTTTCTTAGCTGCCCAAGAGGAGCTAGACAGCCCTTTCTTTGACTTCCAGCTAGTATCTGGGGAGAAAGGCGTCTCTGATAAGCTGCCAAATGCATTTTGAAATGTTTGTAGTCCCCCGGCAGGCTGTGCTGATTTTGTAACTCCAGAGGGAGTAGTTGCTTTTTGAGAGGAAGATCTGCTTCCCAAGGCTTGCAGGCGGCCTAAGAGAAATAAGATTGGTTTTTGTTAATGCTTCATGGGTCAGTCCACACTTAACTGAGGAGGCCATCTGGTTAGCAGGTAGTTTGACATCTCTAATTTAGCAGACCTAGGCCTTAGTGCGTTTATAATTCCAGCACCATTCTTCTGCACTTTTCAAAATTGTGCATACCCTTTTATTGCCTATTTGTCAAGAGTTCCACTCTCCACATATTTTGTTATTCTTTGTCTTTTGTTTTCTGTGTCAAGCACCTCGGGCTGAGACATTAACCTCAGACGTGGAATTTTCTGACAGGAAAGCTTGAGCGAATTCAAAACTGCCACATTACCAAGAGGTATAATTTACTGCATTATACTTCTGGTTAAAAATCTTCAATCAAAGAAATTAAGCTAAGGGCTAGTAAGGTACATTCATTTCCTCCTGCTGACAACATCGCCATAAGCAGCCTTTGGAGGGTAATTAATTCAAGACCAAGCATTGGACCTTTTTTGTGCGTGCAAACTGCGACGAGTCAAGTAGCTTGTCAGCAGTATGCAGTGTAAAAAAAGACCTTTCTATAAAAGTTGGTAAAATGTTTTAATGTCGAAAACCTCCAGCTATTTCCTCCAGCCATTTCTCTAGTCTTTAAACCAAAATGAATCGAGTCTTTTCATGGTGTAAGCAGGTATAACTCAGTTGTTTCTATCAGGAATTAATATTCGGGCCATCATTCTTTACGGAAAAGCTCTACCTAGAAACTTGCAGGCAACCTGTAAAAAGTACAGTGCTTTGGTGCAAGGTGTAGGGAAAGAGATTCAGCGGAGCAAAGAGGCTCTCCACCACTTTCAGCTTCTATATGGATTTTCTATTTAGCCTAAGCCATGCTCACACAATGGGTGCAATCCTGTGGCTGGCGAAAGTCGCCTGCCGGCGCAGTGCTCAGCCAGACGGTGGGTGCCCTGCGTAGCTTGCACCCAATGGGTGCAATTCAACACCCCATATTAAACTGCGCCGACGCCGGGTGCAGTTCACTTATGCTGGCGCACATTTGCGCATGTGCGCTCCCCATACAGGAAGCTGCTCAGTGCACAGGGTACCCCTGCCGATACAACCCCCAGAGCCCACACACTCCGCAGCCTGGGGGATGGAACAGGAGTCGTGCCTGTCATCACATCAAAGCACGCAGGGCAAAGGCGCAACCCGTGCCGATGCGACCCCCCTGAGCATGCATGCATGCCTGAGCACCCGCCATCTGGCTGAGCACTGCGCCTATGGGTGGCTTACGTCGGCCACAGAATTGCACCCATTTTGTGAACATGGCTTAGACTACATAGGAAATCCATATATTTATTTATTTATATTTATATGCTGCCCCCCCCATGCCTACGGCATCTCGGGGCGGCTTCCAACATAATATAAAAACCATTTTTAAACATTAAAAAAAAAAACCAACAAAAAAACTACAATATAATAATTAAAGCAAATTTAAAACACCCCCCACAAAAATTAACCCACCCCCCCACCCTCCCCTCCGAAGGCCTGGGCGAACAGCAAAGTCTTACAGATGCATCGAAAGGCCAACAGGCTCGGGGCCAGGCGAGCCTCCTCCGGGAGAGAGTTCTACTCACGCGGCCCGGTCCCCATCAGGAGATGGGCCGCTGCATTCTGCACTAGCTGCAGCCTCCGAACCAGAAACAAGGGAAGCCCCACGTAAAGCACGTTTCAGTAGTCTAGCCTGGAGGTGATGAAGGCATGGACGAGAGTGGCCAGATCGGGCCTGGAGAGGGAAGGTCGAAGCCCCCGTACCAGATACAGCTGGCGAAAGGCGGCTTTAGCCACTGCCTCCACCTGCTGATCCAGACGCAGGCCCGAATCCAAAACCACCCCCAGACTCTGAACCTGAGGAGCAACAGGCAGGCGAACGCCCCCTATCAGGGGGGCCAGCACCTCCCCCGCCCTTCCCACCACCATCACTGCCGTCTTATCGGGATTGAGCTTCAGTTTGCTCTGCCACATCCAATCCATCACGGCCTCCAAGCATTGGGAAAGTAACGAGACAGCAGGACCTGGGTCAGTTGAAAACGACAGGTACAGCTGAGTATCATCAGCATATTGATGACATCCCTAAAAAAGAAGATTAGAGACAGGTCGGTAGCTGGCGAGTGCATCCACATCCAAAGATGGCTTCTTCAGCAGGGGGCGCACCACAGCCTCCTTGAGACTGGGTGACAATCTCCCCTGCCGAAGGGACGCGTTCACTACCCTCGCCAGCACCGTCCCCAAGGTCTGCCTGGAGGCTTTCACCAACCAGGACGGGCACGGATCTAGTTCACAACTAGTGGCTCTGACAGACCCCAGGACATTCATTGCATCAGCCGGCGTCACTTCCTGAAACTCATCCCAGAAAGATCAAGCAGACGGTGCCTCCATAACCTCGTGCTCGTCGCTTACTGCTTCCAATCCGGTGTCAAAGTTACTTTGGATCTGAGCGATCTTGTCTGCAAAGTAGGTGGCAAACTCCTCACAGTGGGCCTGGGACGAGTCCCCGTGCAGGCGGAGGGAGGCCAGACTGACCAGCCCCCACACCACCCGGAGCAGCTCCGCTGGACGCGACTTTGCAGACGCTATGAGGGCAGCAAAGAACTCCTTCTTTGCTGTCCTCACAGCCTCAACGTAGGATCGCAAATGGGTCCTATGGAGAAGTCGGTCAGATTCAGAGCGAGTCTGATGCCAGCGTCGCTCTAGTCTCCTACCTACCTGTTTCATACACCGCAGCCCCTCAGTAAACCAAGGGGCCCTGCGGTGGCGAGACAGAGGGAGAAAACGTCTCGGAGCCACCCTGTCGATGGCCTCCCCCAGTAAGATGTTCCAATGCTGACGTCATATAGACGCTGAAAGTGGTAGAGAGCCTCTTTGATCAGCTGAATCTCTTTCCCTACACGTTACGCCAAAGCACTGTAATTTTTACAGGTTGCCTGCGAGTTTCTAGGTAGGGAATTGTGTAGGTGGGCCGTGTACATGGCCTGTTGGATTGTACCCAATATGTGCAGTTATTTTCCCTCAAATAATTTACCCCTGGGTAAAGCAACCCAAACCCCTTTTAGCCATATGAACACTTGTGATCCGAGGGTTTAGTACAACAAACCTACTACATACTTACATCAGCAGTACTGTTGCAAGTACTCTCCCATCAGCCTACTGGGAATAGGAAAGGATCTCTCATGATATATAATTCAGAAAGTCACATCTGGCAGAAAACCATACAGATATCCTGGAGAATGAGTGCAAAGATCTTTGGGATGCTTATAGGAGTACTAGGAAGACTTTACCACAAATTCACACAACCATTTACTTAAGGACAAACTAAACCCTGTGGTAAATGGTCAAAGGGGCCACTGAGGCTGCAACTGCAATCTTTACCACACCCTGCTTGGCCGCTGGGAGTTAACCTGGGTGTAGTAGATGGGAACTTCCTAGAAGTTGAGCTTTTCTTGGGGAATAGCATAATTCTGCATAAAAGAACCCCATCCCAAATGCCCATCAGACACAAATACTGAAGAAAACATGCCTTAGCTACCGGTGGAACAAGAGCACCTAGTGCTAATTTGAATTCTAACCAGATCCTGAAGTTGAAAATGTTAAGTAGAAAATAGTGGCAAACGTCCCCCATCAATATTGTTAATATAACTCTTGCCATAGTTTTCTGTCTGGCTTCTCCATCCTATTACCCTCAACTGCCCAAGAGTCTGTTGGAAAACAATTATATGCTAAGAGCTGGAAGAAAAGAAGACACAGTCCAAATGAATACTGAAGACGATATGACCTTCCTTGGTAAGCTAATTATAAAAAGCTAAGCAAATAATTGACAGAGAGGTCCACTCCAGTTGCACCAGCTTCTGAGGACTGACCATCAAAACAGGTCAGACATCTTTATTTTCCCTTCTCCAAAAGCATTTTTGAATGCTAAGGAAAAGCTGAAATACTCAAAGAAGGCTTTCAAGACCAAAGTCAAATCCTATCAACGATAGCCTTAAAAGATCAGATCCTTATATCTATAAAAACATTTTGAAAGGATTATACGCAATCCTGCTGCTAACAGTTTCAATGTCACGGTGCACTGCAGGATGCCTGGCTGCTCACCTTCGAGGTACCATTGAGGAGGGCTGGTGTGTGGTTTATTTTGATGAGGGGAGCCTTTCATGATTTCTCTTTTTAAAAGCCACATACTGTGTTAAATATGCAGCCAAGGACAATGAGTTGGGTGCTTTATCTGCTTCTGGGTTAAAACAGTAAACTAAGGGCTACCCTTTGGAAATTGGCTTTGTCAGTTAATGTTCAATTTGTTGTTCAACTTAATGTACCACTGTTTTACATGTTGATAACATCCTGTTACATTATTAACAGTGATTAAATGTTTAGCTACTTCAGATCAATAAAGACTGTGTACATATTTACAGTATTAAAAAGTAATAAGGGAAGAAGAGAGTAGGCAGATTTTTTTTCTCCCTCTACAGATGTGTTTGAAGTGAAGAGAAGGCAGGAAACCTGGGCTGCATTTTAAGTTCTTTTTACTGTATTAACAAACATAAAAAAATAATAATACTGGTGTGTTTACTGTTGGAACCTACATTATCTAACCCACAGGTCTAGATGCTGGGATAACGGTACAATGATGTAGATGATTTGTGGCCACCATTGTTCGTATAAAAGTTACAACTTCCCAAGGTGAACAGCTGCATAAAAACTTATGTGCCTCTATATATCACATTTACTCACGTTTTTTTCCAAGAGGAGGAAAAAAATATGTGCAAGAGCCTGGCCTTCCTCATGTACATGTCCCTTTCATCTGAACAGCACCAAACCTCACAAATATGCAAAACTGCCTCTGACTGCCGAAAGTGCACCCTAGAATAGTTTGATGCAAGTATGTATGTCCAAGAGTGACTTCTCATTGCACTCATCACACATTGGTTATACACACACACCATCTGATGGTGGCAAGATAATGGGTACCTCAGTACCAGTCTGGTATACTGGGTGGCATGTCTATTCAACCGCCCATAAATAACATAACTCATGTTCACAAATGAGGTAATGTGAAAAGTAACCATGTGTTAACATTTTGTGTTGCTCCTCTTATTCAATAGCATGGGGCAAAGGTTAATTAACACTTGGTAGGAGCAGCCACATGAAATGGCTTTACTCCGGGGGAAGTCAAATTTTATGAGGATGTGGCCATAATGTGGACAAGGCTTAAGATATGGGTGACTCCAGCACTAGGCTCTTCCACGTTAGTGGCTTCAGGGTGCCAGGCAGGATTATACCGTAAAAGATTCTCTGGTACACAGAGAACATGGGCATAGCTAAGCTGGAAGGCGCTTTAGATTAGACGGAACAGACCTCTCTAACCTTTCCCCAGGATCAATGCATGTGGAAGTGTGGAGGTGAAGCTGCACCTCCTTGGCTCTTCCTCATGCTCTGGGGGTAGGGCATGAGAGGTGAGGAGGGAAAGGTGGGTGGAGGCCACTGGGCCACCTAACCACCCAATGCTCCTTTGGGGTGCCGGACCTCACCCTCTTGCGTTCTGGAATGCCCTAGCCACAAAAACTTTGGTCACTTGGAGAGGCAGCAGCAGGGACACCGCACCAGTCAGGGTCAGAGTGCATGTGGGCCCTTGAGACTCGTGGCCCCCAATGCAGCTGTTTCGGTTGCACCTCTTATAGCTACGCAGCAAGACACTTTATCACCCATGACATTCAAACTCTAATATAATGCCACAGCATAGCACATGGTCTTATACAATGGAGCTGATAATCATCATGAGTGGTTTAGGCTAGTAGAATAGAGAGGTAAATTCTAAGGTTTTTTAAAAAAATAATAATAATAATAATAACTTTATTTCAGCTAGCTTCCGCCATAGCCATAACCACAAAACATATATATACAATATAACGATATAACCATGTAAAAACAATAAGATAATAAAATCAAATAAAAAACAAATAAAATAATCAAAAAATAACATCACAAAATACAACCATCCTAATATACCAAGAATAACATGTTTTCACCACAAAGCTATAACACAAAAAGAGACAGCCAAGAGCCGGAAAGAGAATTTGCCTTGCTCTTCTACGGGGGGTACCTCGGCAGAGCTTGTCCCCTGAAATGATAACAAATTCAGGCATTTGGGTCCCAGAACGTTTCCAAACCACTTTAGGCCAACCCTCCATTGGGTTTACTGGTGGCAGTTTAATCAAACCATACCCAACAATCCATCCAAACTGCTCGCACCTTCTCCCACTTCCAACATAAGTGGGGGCCACCAGAGCTCACCACATAGGATTTTACCCTTATTAGATCTCTTCATTACAAGCGCTAAAAGCCTCCCTTTTCTGGGTGGCCAAATAGGCAAATGTAGCTACAGCATTTGCCACTGCCTTTTCCTTTGTGGTGAGTAATTGCTCTAATCGAGGATAGTCAGACAAATAAGGATATTCTTGCCATAAGGGAGTTAGCCAAGCTTGCCTAAGTTCTTCATATAACGTGCAATGGAGGATAATATGAAAAACATCCTCCAGATGGCTATCACTACATGGGTAAGTACGGTTTACATAAAGCTGGTTTACATATCTTCCTTGAGTTATAGCAGATTTAATCAGCTGCATACGTACTTGTGTATAAGCCCTACGTATACAGTGTTTAGGAAACCAATCCAAATATAACTCAAATCTGTGCAATTGCTTAATTCAATGATAATTAGGTGCAACTTCTAACCCGATCTTTATTGAATAAAAATTCCATAGACAACCCTATACTATTCAATTGTTGCATGATCTTGCTCACCCATGGGTACAAAGGGGTCTGCTTTTGTTCTAGTTCTTCCTGCAAACAAAGAGAGGTCAGACTTGAATCCTCCTGGGTACAAAGTTTCGCCCAGTAACATAAACCCTTTATTATGGTCTGGTTCAAGATAGAACATACCCCAGTTTCCGCCCTAAGAACTGGTCCAGGAACCGCCTGTGGTACTCCCAAAATATAGCGCAGAAACTTATTTTGCACAACTTCTAACTCTGAGCAACAAGGCCCATCAAATATCTCTGCCCCGTATGTAACCAAACTTCTAACTTTGGCCATGTAGACTTTAAGGATTTGTGATACCGGTGCCTCTAAGAACCCAGAGGCAAATTTGTTAATACCTCTAGCGGCTATTGATGCTTTCAGCGCAAGCTCTTTCACATGTCTGTCCCATTTCATATTATTAGAAAAATTCATACCCAGGTAGACATAATTGTCTACCTGGAGTAAGGGCTCGTCACTGAACCTCCACTGATGCACCACACGCTTCCTACCAACGACCATGATCTGAGATTTCTTGGAGTTGACCTGTAGCATGTTTACTTCACAAAATTCCCTCAATTTATCAAGCTGATAACACAAGCCTTTCCTGGTTTGCGATAGTATCATGATATCATCCGCATACATCAGGGCCGGTATTGGTCTGTCCTTAATCTTAGGAGGATGTCCTTCTTGCATTCCCAGATATTCTATCAGGTAAATTCTAAGTTGATAGGTTCTCAGACAAGAGGTCAATTGTCGTTTTCACTTTGTGTGTGTGGGGGGGGGATGGCAATTAAAAATCAATAAAGATTTCAAAGAGAACTTCAGTTTCGATGGTATGTTACCTTTTAAAATAAATTTAACAGTGGAGCTTTCACTGTTCAGAAAACTCTTTCAATAAAAATGAAACTTACCTGCTGTCAAATGAGACATCTCCTGGGATTACATGAGTGCTCTCCTTGCCAATAAGGAATTTGATTCTATCATAAAAGAGCCTTGGAGGATGCTGAGAGAAAGGAGGCTGGCTGTGCTGAATGAGGTCAAGGGGATCAGGTGAACCTTGGCAGAGAGGGCTTGCGTAGCAATTGCTTTGCTGACAACAATCAGGGTCTACACAGTCTGTCAAGCCATCTGAAAATGGATAAAACAAAACAAAAATCAGGAAACAGGGTGGTGCCGAAGCGGAGTTGAGGGGTCTACTAGTAGAAAACACGAGAGAATGCAAGCATCCCACCCCCTGGAAAGCATGCTAACCATCGAGACAGACAGGCTCAAGTTCAATACATCGTTTTAGCACATCCGGCAATCCATATTAAGTGAAGAAGTTAAGCATATTGTGCTTAAAGCAGTTATTAAAAGAAGAAAAAGGATGGAGGGGCAGGAGGGGTGTAGACGTTCAGTGGGAAAGGGCTCTGGTACAGAAGACGGGTACTCCACTCCAGCATGCATATGTGCTCTACATACAGAGCATCTGCATCGGTTGCTCCTATGATAGTTACGCCCCTGACCTGGGGCAGGATATTTGTATGGGAAATCCCATTAATACTGCATCTTGTCATACATTAGTCTCCTTGAGTCAGGGCAAGGCCAGGATTGAGAGAAATCTGAGAAATAAGAAAGGTTGTGATGTATCGTAGTCCTAATAAGAGGAGAAAAATCACCACTTACTCAGTACTTAATACAGAAGTATGAGACCCACACAAAAATGGGTGGGTTTTTTGGTTTCTAATAGATTAATATCACTGCAATGAATTGTGAAAAATAGATACTAACTAATGACTTGTATAGTAGGAAATGAGATTTACCTTTAATCAGGGAGCTGTGTTCGCTGTGTTTTCCCCAACATAGTGAACACAAGTTCCTGATTTTAATGTGCACGTAACAGAGTAGGCTGAAGTGCCTCCGCTGCTCCACGATGTCTCTGGCCCTGATTACCTGGCTCACAGAAACTCGGTTCAAGGGCTTGAGCAGCCCAGGTGGAGCTACCAGGGCTAACTGGGCACATGATTGGTTGGTGTTGGTCGGGTGACCAGAAGCCCTCAGCATTTAAGGCTCGGCTGAGAGCTTAGCTGGGAGAGAGATCCACAGGGAAGCTGGCACAGGGGGTTTCTATGCTGGGAGGTAGTAACCCTTGGAACAGAGGACATGAAATATGAGCTTGGATTTATGTTGATGGTTCTACATGTATATTTGTCCTGCTCCCTCCCTCTCCATCTTCAAATCCTTCCTGAAAATGTACCTCTTCCATCAGGCTTTTCTATCCCCTTAGTCTCTGCCCTGATTTTCTTAGGTTCTGCTTCTCCTCTGTAGCTAAGCTAAGCAAGTGCAGTTTTAACGTTGCAACTTCTTGGATGTATTTCCGTCTCTCCCTCTGTTCTCCTCCCCTTTATCACCCCTCCTTTGTCTCTTAGATTGTAAGCCCAGCTGACCATAACAGTAGATATACTATTGATTTTAAAGTGCCAGGTATATTGCTGGTGTTATATCAATACTTGATGATAATAATAATAATATTTTTTGATGAATATGCAAACTGAAGTTCACTGCCAGCTGGGAACCCTGGGTGGATTCCTGTACAGGGGAGAACAGGGGAGAAAAGGAATGGGGACAATAAACCTGTTAAACAGAACAGTGTGTTGGTGCTGCTTCAGAGGGAATCTGAGGCACAACACCCCCAGGCAGGGAGTAAGCTGGGTGAGTCTGTCATGCTGCATCTTCACTGTCTAGAAGTAAAGAACAGCTTTTTAAAAAACCTCACAATCTGTATGCTAACTCTTTTATTTATTAATTACTATTATTATTATTATTATTAACAACAAACATTTATATAGCGCCAGCAGTGTACCTGGCACTTTACAAAGTAATAAAATAGACACGGTCCCTGCCCCTAGGGCTTACAATCTGAGATACAGGAGCTGGGAGAGAGACTTAGGGAGGGGAACAGAGGGAGAGACAAGGGGTCTAACATTCATGAAGATGCGAGGTCTCAAGTGCACGTACTTGGCTTGGTTACGATGAGAATGACAGCAGGCAGGTCCAAGTTACAAGGATACGGGTAAACAGACCATAGGTATAGGAATAGTGGCTCAGCAGGATAAAGAGTCAGACAGAGCAGAGCGAAAGAGGTGAGTTTTAAGGAGAGATTTGAAGGTATGAAGGGAGGGGGCAAGGCGGATGTGGACAGGGAGGGAGTTCCAGGCATGGGGGGCAGCAAGTGAGAAGGGACGAAGGCGCTTAGGGGAGCAGGGAAGGCGTGGAAGGGTGAGAGAAGGGACAGAGGAGGAGCGAAGTGCACGGGCTGGAGTATGGAGGGCGATAAGTGCAGAGAGGTAGGGGGGAGCAAGGTTGTGAAGAGCTTTATAGGTGAAGACTAGGAGCTTGTGCAGGATTTGTTCAGGAAGGGGAAGCCAGTGAAGTGAAGAGAGGAGGGGCTGCACATGGTCGAAGCGACTGGCGAGGTAGATGACCCTGGCAGCAGAGTTTTGGACAGAGATGAGGGGAGAAAGGTGAGACCGGGGAAGGCCAGTGAGAAGGAGGTTACAGTAATCGAGGCGAGAGATGACTAGAGCATGAACAAGAGTTTTGGCAGACGAGACAGAGAGAAAAGGGCGAATCTTAGCAATGTTATGGAGGGAGAAGCGACAGGATTTAGCAACAGAGTCAATGTAGGGTTTAAAAGAAAGGGGTGAGTCAAAGATGAAGCCTAGGCTACGGGCTTGGGGGACAGGCAGGATGGTGACTCCATCAATAATTATTGACAGTGAGGAAGGATGAGGGGGGAAGATAAGGAGTTCAGTTTTAGCCATGTTGAGTTTAAATTGACGTTAAGACATCCAGGTAGAGATGTCAGAGAGACAGTTGATGAAACGAGCTTGAACAGAGGGAGAGAGAGAAGGAGTAGAGATATAGAGTTGAGTGTCATCAGCATAGAGGTGGTATTGGAAGCCATGGGAGGCAATGAGTTTGCCTAAGGATGAGGTATAGATCGAGAAGAGGAGAGGGCCAAGAACAGAGCCTTGAGGAACACCAACTGAGGAGCACCAACTGAGGGGGTGTATTTATTGTTTACATTACAAAAAATAATCTCAGAATGAAGGCCCTTTTTACAAGACACCCCCACGCATGGAAACCCATCGTCCTGTGTAAATGTGGAGGTGTGTGCTCCTGCGACCCATGCATCCCCACCCCCTCACACACGGAACGATACAATCCCTAGTCCAGAGAGCTGGAATTCTCAGTTCCCTCTACTTGTTTCTGGCCTGCAGCTTGCACTAAAATTCAAGAGAAATGGACTGGTTTATTAGTCAGAAGCTACACTGCTCATTTGAATTTTCAGTCGGTAAGACAGGACTAATAGGGTCATGGTTTTGCTTTGTAGTTTTTTAAAAGGTTTCAATTTTTACATGCACAATTTTGCACTTACAATTATTTGAGAACACAATTTAAATGGAAATGGCCCGTAAATCAGATACAAAATATCCTGCCTTCAACCCACAATTATTTGTGTCCACAGGAAGGGAGGGTTGACAATAAGGTCCAGCAAATGTAAAGTCCCAACTGCAACACCGAGAAGTTAGCATTAAAAAGAGACAGTAAAGATACCAGTCTCTTCCTCCAGGAACCTTTCATTTTATGCTTTACTGTTTTCCAGTTCCCTTGGACTGACAGGTATGCTAATGCATATGGAATAAGATGAAGGCATCATTTCCTTGATCCCTCAAAAGTGACATCTTTTCTTCATATTTTTAACAAGGTCAGGGTTTATAAATGCTGAGTCATCGCTTTGTGGTACTGATTTCCCTCATGTTAAAATTGGAACACTAACAGTACCAATACACTGTCAGATGTTTTCATTTCATACTTTGGTTTTTTTCATGTCTTGTTCTCACTAATGCTTTATATTTTGGTGCCTACAAACTGCAAGCCCTGAAGGCAACTTCTGTTACTAGTGAAGTCTGTGGAAACTTTGCTATCGACATGAACATACCCTTAAATTATAAAGTCCCAACTCACAAATGGCTGCTTCTTTGCTCAGAACTGAATCAAGTACAGGGTTAACACTCAATAAACTTATAAAACAGACATCAAGAAAGAGAAACAAAGGCCCCAAGGACAGAAGCGTTCAGTGGTAACGGGGGGGGGGGCTCCTTGCTGTAGTGTTGTCCATCTGTAAGTAAGGCTTTTATTTGTTAGAGCAAAATAGATCACGAAGTCTTTCCTAGTTCAAATGAAAAATCAAACTAGTTAGACTTGTTATTGTGATAATGAACCAAAGGCAACTGCATCTTCAAACTCTTAACAGCAAGACCCCTTGTTCAGAGACATCTCTGAGACAGTACAGCTCAGTCTTGTTTCAGTCCTTAGACTACTTACTTCGGAGTACTCCCATACCAGCCAATGGGGCTACTCCAGAGTAAGTAATTTAGGAATGCAGAGTAAATTGGGTAGGGTTACCATCTCCCTCCTGGCTTTCACCTAGGCTGCAGCCACGTGAGCTGTGAAGGGCCTGATCCCCACATGGCCTTGTGGTGAGCAAGTGCAGCCGCCACACTGCAGGATCATTGTGGGCAGCAGGGCCCGCAGTGTGGCGGGCAGGGCAGATGGTGGCTTCCCCCCTCAGGGAAACTGGCAGGCCGCTGTTGGACCTCCCGCCATATCATGGGGCGGGTCGAGACGCCGGCCACATGAGTGGGCACCCGGCCCTGTACTTCCTCCCTCCCCTAGCCTGGCCAGCTGAGAGGCAGGAGCAGTAATAACCTCCCTCCTGCACAGCTGCCTCTCAGCTGAAAGGTGTGCTAGAGACCTCGTTCCCCACACAGCCTCCCTCCCCGGCTTTCAGCTGAGAGGCAGCTGTGGGGAGAGAGGCTGCCTGGAGCAGGAAGGACAGTGTAGAAAATTGTTTTAAATAAATAAATAATCTCCTTTCCGTAGTTCCACTCCTCATACTACATTCCCCAAAGGTGCAGATTGGCCCAATGACTGAGAGAGTGGTGCTTTAATCTTACCATTGAAAATGTCCTCTCACACACACACATAGCCTGGGGTGGCTTACATCATAAAAGCACATAAACATAGAAAACACATAAAATCTGGCAACACAGTAAAAGAGAAGGAAGACATAACCAAAAAGAAACCCTCCATGCTTCCCTAGCCCCCACCCTACACCCCATCTCCCTTGCCAAAAGCCAGGCAGAACAGCCAGGTCTTACACATACGGTGGAAAGAAGGGAGGTTTGGGGTCAATTGGGCCTCCGCCGGCAGGGAGTTCCACAGGCTAGGTGTGGCCACCGAGAATGCCCCCGGGTGAGTGGAATCAGCAGGACGATAACCCGCTGGAGTTCATGCTCAGTCTGTGCAGCCCCTCACATGGATCACATGTTTATCGGGTCCAGCCTAGTAAATGGCCAGACCTCTGCTTGTATTTCATTTGCTTTCAGCCATCTTCCTCCCGGCGGCTGCCTCTCAGCTGAGCAAGGTGTGCTAGAGATTTCCCTACCAGCAGTCTCTCTCCCCACAGCTGCCTCTCAGCTGAAAGCCGGGGAGGGAGGCTGTGTGGGGAACGAGGTCTCTAGCACACCTCTCAGCTGAGAGGCAGCTGTGCAGGAGGGAGGTTACTACTGCTCCTGCCTCTCAGCTGGCCGGGTGTCCTAGGTTGGGACTGGATGCCAGCAAAGTTTCAGGCGAACCTAACTGATGAGATGCAGATACCTAATTGAAGGGATGTGGGGTAAGGCTGTCCAAAGCACAGTAGGCGTCTTGTGTGGCTGAACCCCTAGACAGCACAAGTGCACTCTGACAGGGATGGGCAAAGGGCCTGTCATGCCTCTTACTGACATAACTCCACTCCTTATGGAGCATCACAGTGTCATGATGCTCCGTAGGTTGAGGCTACATCAGAAAGTGAGCCAGAATGTCCTTATGGGCCATACCCCTTTTTGACATGGATGCCCCATCCTTTATTTTTTTCATGTTACTGGGTGTGCCCCCGGCTGACTCAGTTCTTAGCCTTGATTGGCCTTGGATTCCGGTGACGCGATGAGTGGCAGCTGTGGTGACCACGTGGAGGCCGTGTGGCAGACGCCTGGTAAAGGTTAATGTGGGTTATCCTCTTGTTTGATTCTACCCAATGTTTCAGGAGGGACCTCATTTAATGCGACACAAGGAAGGAAGCCAGCAGGCAACTTCGAAGCCAGCAGGCAATTTCCAGTTCATTAACACCAATATTCAAACATGTAACACAGGGCTCGCATTTAAAATAAAGAACTGTGTACGTCTGTTGTATTCCTCATGAAACAAGAAAGGCAGACAAGGTGTTGGTGCTTACCTATAAAGCCCAACATGGCCTGGGCCCCACCTGTCTGTGGGAACACCCTGGGCTCTGGATTGACCCCTGTGGTCGAGCGGGAGCACCTCTCTTGAAGTCCCGTGGGTGTCCCAGGGGGCGACTATGGAGAGGGCGTCTCAGTGGCCGCACCAAGGCTGTGGAACTCCCTCCCAGCAGAGGCCCGGGTGGCCCTGGACCTCTCCTCCTTTCAACGACATGCAAGACCCGGTTGTTCCACCAGGCTTTTGGTGAGGGCGATGGGAGAAGGGTGGGGGGGACTGGTTGAAGGCTGGAAGGGTTTGGGTTTTTTTTGTTGATGCCTCCATTTAGATGAAATGTTTTATTATTTATTTTAGATTGGTATTTATTGTTGTGTTTTATAGTATTTATTATTGTATTGTATTTTATGCCTTGTTAGCTTCCTTGAGCCGCTTTAGCAGGATATACAAGCTTATTAAATAAATAAATAAATATAAAAGTCACTGGAGGTTCATTAACATTAGAAACCTTTTCTGCGCAACCTTCGATTGATTTATTCTGTTTGTATAAGGAAATGAGAGAAGAAATTCATAGAATGGTTTTTTAAAAATCGATCACACACTGATTTATTTTTAAAAAGCAAATTGCCCTGGAGAAATGCTACTTTAAATCAGGAAAGTCCTGATTGGGACTTAATTCCAGTCCATGGTGTTGTGCATGTGTGGTACCAAAATTAAGGAAGCGGTGGGGGGAGACACACCATCCCCTGCAACACAACTCCTCATGAGCTTTTCAATTTCCCAAAAAATGGACAAATGCTATGACTTTCAGGATCAAATCAGAGGGAGGGAATTAAGAATTGCTACCACTCCAGTGTAGTTTTGTAAGTTTGACATTATTACACAAGTAAATAAAACCCTCTTTTTTCCCAACAGATTGATTAACACAGGAAGCTTCTCTCCACTACTCTCTTCTCCCCTATAATGAATGGGGGAGAAGCTTCTCTCCACTACCCTCTTCTCCCCTATAATGAATGGGGGAGAAGCTTCTCTCCACTACCCTCTTCTCCCCTATAATGAATGGGGGAGAAGCTTCTCTCCACTACCCTCTTCTCCCCCCCCCCCGCACCCTACTTTCACACATCTAACTTTTGGCCAGCTAAGTAAGATTTTATTCTGTTTATAATTCCCTTTGCAGTCGCATATTTCTTAGGCTGAATCCTGACCTGTGGAGGAAAGCAAAGGAAGAAGGGAGGACTCCCAGGAAAAATGCTTTGCAGCACGGGGGACTCAAATGAAAGGCAGCTTTACAAATAACATGCGCCTCAAGGTCTGCAGAACCACGGAGCTGGCTCGTATCCCTCTACCTCAGGCTGTTCGTGTGGGAGTCATAGAAACAGCCCTTGAAGATGGGTTTGGGCTGGGTGTGATCCCCCAGGTCACATTCTCAATACTCCTGTCTCTGCTGCCATGATGGGGCTGCTGCAGATCTTCCGCACCCAGGCCCCCTAGCCGAGTGCAAATGAGGGCAGGGGCCAGCTTGCAGCATTTGGCCCTTCTTTAGCATTTGCTCTTCAAACGTAGGCATTTGCACTTTCAGGAAAGCTTTTCTAAGCTTTCTTTTTCAATGACATGGCTATGCTTTACTTTCCTACTTCAATATTTATATTGCATTAAAAGGAATACGAGAAGGAGGTTGGCTGAAAGAGAAACTCGATGCCTGGAATTAGAATTACAGATTGAACAACATTGTTTTTAAATGGTCTTAATGTACATTCAACATTGATGGAGATGCAGCATCTCAAATTACACGACAAGAGTTCGCTTTGGATAATGTAAATCCAATAAGTGCGTATTAAAGATATTCGCTTCAACACGTTCCAATTACCAGTGAGATTTAAAAAAAAATATTAACAAGTGTAATCAGAAACCTTATTTGCAAACTCCATATTTAAACCTACCACCTTGAAAATGCCAGACTATAGTACTTTACTTTGAGTTTTAAAACAATCAGCACTCCTAGTGGCTGCTATTAAAAAAAACGTTGACTAGGTGTCTGTTAAGCATTAGGAGACAACAGACAGGGCTTGGGGAGTGTGGGACAAAAGGAGGCACATCACAGCTACAACCAGCAAAACCTGTCCTTCCTACAGTGGGTGACAACTCCCCTGTTGATTCATGCACAGCATACCATTAGACCCAAATGCATCACAGAGGTGTAAATGGTTTGGAGCTGCTATTAACAGCTGTTTTGTTGCCTTATATAATAAAGCAGTGGGACATGGCTTCCAATACAGCACACTCTGATGAATGTAGAAAGTGTGATTCAGTTTTGGACTACTCATAATTTTAAAGGCACAACCATGAGGTTGGTGGCATCCTCTTTCTGTAGTTTTTAAATTATTTAAGGAAATAATTTAAAAATACACGTTAATCTCTGTTCAGTCATTACATTTCCATGAAGAGGTAAGGACCTCTTCATGGAAATGTAATGACTGAACAGAGATTAACGTGTATTTTAAGTAAGCAAATCAGGTGATCAAAGCAGTGCTAATAAGGATCAATTTTGCCTGTTCTTTCAATGCAATTTGTCCATAGGTAGTAGATGATCTGGGCTCCAAGACACTAACTTATCCTCAGTAAGATATTATTCAGACAGAGATACTGAACCCCAGAATAATTTCTATTATTTGTTTGAAACATCAGAGGCCAAATTTAGTCTCATTCATGTTTGTGCAGCACCGTTGATTTGAGTAATACAAATAAATTGGCTAAAGCAAGATGATTTTGTGTTCCCTTATGAGTGAATGACACTGCCTCCCGCCAAGCAATGTAATTATTGTTTACTGTACTCACCTAAGCTTTCCATGGACGACCCTATGCAGAGTTGTCCAAAAAGTAAAATATACATTCACATACTAGCTTGTTTAAATTCATTGAGTGACTGCCACCACTTTTGTAAGAGGTATCGTGGGAATTCACTAGCCATAAAGGCAGACATATTACGTTTCAAAGCTTCTGTCTTTTCCTGTGCATGCTTTTCTATATATTGGCCACTGAAGATAACATTTTCCATGGAACTACGGTTCCTAAGTCACTTAGGGCAGAGATGAGGAACCTCTTGCCTATGGACTGAATCTGGGCTGTGGCTGGATTTCATGGAATCACAGAATGGGGAGGGAACTCAAAGGTCATCTAGTCCAACCCCCTGCTCAATGCAGGGAATCCACAGCTACAGCATTCCCAACAGATGGCCGTCTAGACTATGGTCCTTTTTACATGAGCAGCGGTGGGTGGGTGGGGATGGGTGTGCTGCCGTGGTGGGTGTAGGTGGGTGGGTGTCCTTTCCCACGGACACATACCCATCTCCACTCACCTTCATCCATGGAACCTCCTCTGTTTTGTTGGATGGCTCTGTGGGTGGAGATGGGGGTGTGTCGGGAGTGCACATGCACCTCCACCCACTGCCCATGGTGTTCACATGGGCAAACACCGGTAGAACACCCATCCCCACCCATCCACTTCTGAGGCATTTCCACGGATGCCCCCACTGGTGGAACACTCAGAGGGGGGTTGAGGACGTCCACGTAAAAACGGCCTTTGTTTGAAAACCTCCAACAAAGGAGAACCCACCACCTCCTTAGGCAATTTGTTTCACTGCTTAACAGCTCTCCTCTTCTCCAGGCTAAACATACCCTTCAAACTTTCCTCACAGGACTTGGTTTCCAGATCCCTGACATTTTTATCGCCCTCCTCTGATCCCATTCCAGTTTGTCGATGTCCTTCTTAAAATGCAGTGCCCAGAACTGGACACGGTACTCTGTATGAGGACTGACCAGTGCAGAATAGAGTGGAACTATTACTTCTCGTGACTTGGATACTATGCTTCTGTTAATGCAGCGTAAAATGGCATTAGACTTTTTAGTAGCTGCATCGCACTGCTGACTAGGGATGGGCGAACAGATCGCGGTTCGGGTTCGTCCGTTCGGTTCGGCTGCGTTCGGTTCATCCGTTCGGTTTGGCTCGGCTGCGTTTGGTTCGGCAAGTTCGCCGGGTTCCGGTTTGGCCATTTCGTTCAGCCGTTCGGGAAATGTTGTTATGGGTGGGTTTTTTTGTTTTTTATATGGTTTTTTGTTTTTTTATTGGGTTTTATATGGTTTTCTTTTGTTTTTTATTTGGCTTTTTACTTTTTTTGTTTTTATATGGGTTTTTAAAATTTATTTTTTTAATCTAATATTATATCTATCTATCTACACTAAATCTAACTGCTCTTAACTATTCTAAATGCTATGAACTAAATGGATTATCTAATAAGTACACAGGCCTACACCTACAAACACTAAAACTAAATCACTAAAGCTATCTCTATCACTAAGCTAACTCCTACAACTCTCTACTATCTATCTATCTATCTGGATACATCCATATATCCATACGGGGGGAATCACAAACAGAAGAGGAGTCTGTAGTGAAATACATACATACTCAATGAGTCTGTACAGTGAAATGCATAACTCAAGGTTTCAGTTTAAGGTTTAAGTTTCATTTCAGTACAAAACTGAAATGAAACTTAAAGCAATCTAAAAATCCTATTCAACGCCTGCTGTTCAGGAACAGTGACTAGCTCAGAAGGTGTTGGGAAGGGGGGAGGCAGATAGTTTCGTTTCTTGCAAGCCTCTCCACCCCTGGCGCCTGGAAGTCTGCTCCTCAGTGACTGACACCTCCCTGTCATGTTTGACCTTCCAGTGAACCTTTTTTTGCCACCCGAACTCACCCGAATGCGATCCAAACTGACCAAACTGTTCGGCCATTTCGCCGTTCGGTTCAGTATGTTCGGCCATTTCACCGTTCAGTTCTGTTCGGTATGTTTGTGTTCATGTTCGTGTTCGTGTTCGGTAGTCCGAACAGGCCGAGTTTGGGCCGAACACCGAACTTCCGAACCGCGTTCGCCCATCCCTACTGCTGACTCATGTTCAGTTTGTGATCAACTACAACCCCTAGATCCTTTTCACATGTACTGCTGCCAAGCCAGGTATCACCCATCCTATACTTGTGCATTTGATTTTTTTTTTTTTAACCTAAATGGAGAACTTCACATTTATCTTGGTTGAATTTCTTTTTTTTGTTTTTGTTTCAGACCAGTTTTCCATGCTGTTGAGATCATATTGAATTTTATTTCTGTCTTCTAAGGTGTTAGCTGTCCTTCCCAGTTCTGGGTCATCTGCAGATTTGATCAGCGTTCCCTCTACTCCTTCATCCAAGCCATTAATAAAGACGTTAAACAGTCCTGGACCCACAAAGTCCTGGACCCAGGACAGAGCCTTGCAGCACCCTGCTGAATACCTCTCTCCAAATTGATGAGCGATTGATGGGCGCTCTTTGAGTATGGTTCTTCAACCAGCTGTAAATCCACCTAATGGTATTATCATCTAGTCCACATTTTCCCAGCTTGTCAACAACGATATCATGGGGGACTTTGTCAAATGCTTTGGTGAAATCAAGATATATTACATCCACAGCATTCCCATGATCCACTAAACTAGTAACTCGATCAAAAAAGGAACTAAGATTAGTCTGCCATGACATATTCTTGACAAATCCATGCTGGCTTCTAGTAATCACAGCATTGTTTTCTAAAGGGTTACAGATTGATTGCTTTATAATCTGTTCTAGAATCTTTCCAGGTATTGATTTCAGGCTGGTTGATCTGTAGTTTCCCGGCTCCTCCTTTCTCCCTTTTTTGAAGATAGGGACGTTTTCCCATCTCCATACTTCTGGCACCTAACCTGTTCTCCAAGAGTCCCTCAAAGATGATAGACAGAGATTCTAAGAGTATGTCCAAAAGTTTCTTCAGTACCCTAGGATGTAATTCATCCGGCCCCGAAGACTCATTTAAAGTAGCTAGGTAGTCTCTTAACATCTCTTTAGCTATCCTGAGGTGCAATTCTTTCCCCTCATCATACATACTACTTTTGCCAGATTGGACAGAGCTTCCCTTGTGAGAGAAGACAGAGTCAAAATAGGAGCTGAGCAATTTCACTTTCTCTCTGTCACCTGTTAATATTTCACCAAGTTCATCAAGCACTGGACCTACCGTTTCCTTGTTCTTCCTCTTGCATCTGACATAGCTGAAAACCCCCTTTTTGTTGTTCTTAGCATCTCTGACTAATCTCAGCTCATTCTGAGCTTTAGCCTTCCTGACACCGTCCCTACAAGTCTGGGCTACTTGTCTGTACACTTCTTTGGTGACTTGTCCCTCCTTTCATTTTTTATACATGTTCTTTTTAATCCAAAAGCTTTTTGCGCACCCACATTGGTTTCTTTAGATGTCTCCCATTTTTCTTTCTCATTGGAATTGTTTGCAGTTGTGCTTTCAGAATCTCAGTTTTCAGAAACTCCCACCCATCCTGGATTCCTTTCTCCTTTATGGGATGCTTCCTCACTTTTCTCTGAGTTTATTAAAATCTGTGCTGAGCCCGCGCCCAAGCATCGCACGAGGAGTGACCCGTCGTGGGCCATATTGGAGCAGCTGCAGGATTTCGCGAGGAGAATGGAGTCGATGGACACTGCGGTGTGTGCCACTGGGGAAAGGCACCCTCTGGAATCACATGGTGAGGTGGCGGCACACGGCGCTGCCTGCCCAGCCCCCATCGATGCCATGACATTCCTGTACCAAACACCGGTAGGTGCTGTTTTGAAACCCACCCATGAGAGTGGGAGCCTTGTTGCAGCAGATACTGCAATGGGCGCACCCAGGGTGGTGCCAGCACTACCACCCACCAACAGCGACTAGGTTGGGTCGGCTCATGGGTCCCGTGGCCTGCTCAGTTGAGCCCCCCCCCCCCGCCTGGGGACACACAGAGCCACCTCCATCAGGTCTCCCCCGGGGGTACTGGGGTTAGCCAACAGATAACCAAAGTATGGTCGCATCTGGGACACTACACCACCCCGTGTCAGGTGGTGCATACCCCTGCTCGGGAAGTGACGTCCTTGGTGGAAGGATACGCTGAAGTGAACGCTCCCATAGGGACTCACTTGAAGCAGGCCACAAGGGACAAGATTTGGAAGGGTGAATACGTAGATGAATACGTAGCTGATAAAGTACCAGGATATAGTTCGGTGGGCTTACGGGGACATATATACACAGGACTTATGGCTCGAGTGCACAAGCAATGTCAGCAATGTCCCTCACATGGATAGCGGAAATGTTTTGATGAAAGGTGGGGTGGCCCCTGTGAACGACCCCTTTTGGTTGGATGGGCGCCACCTCCCACCAAGGGGGCCACATGCTGGGAATACAATGGGTCAGGGAGTTGCACCCGCTCCCCATGCCGTTTCCGGCATGCCTGTTCCCACTGCACAGGTAATCACCCAGCCTAACCCTGTAACAGGGTTAGATCCCCGGCCAGAGACAAACCCCCAGTCAAATATCCACAAGGGGGGCAAGGGTCAGGTGGCAGCAAGGGCCCCAACCCCAGTACATTATAGAGCCTTGGTCAAAGCCCTGCTCGACTGCCCCTGGTGAACAGAGGTCCGATATGTGGTAGAAGGTTTTAAGGAAGGCTTTAGGATCCCAGCAGGCCATGTCAGGGTGAGAGTCTGGGTGGAGAATCTTAAATCGGTCAGAGGTATAGAGTCATCAGTGCACGCTAAGTTCCAGAAAGAGATAGTGGAAGGTAGGGTGGCTGGCCCGTTCAATTCCCCACCCATGGCTTTGCTGCACATCTCACCCCTTGGAATAGTGCCCCAAAAGACTCCAGGAGCGTTCCGCCTCATTCACCCCCTCTCCTACCCTAGAGGGGAGTCGGTCAATGACACCATCCCTGAGGAACTCTGCTCAGTCCGCTATGCATCCTTTGATATGGCGGTTAACATGGCATGGGAATGCGGTCCAGTGGCACTCCTGGCGAAATGCAACATTAAATCCACCTTTTGCCTGCTGCCAGTCCACCCCAAATTTCGAGCTGCTGGGCTTTCAATTCTGGGGTAAATTCTACTTTGATTAAACCATGCCGATGGGGTGTTCCATCTCCTGTTCGGCTTTTGAATGGTTCAGTTTGTTACTCGATTGGTTGGTCTGCCACAGAGCGTGGTCACATTTTGTCATCTATTATATTTATGATTTCCTGTTCCTGGGCCACGAGGGCACGGATGAATGTGAATGACTCCTCCAGATGTTCCACTCCATTGCGGACGAGCTGGGAGTTCCCCTCGCCCCGAAAAAACAGTGGGGCCGTTACAGTGCTCACGTTCCTCAGTATAGAGGTGGACATGGTCAGAAAGGAGTCCTGCCTCCCTCATGACAGGTTGGAGTCCATATTGGGGGCGATCAGGGACTGCTTAGTGCTCACCAAGTTGACTGTCCGCCAGCTGCAGAGTTTGATAGGCAGTCTGAAGTTCGCTTGCTGGGTGGTGGTGCCAAGCCGGGCATTTCTGTCCTGGCTCTATGCCAAAGTACCAGGCAACCTGCCCCCCCATTATCACATCAGGGTGACGGTGGACATGAAGCAGGACCTCATAATTTGGTGCCGGTTCCTGTCTGTCTTCAATGGGGTCAGCCTATGGAGGCAGCAGATGCACTTGGAGGCTGAGCTGCAGGTCCAGTCAGACACAGCTGGGTCTTTGGGTTTTGGTCTCTACTTCTGGGAAAACGGTGTGCAGCTCCATGGCCACGCTCATGGTCCCAGGCTGGAATTACACAAGATCTGACCTTCCTCGAGCTTTATCCAATAATCCTGGCAGTTTACCTGTGGCCAGGGGACTTTGCCAACAAAACTGTATTGTTCTGGTGCGATAACATGGCGGTAGTGCAGGTCATCAATACCCTGTCCTCCAAATCCACCCACGTGCTGGGGCTGTTATGGGCTGCAGTGCCTCGGTAACAATATTCTATTTACATCCAAGCACATACCGGGAGTCAACAAAGGCATAGCCGATGCACTCTCTCATCATCAGATGAACCGCTTCCACCTGTTGGCACCAGAAGCCAGAAAGGAGACCGAGGTCATGCCCCCAAAACCGTGGAACATTGGACAGTAGAGCTGTATGAGACTGTGCAGGGTTCCATTGCCCCCGGCACCAGGGAGTCTTACAGCAGGGCTTTCTCCGAGTTTCAGGCATTCAGGTTACAAATGGGTTGGGAGTAAGTTAATTGGATCCTGGTCTCAACAGCGTGGCCCCAGAGCAGACTCCAGGTTGCCAGTTACCCCTGATATCCTCACAGCACTGGTGGGCTCCCTCCCCCATATCTGCTTCAGTGCTTTCAAAGCCACCCTATTTAGCGCGGCTCTTCTGCTGGCCTTCTTTGGGGCTTTCCGAGTCAGTGGATTGGTGGTCACCTCTAGATCTGCCCCCAATCCTGGAGTGGTTAGCTACGGGGACATATCTATCCGGAACCAATCCCTAACTATTTTTCTCCGGAAATCCAAGACTGATCAAAAGTCCAGGGGCCATATTATCACACTGCAGGCGGTGGGCTCCCCCAAGCTGTGCCCAGTTGGGGCCTCTTGCTGATACATCTGTATCTGCTCCCCTCAACTGGGTCCCTTCCTTATTCATGGGGATGGGTCACCTCTGACCCGCCACCAGTTTTCTTCCATCCTACATCGAGCCCTGCTTGGGATTCACCAGCTGGCCCATCTATTTGGGTCCCACTCCTTCTGCATAGGCGCAGCCAGTTCCGCTGCAGTGCTGGGCCTATCATTGGAAAGAATCCGAGGCATAGGGAGATGGAGCTCATCAGCATTCCAATCATACATATGTGATCTCCCCTAATAGCCGCCTGTCTCGATTAACACCACTTTGTTTTGTCTGCAGGAACACGATCGATGGGCCAGCGCAAATTGATTTGGATAGCTGACCACAGTATTGTCTATTGTGCAGGCAAGGCTGTGGGCCGCACACACTGGGGAACCCAGCTGGGCCTCAGTGACAGAGCCGAAGTTGTTTGGAAGGCCAGGAGCGGCATAAGTGATGCCGCTGATCCATGGGACCGCCAGGGGGCGGCACCCCGTTGTCATGATAATCCGCCTTGGTGAGAACAATCTCCCAACCTTCACAGGGCTTGAACTGATAGTCAGGATAAAGAGGGATTGGGTGTAGGCGTTGAGGCTTCTGCCTGATACCACGTTGGTATGGACACATATGATAGAACGGATAAGATGGAACAATGCGATCCATCCTGGAAAAGTAGATAGGGTTCGAAGGAAGATCAACAGGGAGGTGGAGAAGTTGGTTTTGGCCCTTGGCGGGGACATCATTGTCCATGAGGGTATCCTCTTCTCACAGCCGGAGCTGTACAGGGCAGACGAGGTCCACTTCCCTGAGGTGGGAATCAATATGTACCTTGCAGCCATTAGAGATAAACTTTCCCGAGTACTGTGAGGTTGGGAGTGGGGGTCTCAAACCAGCCAAGCAGGTGCTGGCGGTTTGCTGTGGCAGGGATCCAGGGTATTAATTAGCAGGATTCGTTAGAGTTAGCTGCTCGATGAGTCATCTCCTTACGAGATGAGGCCATGGGAAAAGTTAGAGCAAGGGCGGCCAGCTTCCAATCCAGGCCCAGGAGGGAGGGGTGAGCCATACACCGGAGGACATGGGCGGTCCCTGGTGCAGTCGCCTCCTCCCCCCTCTTACTCCGGCCACGAGAGGTCTCATACCTCCCTGACCAGCTGGGCGGCTGGAGTGAGAGTGACCTAACAGCAGAGAGAAGTTCAGCGGCACCGAGGGACATCGGGTCGCACAAGTTATATGTTATAGTTAACAGTTAAAAGCATAGTATAGACTGGACCCAGGAGGGGCAATGCCCCTTCCCCCAACTTTACCCTTCAGTTAATAAAGAGTGCAGCCTTTTAAACCCCACACAATGTGTCCATGTCTTCTTCTGGGGGTGCTGGGGCAATGGTCTGGTGAGTAATGTTGGGCAAGTCACTTCACATCTCTGGGTGCCTCTAGACATAACACTCAACACAAGTTAGCACAGTGGGCATTGAAATCTGTGGTGTCATTGTGGGCTTGTAGCTGATGGAACAGATGTTTGTGCTGCTACATGTTTTCCTGGCTATCTGTGAACGTCTGTGACACACCATTGAGTTGGAAGGGAAGTAGAGTGTCTCTACAATGTCAGTTCTCAAATCTACTTGTGTATCTATGGAAGCCTAGATGATGAGCAGTGTGTAGCAAGTCAGTGTGCCACAATGGAGAAACGTGTGTTAAACGGGTGAGTAGTGTCTAGAGATACCTTCTATGTCCCAGTTTAGCTGCAAAATGGCACTAATGATACTCATGGGCCTTGTAACTGGATGAAAAGGACTCTCCAACAGCTAGGTATTGCTATTGTACGAAGAACAAGGCAAGCCTGGATGGAGACTGGAAATTCCACAGCAACTCATTTAATTTAAACTACTGAGACTTTTTTCATGAATTAAATATGAAGACAGCTAACAGTGCAGTAAATCTTGTATTATATATTAAACTCTTGAAATGACCATCAGGGAATTAGTTACTAGTGCTGTTATATAACCTGCCATTCCTAGGTTCTGTGAGATCAGTGAAATGAAATTAAAACTTCTCATGATTATTGGTTCAGGAACTCGGCAGATGTAAGAAAACATGACGTGTCTGGTTACTCCCAATTAACATTTTTAAGACTATCTTCACAAGTAGCTTTTTATTTTAATTTTATTTACGGCTAACAAGCCAAAAAAATCTTCAGAAGTAGATTGTCACTAGCCACCCTGAGCCACTTGGGAAGGGCAGGGGGTATAAATTTAAATAAATAAATAAATAACAAAGTCAGAGCTATATATTCAATGAAAGCTAGCAAGGGTCGGGAACCTCAGAGCCAGGGGCCAAATGTGGCCCACAATTAGTTTTTACCTGGTCCCTTTCCAGTTCCTGGCTCTGACCCCTGGATCTAGTTCCTACCAAAAAGCACTGAAAGACTGAGCTCGGGGTAAGGGAGTGGAGTTGAGGGTGTGTATACAAGGATAGGGGACAGATCCATGACACAGATCTAGACCCCGCCTCTTCCCGAGCGCACCCCTTAAGCACCCCTGCCCAAATTTCTATGCAACCCTCCAAGCTTGTACTAATTTTCAAAATGGCCCCAGAGAGGGAAACGCTTCCCCATCCTTGGTATACTGTGAGGGTTGATTCTAAAGCTGCAGAAGAATGGATTCCATATTCAGTAGCTGTCCAAATAATAAAAGAGGAAACAGAAGTGATAGGATGAAATTGTGAGAGGAGCCTATTCATCTAAAACGGGTGCTTGGTAAATAATAATCACCCAATAGCAGGTAAATAATAATCACCCAATAGCCAAAGGATTCACTTCAATGGAAACCTCTCTGTCTCACTAGGAATATGCCATCACTCAGCCTATATGAGTGAAGAGAAAATGCAAAATAAATCAAGGCCATCAATTCCAATGCATTGGAGTAGACAGAAAAGCATGTTTGCCCCCCCACCCCCCCATAGTTGATATTGCTCTCTCAAACTGTCATGTGGGATGTCTCCATGTAGGATTTGAACATTTCGCCTGTATTGCATACATTGTTTGTCTTTTTCCTTACTAAAGAAAGAAAAATGGTATTCAAATTAAAATGCATCCTCTCTTCCTTTCACTTATTTCAAGCAGCCACTAAGTACTGTCCCAGGTCATTTCACCACAGGCTCAGTAAATCCGAATTACAGTTGCTGGGAATCAGAGGGTACAGAATCAAAGAGTAGCTGAAGAATGCAAGCAGTAATACTAATGAGTTTGCAATGCTGATTTGTATGCAGAAATCTAAACTGCTCCTCAAGTATCAGCTACAAAATGTAGCAATCAGGCAACCACTTCTTGAAGTCATTAATTGAAAATTCTGGGGTTTGTCTGAACTTAACTAAAAACAATGACTGTCCATGAGTAGAGGGAAGATTGCATAGTATTATATTTGTTCAATACCGGTTTTAGTTATATCTGGCTTCTTTCAGGCTTAGACACTTCATGAATACAAAATACACTGAGTCTGTTTTTCAGAAGATCTCGACAGACAATGAGAGCTGTGGTGCTCATCAGGTATAAAATCCTGGTCTTTTATTACTATTTAAATTACCTAGGCCCTTGTGAATTCTGCACTGCCATTCTGTTCGTTTTTGTGGAATTTAGTCCTTGGTAAAATTCTCACAGAAATTGCCTCCAACAGAATGGAATTATAGGCTGAATGGAGAGCACTGTTATTTAATCAATGGGATGTTGGTGCTAATCTGAGCTAGCCAATGGAAGACCAGCACGGAGATCTACCTCATGGAGTGCCAGTAGCTCTGAAATGAGTATCCGTAGTGAATACTGTATTTGTCAAATAGAATATTCATTTTGAAGAATATAAAAAAACCATATCATAATCACTTTTCGGTTCTCGCTTTGCTAGATATTTGGTTATTCAGTTATCTGGTTATTTTGGTACTGTTAGTGCTATTGCACATTCCCAGTGGCCAAAATGAAGTAACCAAGTATCCAAATAACCAAACAGATGAACAATTGAAAAAACAGGTATGCTAAGATCCATTTCGGTTGTGGATATGACTCAGATATTTGGATAGCTATCTGAAAATGTAAGTAACATCTGGGAATACAAAATCCAGCTCTAGGTGCCAGTATTGTAAATTAGGGGCATATATTCCTGGGGCCATGGGCCCACTGCCACAGTTGCCAAAAAATGATCTATGCTGGAGAGTAAAACACTCTCTGCGAGGTCTGTTTAATAATATGTGTGTGTTGTTTTTTTAAAGAATGTTGTGTTCAAAATTTATGGAATAGCAGGTAGGGAAACCCATTTGTATAATTTGCAGAGGTTAATCTGTATAATCTGTTGGTTTTTTTTATTTTGTAGAATGTAGAGGGTCCTACGATTATGAAATAATATGGATTCAGCGTCTCTAGGACAGATATGTTGCTGCATTTCAAATGGATGGGTCCGCGACACTGGTCAATGCTTTTACAGCGCTAGCCACCAACCTGAGTCTATGCTGAGTCGTGTGAACTGAGTTCTGTTTGGCGGAGCTACATAACAGGATGAAAAGGACTGATGGGAGCTTTGGGAACACAGCTCAATACCTGTAGTAAACAGTATTTTTTTTTAAAGCAAATAATAGAGAACCTACTGAAAGAAAAAGGGAAGGAAAAAAAAACCCTGAAAAAACCCCAAAGCTGGGGAAATAAAAGCCAGGGGACCAAACCAACCTAAAATGTGGGATCAGAGTAAATGGATTGAATGGGAATGACAAGAGGCACCATCACCAAAGGCGCAGCATACGTGCCTGACAACAATTGAAAATCAAACAGAGGCAGATTTATTCATTAAGGGCAGAGTGCATTGAAAAATGGAAATCTGTCCAGTACAGCAACTACATACACATTGTGGAGACTAACAATTTCCTTCCCTTATTCCTTCCTCCCTTTACCTCAATCTTTCTGTGTTTCTGAGTTTTCTCTTCATTCTTTCCTCGTCTCTTTTTTCTTTCACCTCCCCCTTTTTCTTGTCTTTTTTCTCTTTATTTTTGTACCTTCCCTTTTCTGCCTTTTGTTTTCCTTTTAAAAAGTGTGGCAGGTGGTGAGACGGTGGTAACAGACATAACGCTAACACGGCTTTAACACTTCTTATGCATGTTGCAAGTCTGCATAGGGCACCAATACAGCCTTGCAACATGCATAAGAAATGGTAAAGTGGAGTTAGCGTTATGTCTGTTTGGGAGTGGTGAAGTGGGAACCCTGAGTGCACCCCTGAGTCTCCACCGTCACTATTGGCTCCTCATTGTGCCTGGAGGAGCCAATGTGAGGAGTCAACCACAGCATACATGTGGCAGCTGTAGCACCATGACCTTTGAGTACACTGTGGGCTCCACTCCACTGTGTATGTCTGTGCAAGCTTCCACACTTCTTGCACCAGCTGCTTGCATGCCAGGGCTTGAGTCCTACTAATAGACTGGTAGGTAGAGGTGAAATGAATATCTAATGGAAATATCTTATCTGTGGAATATGGACACTGCAAACCAAATTGGCCACACCAGATGTCTGCTCTGCTCCATCAGCATGAGTTTGTTTTGTTTGGAATATCTAGCACTATTGGGCACATGCAATACATCAAATAACCGAACAAGCCAACCAAACAAGATGACCCTGGCAAAATGAACTGAATGGATGTGGATCTTGTTCTGATATTCAGCTGCCTATCCAAATGGGAGAATATCTGCAAACACTGAACTGCCTATGCGTTTCACCATTACTAATAGGCAAAACAGCTAGTGAGGCAGTGGCAGACCAGACCTGGAAGTGGTAGTTAACACTCAAAGTGTTAGGTTTGGAAGGCCCGAAGTGTGCACAGAGAGCGGCTTTGGGGGAAGTTGAAGCAGCAGCCGGTAGAGCCGAGTAGGGATGGGGCTTGCCTTCCCCAGGGTCCTCTTATAAACTAAAAGTGAAAGCACGTCAGTCATGACACTAGAAGATGGTGAGAAGAGAAAAGGAAGTAAGAGGAGGAAATTATGTAGTAATCTGAAACAAAGCCATACTCCATGCTGCAAGGCAGAGCCCACTGGAGATCCTGGTGTTACATAATTGACGTCACAAACAACGTTAGCTTGCCATAGATGCGCTCCACAAGAGCAAATGAAAACGGTGTGATTGTGCAACTGTTCTACTTGTGTGTGTATTCTCAAAGATATTTAAGCAGGTGAACATGCCCTTAAAACCACAAAATTTTTTGTGAGCGACTCAAAAGGTCCCAGTTCTGAGCTGAGACCAAAGATGAAGGGCCACAGTCTTGCTGGGTTATTCCCCAAACTTGCATGGTTAATGACATGAATGTGTGGCTACTATAATGTGCAGAAAGAAACAGGACTGCACTGACTCCAGTAGTCTGGTGTTTGGAGTTAAGAGGCTGCCAGCTCTTTCTGCAATGCACAACTGCTAATTCATAACAGAAAATATTTTGACTGAATGTTGTGAGAAGGAATATCTACTAGAATTATGCACTAGTGTTTTTAGATGGGCGGGGGAATTTGTGGGTTCAAAAGACTCACGATCCCCTGAACGCACAAGGTAGCAGGAGCGTCTTTAAATGAGCAGCCCGCAGATGTGACAAAGATGGGAGGGAGGGAAGCGTGCACACACACACTTTCCGAGCCCTCCTCTCCCTATCAGCTGTTTGCCAGGGCACCCAGGGAGGGCACGGTCAATATGGCGGCAATCTCATGTGACTTGGTATTCAGACATGAATACCATGACAGTCATGTGAGCCTCATGGGAGATTTAAAATGCAGATTAGTGAAACATCGATATTGAGGTTTGACTAGTTTGGGAGTTTCCCAGACAGCTCATGCAAGAGGCATTTACATGAGCAGGTAATTATCATGTTTACCAGGAAACTCTCCGGTCTGTCTGTAAAAATGCCCATTGTCATGCCCTCAGAGTTAGGTTATCAGAAAAGTTCATCTTACATTCTACTGGATTACTTAACAGTTCAGTATTATAGCAAAGGGATTGTACTGCCCAAACATCCACTGTTTTTGCTGGCTTTTAAAAAATGACTGGAGGTAAGATTAAGAAATTAATATTATGAAAACAATAATAAAATATCCATAGGAGTCACACCACAGTGAACAGAGAACGTGAATCACTTTTATTTGTGCATCTACCAGCCAATCTCACAAAGACAACAGTTTCCCATAATCATGCATATACTTAGCTGAATTATTTTATTTTTATTATAAGAAACTAAGAGAACAAGACTAATAACACTATCATGGAAATTTATAAAGCATAGGAGCTCATAGACTATGGCAATGGCTCTATATAAGCAGACACCTTGTAAGTGGTTTGCCTGAGGAATCAAGGGGCAGCTCCAACAACTCGTAATTTAGGTGAATAATCCGATGCCAATTGGGCTACTAACATGAATGAGAGATTTCAGCATTCACCCAGGGGTTTTCAGGAAAAAAAAACAACACACTAAAAAAATCAATCAATCCCCCAGACAAGCTATGGGACAGCAATGCAGGAGATTCGATTACATGAGGACAAAAAGGAAGATAAATAAGGGGCGTGAACTGTACCTCCATCATTATCCAGGTTATCTCCACACACCATTTCCATGACAACATTGCATCCTGTGCCGCTCCAGCCCACCTGACAGACACAGTGCCATCCATTCTGGTCCAGGGTGCATCTCCCATTTCCATAACACAGACCTGGACAGCCATCTAGAAAAGAAAATGTGAAGAACGAAGCTTCATGCAGGAGTTATTTTGCCTCCCTTGAATCAATATAAATCCAATTAAAAAATTTCAGATTATAGAACAATGTTTTCTACTTTGAGGTATCACATCACAATAGGTCGGAGCATGTACTCCATTCACATTCAGAAACTTTTATACCAAAGGTCCCCCACTCTACATGTCTAAGGTATTCATGTTTTTGGTGCCCAGGATCTTCTGAGCTGAAAAACTCTGTTCTGGGAGCACATAAAATCCAGCAATTAGATGCCCAACTACCTGATTGTACATGGAAGTGACTTCTACACCTTCTGTGTAGTTTTTAATGCTATATCATTGGAGTATCTGGACACCTCCTAAAATTTGTGTGTTCACCAGAGTTTTTTTTGTGTAAGCTCTGGAATGTGGGCAAAATATTTTAGGGGAACAAATTTGGAAGCCAGGATCTACAGATGTAATCTTGTCTACCATAGGGATGGAAGAAGACCCTTCTGACCTTTCCACACATACTCTGCAGGGCTGGATGTTTGTTTGCTACTGTTCTACAGCATTCATAGAGAGGGAAGATTAGGGTATTTATGGTTTTGTCCCTCACCAATTCCTAATTCAAAAAGCACAACTCCTTCACTTGGTGGCTGCAGGAAATTGTATTGTTACAAAAATGGATCAATGGTTGCATTGTCCCTAAACCACAATTTTCAAACTTTCAATCTCCAGTCCCTTTGGCATTCTAAGTTAGGTATCTCGCTTAATCCATATATCAAACTTCTGATGTGTAAGCCCTTGAATGCGTACCCCCATCTTCTTGTATAGTTTGGTACCAGCTCAGACAATTGTTGGATCTTGACTATACAGCACAGGGTGCCAGGGAGAATTGATAAAGCTGAACAATCAGCTTAATTCCGCAAATGGCACCTCTTCTACAAGAAATCCTACCTCCTTGCCAGCATGGGCTCACTGGCATTCAATGCCTCCTTATACTTGAAAATACACTGACAGAACTGAACCATAAAGTGAAATGATTTGATGCAGGGAGGAAAGAAAGACTCGGGCTCTGCAGGTGTTTGTAATAGTTTCATCGCCACAATGAGAGATTATATAAGAGGATTTTGGACCAATCAACAAGAGGAATGAAGACCACTAGTCTATTTAGATCTGCATCCTGACTCTGAGAGAGGCCAGTACCAGATTTGTCTGAAGAAACAGAGCAAAAGCCTGTTATGGAACTATCTGTTCACAAATAAAGTTCTTAAGCACACTTAGGCCCTTTTTGCATGGATGCCAACCCCCTTGCCCACGTGTGCGGGTGGGTGGGTGGGGTATCCAGGGAATTGCCGCGGCAGGCGAGTGGGGGTGCGTGCACTCCTGCACTCCACCCACCTCCACCCATTGCCCACACACAGAGCAACGGGAACTAATGGCAGATGCTCCATGGGTGGAGGCGGGTGGGTGTCCGTGGAACGGGCCACCCACGCACTGCCCACCCACCCACGTACCGCCCACTCGCTGCTGCCTCCACCCATCCCCTACACACAGCAGAGGCGTTGCGGTCCATTTGAAAACAGCCTATGTTGGAACTGGGTTTCTTTCCAGAACTGCCAAACACCGAGCCACATCTGATGCGCTTGGGGGCTGGGAGCCGCTTGGGCTCACCCCTGTACCATCCTTTGTACCCCCAGAGCTGTGTTGGGGGGTTAACTCGGCCCGGAGGGCCTTAGGGACAGGACATCCCGACCCCTGGTGCTCTTTTCCCCCCTCCTGGTGGCAGTGGGAGTGAAGGGCGGGGCCAGGGGTTTCCGCCAGTGGCAACTAGGTGCGTCTTCCGGCCCAATAGGGGCTGGCCCTTAGTGAGGCCCAGGGGAGCTGGGGTAAGAGTTTTGAGGTTTTATCGGTTTTAGGAGGCATGATTATTGGTGGGAGGATTTGAGGGGATTTTATTGTATGGAGGGTGTTTTGGGAGGTTGGGGGGGGGTTCCTGTGGGGGGAGTTGTGGGAAATTGGAGGGTATGTTTTTTTTTACTAGGGATGGGCGAACGTGGTTCGGAAGTTCAGAGTTTGGACCAAACTCGAATAGTTCAGTCGACTGAACCGAACGTGCGAACCGAACTCAAATTCGAACGTTCGGGTCAGATGCGTTCGGTGAGTTCGGAATTGAATTTCCATTGGTTTCAATGGAAAACACATTATCGGCTGTAACGTTTCTGTTTTTTATGCTATGTGGCTGAAAACTGGGGTGCCTATCCCTCCCATAGAAAGCATTATGTGTACCAAATTTCGAAACAATCAGATAAAGTAATCTGATTTTAGAAGCAGTTGAATTATTGTATTTTGCAATATTCTACATATACATTCTTAGGGTCTTGGTGGTATAAGCAATTAACGTATACATGTATGTCTGACTATAACATCTTTGTAGTCCAACCAGTGTACATGAAATTTGGCAGGGCTATATATTACACTTTCATGTTCCTCCCTGCCAAATATCAGAAAGACTTTATAAAGGGTCCCAATTTTATATGCCTGTACAACATATGTAGAGAAGGGGGCTATGCCTGGGATTCTCTTATGTCACTGTGGTATAAGATTGGTTTGTGATGCGAATTGGCCAACAGAAATGTCAACCAAATATCCTCATTCTGTGCTGGAACCATCCCAACATATCTCTCCCACTTGTTTCTGGGAAGTCAGAAGCATCTGTTTAGGAAAGACTCAATAGAGATTCTCTTATGTCCTCTGTCTCAGTGCTGCAGGATGTGATTGTGATGATAATTGGCCAGCCTGGATGTGTTTAAACTATGGGTATTTTCAGACGTTACGGGGCCCTTTGGCCCCGTACCGTATCGAACGTCTTAGTTCCCCGCCGGGGTCACCCCGGCACGGCCCAACAGACGTGCCGGGGGGATCCCGGCGGGGAAAGTGGGAGGAGCCGGGGCCGCGCGGCGCAACGTGCGGCCGCACGGCCCCGCCCCCTCCACGCACCCCGCCGCCCGCCCTCCGAGGAGACGGGCGGGCGGCGGGGCCAATGCGGCCGCCGCGTCTGGCCGATCGTGCCACGGCCCGGGATCCCGCCGGGGATCCCGGCCCGTGGCACG
>QEPC01011901.1:4100491-4175344 GCA_003113815.1 Sphenodon punctatus | reverse complement strand
TAATATGCACAAGTTTCATGAACATTGGATGCAAGATAAAGAAGTTGTAGCCATGAATGTGTATGGAGCTTTTCTTAAAATCACAACATTCAATTGCTTCTGAAATCGGTTCCCTTTATCTAATCATTTCGAATCTTGGTACACATAGTGCCCTCCATCAGGGGTACAATCTCCCCAAATCCCATCAAAATCGAATAAGAAACAAAAATGTTATAGTGGGAAATATGTTATTCAGTTTTATCCCTTTATTTCAAAAACCAAATGTCATTTTCAGTTCCTGATTGCACCGAACTAAAGACCGAACTGAGCCCGACTGAACTGAATACTGATTCCGAACTCAAAGTTCGACCTGCACCACCGAATGGCCAAACATCCGAACCTGGTTCTGTTCACACATCCCTAGTTTTTACTATTATGTTTGGGATGGAGGGTGTGATGTTAGGAGTGATTGGATCAGGGAGGGAGGGATGGGAAGTTATATGGGGAAGAGGGGGGAGGATCTCCCCTGCTGCCAGGGTGGGACAGCCAAGGAGGGGCTGGGGCCAGGTGGGCTGGCCGGGGGAGGGGAGTGCGGCCATAGGGATCATGATGGGACGGGGGAGATATGGTCCCAAATGGGGAGAGGTGAGGTTGGTGAGGCGGGACAGGTGCTTGATGCATGTCCCGCTCACTAACCCCCAGGCAGAGGGGCAGGTGGTTCTTGGTCAGAGGGCCCCCGCCCTGGTGCTGGTGTTGTTAAATGCGAGATCGGGGGTTAAAAACGCAACAACAGTACAGGAAGCTATCCTGGATTCTGCCGCCAATCTTGTATATATTCCGGAAACCTGGCTGGACAATGAATCGGGGCCTATAACTTGTTCTGGTCGGGTATTCCGTGCAGCATCAGCCGTGATCAGAGGGATGGGGCAGTGTAGCCATGATTTTTAAGGAGGAACGGTCTCTGAGGAGGTATCCAGTGCAATCCATATTAGGTATCAAGGGTCTCCACCTTTTGTTCGATTTGACAGGTGACAGTTTGGGGGTGCTGTTTGTATACCGTGCACCTGCCTGTACAGCAACCTCCCTGCATGCTCTAGTGGAGGTGGTGTTGGGGGTGGTGTTGCGGTCTCCAAAGACAGTAGTTTTGCGGGACCTCAACATTCACGCTCCCTTGGGGGGAGCGGAGCATGATTTCATGATCTCCATGGCAACCATGGGTCTGTCCCAGATGGTTATCGGCCTGGCACATCGGGGGGGACATACCTTATACATTGTGTTTTGCACTGGCCATGAGGCAGGTGCTCCGTTAGTGGGGGAGATATCAACTGTGCCCTTGTCATGGATGGATTATTACTTCCTGCAGACCTCACTCCTGGCGCATGTCTGCCCCTGGAAAGGTGCTGAGCCGATTTAAATGGTTCATCCCCAGAGGATGATGGAACCAGAATGGTTCCAGAATGCTCTGGGGGAGATACCCTCTGACCTTGACGACCGTCTCATCGATGACCTCGTTGTGCTGTGGAACACTTTGCTGACTGAGGCCATTGATCAGACAGCTCCTAGGCGTCCGCTGCCCAGGCAGCAGCTCCACAGGCCTCTTTGGTTTTCCGAGGAGCTGCGGTTGCTGAAGCAAGATGGGAAGCGGTTGGCAGGACGGTGGTGTCAATCGTGTGGTGAAGCCGACAGATTGCGGCATAGAGCCAGTTTACAAGCTTATGCCATGGCTATGCGGGCAGCAAAGAAAATTTCTCATATTCACCACGACATCAATGCTGCACTTATTACACTAGGGGAACCAGAGGTTATGGAAACCCCGTCATGTCCGGTTTCCTAGGATCAGTTTCAGTCGGTGACACCCACCGATGAGGTGGATGTTCTTGGGGCCACTTTTTGTGAATTAGATCCTTGCCTGTCCTGGCTGGTTAAGTCCTGCCAGGAGACAATGGGACTGTTGATGTCCGGGGTGGTCAATGCCTCCCTGTGGAAGGGCAGACTGTTGGGCTCTCTCAAGGAGGCGGTGTGCGGCCTCTGCTCAAGAAACCATCACTTGATGTTGACTCCCCTGCCAGCTATCGGCCTGTCTCTAACCTTCCCTTTTTAGGGAAGGTTTTTGAACGGGTAGTGGCTTTGCAGCTGCAGGGGCATCTTGATCGCATTGGTTTTCTTGATTCCTCTCAGTCCGGCTTCCATCCAGGGCATGGCATCGAGACTGTGCTTGTGGCTTTGGTAGATGACCTGTGCTGAAAATTAGATTGGGGTCGCTCGACCCTGCTGATTTTGTTAGATCTGTCAGCTGTGTTTGATACCGTTGATCATGAGATGTTGGTGACACACCTGTGGGACGGTGCAGGGGTGGGTGGGACTGTTTTTGAATGGTTCCGTTCTTTCCTGACTGGAAGAACCCAGTGGGTGGTGCTCGGGGGTGTGTTTTTCATCATATCGCGACCTCTTGTGTGGTGTCCCGCAGGGTTCTGTTTTGTCCCCTCTCCTGTTCAACGTATACATGCAGACGCTCAGCAAGGGGATTAGGGGGTTCAATGTGCGGTGTCATCAATATGCTGATGACATCCAACTGTACCTCTCTTTTTCAACAGACCCAGGCCCAGCAGTCTCGGTGCTTACTCTGTGTTTGGTGGCTGTAGGGGATTGGATGAGGGCTAATCGACTGAGACTGAATCCTGACAAGACGAAGGTGATGTTAGTGGGTAAGGCGATGGAGTTGGCGGCCGCCATTATTGATGAGGTCTGCCCTCCATTGGCCTGCCACGTACGGAGTCTGGGGTTGCTCCTCGATGCGCAGCTCTGCCTGGATCTTCAGGTGGAGGCTGTGGCGAGGAGCACTTTTCACCAATTACATCTGGTGCGACGGCTTTGGCCGTTTGTTTTGGACTCTGACCTGGCCATTGTCATCCATGCTTTCATCACCTCTCGATTAGACTACCGTAACGCACTCTACGTGGGGCTGCCCATGGTGATGACTTGGAAATTGCAGCTGATGCAGAATGCGGTGGCCCGTCTCTTAGTAGGACTGGGCTGCCAGGAGCATATTACACCAGTGCTCCATTCTCTGCACTGGCTGGTGGTGGTTTTCTGGGCCTGATTCAAGGTGTTGGTCTTGGCCTATAAAGTCCTAAATGGCCTGGGCCCTGCCTATCTGCGAGATTGCCTCACTCCCTGGGTCTTGGATTGGCCCCTGCGGTCATCTGGGGGTGCCCTGCTCGAGGTCCCTCAAGTTTTTTGGTGGGCCACACAGGGGAGGGCATTCTCAGTGACCACACCACGGTTGTGGAACTCCCCTCTGGTAGAGGTCTGGTTGGCCCTGGATATTCCCTCCTTTTGGAGAAGACCTGGCTGTTCTGCCAGGCATTTGGCAGGGGAGATTGGTAGTGGGGGAGGAGGGTATTGGGGGTGGGATGTGTTATTCCCCCCCCTTTTATGATGTTTTATTTTAATTGTTTTTAATGATTGTAAGCCGCCCTGAGCTGCCTGTGGCAGGAGGGGTGGGGTAATAAAATTTAAAAATAAATAATAAATAAATAAACTTTAAAAAAAAATATATTAAGCTCTTGCTATCCATCTAAACATATGTTACAATGGTACTCTGGGTTCTGTAGTGGCAGCCTATTTTTCTACAAGGGGCATCTGAGATTTGTTCTATAAAGCCCCAAGTAACTTGGGATCTGCCTCTCTGACCCAGCCTGACCACACGTAAGTTCAGAGTTGTTGTTTGGTGGTAGCAACCTCTAACTTTCTTAAGCCTTGAAACTGTGTTCACATGAACACAAGGATTAAGAGGGTGAAGGAGAGTGCTAATTGACTCTGCAAACAAATGGGGTTAAATTAGGGAGAGGCTCCTACTCCATGAGTAGCATACTGCTCAGGGGAATTTTGCTTGTCTGCACTCCTCCTTGCAGGCTTCTGTTGTCCTATGAGGCAGGAACGGCCTTACTACATGACAACTTAGAGCAACTGTCCTGGGGTCCGCTATTTTCTCTATTTCTGGAGGCCCCTCAGTGGCCTCCATTTTCAAACTGACAGGGTGCTGGGCCCCACTCCCTCCCATCGGGGCCCCAAACACAACCATCTGTAGGGCGCCTTGGAGGATGCCTCCCCAAAAGGTGGGGGCCACAAGAGAGAAGGAGATGTCACTAGGGATCCTGTGTTTTATCTTCACCCTGGACTCTGCAAGTCTAAAACAAGCCTTGCTACTAGGCCTCAGTACTTTCTTCTTCTTGTGTCCCTCACACGGCCTCTCTCTCTCTCTCTCCCCTAACCTCTTCCCCCTTTTCTGGAAGTTTCTGCACATATCTAAGAAGGGAAATCACTCAGACACGGGTGGTGTTATATCTACTCTTGTTCCTCCTTGTGAGAATGGAGGCAAAGGAAGGCAGTTACACCTCCACAATAAAATAAAACAAACAAAACCAAAACCCAGATTTGCCATGCTTGTGAGAAGACATCCCATACGGTCAGTAAGTAAGTATGCTCAACCTGTATCCACCTCATTAACAAGAGGGTGCCCTCTCAGACACCAATAGGAATTTGTTCCCTATTTTGCTTGCTGTGTGAAACAGTTTGAACTTGGTGATTGTCCTGCCACACTATCCTATTCAATTAACTGAGGGTTTGGGGAAAAGTATATGGAACTGTGTGGAGTAAAGGGCTATTTTGCTGCTTTGGCTGATTGCCTGGCAGAGTTAATTATTTGCATGTGATTATTTGTTTGCTCCTGGGCAGTTGTCATTCATGTCTGTCAGCTAACTAACTGTTAGGTGGCCTAGAGCTTCGTGTATGGGTATTTTTATTTCATTTTTAACTCCAAAGAAATCAAACAATTAACCAAAAAAAGAAACCTCCAATCATGTTCTGAATCCTGCTTAGACTGAAATAACTAGCCAAAGGCACCTGCATGAAGGGCCTTTTTTCATTCCACACAGTACAGAGGTGGGAACTGAGAGCAACGCCCTCCACAGGGATGAAAGCTATTCACGTTGCAAGAGTCTCTGCTAAGGGGCTTGGGTGGGTAGGTAGTTGGTAGTTGGGGACTGATGGTGCAGTGACTACAAGGCTGGCCATATTGTGCCAAACACAAGGGTAGAAATCAAAAACGTAAACAGGACTTTGGAAGGAGAGGTGACAGATATTTTAATATCACAACATTTGTACATTTGAGTTTTAAAATATCTATCAGTTTGCATCCTCTGTTCAAAGCCTCAATGAAGTATGTTTCCTTCATAGAAGATAACTAAATTGGTTGCAGCTGATGAAAATATGGAAATTATGGTCTAACAGAAGGAAGTATAGTAGAAACCCCATTATCTGGGACTCTCCAATCCAGAGTATTCCTTATTTTGGACATATCTTATGCTCCCTGCAGCTCTCAAACACACATTATCTGGAAACCTCTGTAATCTAGACCAAACGTATTTCCCCTTAAGTGTCTGGATGAGGGCGTCTCGACTGTATTGACACAAACTTATTCCAATAGCTGCTAAGTCCTCTGTGGAAATTGCTGTCAGCACAGTACCAAAGCTGCATCGCCAGTTCGCATTAACCCCATTTACTTCAATGGTGGCAGTGCTGGTGTAGCAGCTTGAGTGTCATACTGTCTAAATGGAAGCCAGACGCAGAATTTTGACTTGCCTTTGGTAGCACATTATGTATCGATGGAAACTGGAAACAAGATTCTAGAGCAACATTCCACCCATGCGTCTCTAAGGCAAGATTGCTTCTGATGAACAACTGGGTCATCATCATGGGAGTAATTATAGCAGGAGACGTGTCCCTCACAATTCCAGTGATATAGAGGTGGGCTTATGTGGGTCAGCACCCTCCACAAATTTTGGGCCAAACTTGCACCCATGGACATCACCACTAATATTCATGGATCCGAGTTTATTGTGTTTTCCTCACTGTTGCCAATGGCAGTGATCACAGGTTCTTGCTAATATTTCCTAGTATTATGTTAATTGCAAATGCTACATTCCTCTTTGCAAAAAAAATGATATGTCTATATAGATTCAGGCATTTGAGCTATACAGAATACGGGAGGGTTCTGATTGTAACAAATCAAATAACCCTCTCCTCCCCCTTCCCCAATACGTCTGCATCTTTTCACTTTTCCTTTCCAGTGCAGATATGAGCAGCTTACCTCGGACAGCATCTAAGTAGTGAGCTTTAAAGAGAAAAAAACAAAACTGTGATAGATTGAATTTCTGTACCAGAACAAAAATAAATAAACCTCTTGCTAATGGTTTACCATCTGTTGGTTAAGATAAAGTGCCTCCCTCTTATTGAGATCAGATCTATTTCTACCCCTCTGGATGAAATAAATCGGTGATCTTGTTATCCATATGACCACTAGAATGCATAACAAGTGGGAGTGCTTCACTGCTTATAATGTTAATAACAATGTCTGAAGAACACGCACGTAACTGTAGGTTTTTTGGGGTCAGTCTGGGCATTTTTATAGTTCTCTGTTTTTTTAAATGCTTGCTCCCCCGCCCCCCAAAATTAATTGACAAGCACAGTGCTACAGGGCATGAATGAATGACCCTTAATAGATGCATAAAAACGGAATAAAAATAATCAAACTAAAGTTAGGAAGTTTATTTTAAATACAAATGATTTTTCATTGGAGACTTCAAAAACACGTCTAAAAGAAGGATCAAATTAATCAATGACTGAGTTAAGCAGAAGAAGTCACTGTATCTGAAAAGTACTAGAGTTTGGCCTGTTTATTTCTCAATTAGCAACCTGGGTCTCTAGCATGCAATTAAAATGTTTATGAATTAAAAATGCTATGGGAAAATATTAATAGCATTTGGTAAAAAACCCTATTAACCTTCGTGGGGGGAAAAGTGTCATTTCCCATTAAAATATAACAATTACATTTGTACAGCTGAGTAAAGACTTCTGAAAAATCCGTAAGCTCTAACTTCTTATTAGAAATATCATTATAGAAGGTAGCCGCATGGGAAAAAAATACAGCAACAAACATAATATGTAAATCCTGTAAGGCAAAAATGGCAGATTTAGTGCAAGAATTTTGCAAAGTGTTTGAGCGTCACACTCCTTTACCGTTTTTATTGATGGTTTTTTTTTTAAAAAACAAAACAAACATATTTTGTCCAAGACTTGTAGTATCAATGGGATCAAATGCAGGAAGAGGTAAGCTATACATTTTTGCTTTGTCTTTATATTACAGCTGCAATGGGGAATCTTAGGCCCATGGGTAAAATACAGCACCAATATTTGGCCCCTTTCCAGTTCCTTGACCATGCCCATTGATCCAGTCCCTCTCCTCAAGCACTGAAATTGTGAGCTCAGAGGATGGGAGTGGCCTCCAGGAGGGAAAAGGTTTAATTAAGCTAATCTGTTCCATTAAGCTAAAGGGAAAGTTGCACCATGACAGGTGACCCACCCTCTGAGTCCAAGTCCATAAACTGGTGGCACACCACTTTAAGTCAATGGAGAAGAACCTGAGTGGGGCTCCATATTATTTCAAGGGAACTTTGACATGGTATAGCAACAACACGTCTTCCTACTAGCTCATCAATTTCCTTTAAAAAAAATGTACACAAGTCTTACCGATGCTGCAATGGTCCCCTTCCCATCCAGGGCTGCACTCACACTTTCCATCTTTGCACTGGCCATGTTCAGCACAATGAGAATGGCACGTACGTTCCTCACACGTTGGTCCTACCCAGCCTTCTTCGCATTGGCATATTCCTCTTGTGCAAATGCCATGGCTACCACAGTCCAAAGTACAGAGTTCTACATGAAAATTAAACATACATACATATATGTAGGACTTCTACATTTTGTCTTAGAGTATACATCTAGTCAACTATAACTGTTGGGCGACAGACAAAAAAACAAAAAGAAGAGATCATTGAGGATTCAGGATTGTTCCCATCTTGCAGAGGGCTCTTCTACATGAGCCAAAGCACCATCCCTTTTTGGATAGTATGCCACAAGCTGTAATAAATTACAGCCTCCTGCTAATTCCATCACGGTGCCAAGTGCATAAAGCTTGCAGTGAGGCTTTCTCAGTGGCTGATGCTGATCAGTTTTGGAGCGCCCACCACATGGGAATTCACTGAATCCCAAGCCTGAACATCTTTGGGAGGCAGTGTATTAGGCCAGGCATTTGGTGGACGGGGATATGATTGTGTGTGCGTGCATGTATGTGCGTTTTTGCAAGAGTGTGAATGTTTTAGGAGGAGTTTACATATATCCTGAGCCCCCAGGATAGAGCAGGCTATAAGGCCAAATAAATAAATAAATACACAAAAATTTACTGGGTTATGCACTAAGTGAAGACAGCCACACACCCTAAAGCCCTGATCCAAGGATCAATGAAGCCATGGGAAAGATCCCCTTTGACATTGTATTACTATCCATTTTTAACCACGACCACACAGGTCTGAGACACATTTTTATTTAAAGGTCTCACAGTGCAGCATACAAGTACACTGAGTTAAAGAACTGTGGGTGACATGAAATCCATAGGAGCAAAGTGACCACTGAGATATTAACCACTTTATAGTGATGATAATGGCCTTCATTGGGTGTAAACAGATGGATGCAAAGGCTGCCTGCCTCTGGAGCTGCTCTGGGGGTGCACCCCCACATCTGCCCACTTATAGCCCTGCCTGGGTCTTTTTTAGATGGACCGGTTGGTTGCCCCGGCTTGCGGTCTGCCTGTGCTGCACCCCTCCTCCTGCACCATAGAGCTGTGGGTGGATCGCTTGATTGCCCAAGCAGACGGACAGCAGCTTCGCTTTGGAATGGTGCCCCAGGTTTGGCTGGCTCACTCCACAGGCAGTGATCTAGGATGTTCCAGAGAGCCACAAGCAGGGCTGGCCCAGAGCAGGCAGTACCTGCTCTGCTTCCACATCTGGCGGAACGCCTTACGGACTGGCCAGCCCAGGGGTGAAACGGGATGGTGTAGCCAACACAAGGCCACCTGTCCATCTAAAAGCACCTGATATGGGGGGGAAATGGAACAATGAATTAACATATAGTGGTGGAGAAGGGAGGGGAAGTATACCAAATATCAAGCAACCAATTTTTCCTGGTAAAATGTAATGTCACCCAACCATAGGCCCATCAACACATGAATGTCGCATGTTCTCAAATAGGGCTGATGCGGCAGCAGCTTTTACCGCGCCGCGATTCCGTTCCACCATTTCGGAATTGCCCGCGCCACACCGCGACTTTTCTGCGGATATTCCGCTAATTCCGCCGGAATTCTGCAAATCGCGGAATTGCGGAAAAATTGCGGAAATCCGCTATTCCGCTATTTTGTGGCTCTGGCGGAATTGCGGAAATAGCGAAAATGTCATGTTTCCACGATTCCACTAAGTTGCGGAATTAAATAAGCGGAACCGCGGAATGAAACCGCGGAATGAAAGTCTCTGCCATGCCGTTCCACTAATTGCGGAAACACTGTTTCCGCCGGAAATAGCTACCGCTGCGATATTCCGCTACAGCCCTATTCTCAAATGGTTCAAAAGGTCTATGCTCAAAAACATTTTGCCCTCCAATCCCCCTCTGTGGCTGGCAAAGGAGTGTTACTAGGAAATAATATGAAAGATCATTGGTTGCCAATACATTTAGCAAGCAGCAAATTCCTCTGTATGGACAGGGGTCCTAGCAAAACTCAGTTTACAGGGACATGCAATGAATGTCCTGATCTGTTTCAATACATCATAATATGCCAATTGTAATTCTACCCTGGCTTACAGTGAAGTTGTTCTGTGAAAAAGATGGCTTCATTATAAGAAGACTCCCTGTGGCTAAAATTTATTTAAAATAATTAGTGTCAGTAGACAGAATTTGCTTGTTATTGTGCAATTAACCTACCAGAGAAATACTTCCTCTTTCTTCACCTCTGGAGCTATTTGAGAGCACTGTGGATGTACAAGCTGAAATAGCCATGTGTGGTCTGACTTAAATTGTCAGCGAAACTTATCTAGTGGCAGAAAGATTAACTCCTTACTGTTTTTAAACAACGATAATTTCTTACACTGAATTATTGTACATCAAACCTTCTTTAATGTTGCAGCGACCATAACAGTTGCATGCTTTATATATAACTATTGTTGTGCATGCCAAACACTGTTTTTAAAGGTTTGCATCTGAACCCTTTCTCAGATCCAATCTTTGAACAGAAAGGAAAAAAATTAAAATAAAAACAGAACTACTCAAGGATATAAAACATGTTGACAGCTGTGTAATTGACAATGTGCGAATGAGAAGGCCATCTGGCTTTTTTGTTGTAGGGTCGTGTATAGTTTTATCCACAGATACTTCCTTAACTATTACATTCTGTTTATCTGTGTAGAAAAAATTATTAACCTTAAAGGTGGCAAGCAAAAGACAAAGGTTTTCTCAAACATCAACATTTTTCCTTGAACATATATTGCAAAAGAGCATGTAAGATAGAAGACAGATTGTAAAAGTCACTTGAAACAGTTTTTTATAACAAAGTCCCCCCCCCCTCCCCGGGGGGGCCCCGGCACACAACTTGTATAAATTAAGCATGGCTAAAGTTTGGCATTTCTCTATCACATGCTTTCCAAGAGTTGTTAATACACAATGGGTTGGTGATGCAGAGCAATTTCAAGTTCTGTTATAAGCAGTAACTTTTCCTAGTTACAAAACACGCCCTCCCCACCTGCACACAAGGCCTCAAAGCATTTCTATAATTATGAACGGGGGCTAAACTGTGCTGAACCATCAGTGGAAAATAGCTTCGACAATCTGAACACCCACGGGAGACCTTCCACTTGTGAGATTGTCTGGCGCAGAGCTGAAACAAAGAGCCTATTTTGTATTTGTGGATATTATACAGACGTTTGGCTAGTCATGCGAATATCCAAATACTATCCACATATGAAATGGATATGTGTTTGCTTGTTCGTTTTGGTTTGGTTTGGTTACTTCATTTTGATGTTATTTAGTGCTATTTGACATGTGCAATAACTGAAACAAGAACCAAAACAAACAAACAAATGAACAAAGACCCAAAATGTACAAATGAATTGAAATAAAATATTTGAAGTGGCTATTTGAGCAAAGCAGGACAAATATCTCCATGGGTCTATTGACTCTGGGTGTAAACAGATGGCAGCTCTGGGGGTGGCCACGGCAGCCCACTTCACCCCTGGGTTGGTCGGTCCATCTGAAGGCAGCCTGCCAGATGTTGAAGTGGAACAGGTAAAGGCAGCCCCACTGGTGGGGCTCTGGAACATCCTGGAGTGCCTCCAGCGGAGCGGGCCAGCCAAACCCAGGGCATCATGTTGAAGTGGAGCTGCTATTGGTCTGTTTTGTGGACCCATGCTGCAGCTCCACTCACAGCTGGCTGTTGCCCCAATAACACCATAGAGTTGTGGGTGCCAGCCTAGAGCATCAGGCGATCATCTGCATCTCTATGGTGTGGATGGGTGGGTGTATGGCAAGGGCAGGCCATGGCCAGGGGAATCCGCTGGGTACATCTAGAATGGACCCAAGTGGGGCTGAGTGGGTGGACGCGGGGGTGCATCCCCAGAGCAGCTCTGAGGGCAGGCTGCCTCCATAGCCTTCTAAAAAACACCCTTTGTGTCAAACACCATTAGACAAATTCTGAATTGCTTCTTAACGGAGGCTGGAGGGCAGAGAAAGAAACTAGCCCCCACTACAGCCCAGCAAATAGTGTGAATTCTCCCAATGAAACAGTTTCTATATCATCTTGTCACACTCAGCTTCCAGCATAGGGGTGGGGAATCCACAGTTTCCAAATGGATTGCAACTAAGATAAAACCAGCTTGACTACGTCTAATTCCATTTAAGATGCCAATATAACCCCTTGGGTTATATATATAACGCCGTGGGTTCTGGATCGGCCCCTGCGGTCATCAGGGGGTGCTCTCCTGGAGGTCCCCCGAGTCTGCCGGGGGGCCACGATGGAGAGGGCCTTCTCGATGGCCGCCCCCCGGCTGTGGAACTCCCTGCCAATGGAGGCCCGTTTGGCCCCGGATCTCCCCTCATTTCGGCGCTGTTGTAAGACGTGGCTGTTTCAGTTTGTTTCGGGGGGGGGGGGGCGGATTTTTTATACCTCCTTGTTGTTGTCTATTTTAAAAATGCTTTTAATGTTAATGTTGTGCGCCGCCCAGAGCTGCCTGTGGCAGGATGCGCTGGTTACAAATGTCTAAATAAAATAAATAAATAATCCTTTATTCCTAAAAGAGCCAACTCAGAGGGTGAGGTGTCTGAAGCTGAATCTCGACAAGACGGAGGTGATGCTGGAGGGAGGGGCCGAGGGGTTGACAACCCCCATCATAGATGGGGTTCCCTTCCCTTTGTTCCCCACGTTTGTAGTCTGGGGGTGCTCCTCGACTTGCAGCTCCGCCTGGATGCCCAGATGGTGGCTGTGGCAAGGAGTGCATTCTGTCAGTTACATCTAGCACGGCGACTTCGTCTGTGCATCTCAGACTCCGACTGTGCCGCGCCTTCATCACTTCAGGACTAGACTACTGTAACGCACTCTACGTGGGGCTACCCTTGGTGATGGTTTGGAGACTGCAGCATGTGCAGAGTGCGGTAGCCTGTCTCCTTACAGGGACGGGACCCTGTGAGCACATAACACCAGTGCTACGGGCTCTGCACTGGCTGCCTATAGTCTTCTGGGCCCAATTCTAGGTGTTGGTTTTTACCTATAAAGCCCTACATGGTCTGAGCCCTACCTACCTGTGGGATCCCCTCACCCCCCCCAGATTCTGGATCAGCCCCTGCAGTCTGCCGGGGGTGCCCTTCCCGAGGTCCCCGAGTTTCTTGGGTGACGACCATGGAGAGGGCATTCTCGATGGCCACTCCAAGGCTGTGGAGCTCCCTGCCGGTAGTGGTCCACCTGGCCCTTCCCTCCTTCTGTCGACAGTGTAAGACCTGGCTGTTCTGCCGGGCTTTTGACAGGGGAGATGCACAGTAAGTGGGGGAGGGGGGGAGTTTGGGTTGGGGTGGAGGTAGAAATATTTGAGCTCCAGCAGTTTCTTGTGTTTTATATCCTGTTTTATATTTTGTCATTGTTTTATTGCATTTTATGGTTTTATTGATGTCATTTTGGCAGGAGGGTGCGGGATAGCAAGTACCGGTAACAAACAAACAAACAAATAAAATTTACCATTCCTTGATCTAATGTCTCTTCTTGTATGTTCCATGCTTTTTCCCTACCCTGTATTTCTCCTGACTCTTTAGACTTTAGGCTCTTTAGGGGAGGAATTGTTCATAATGCAGTTATCAATTGCACAAGGGGGGGGGGGGGCGTATTCTTGGATGGTCCTGAGGAATTATTACACAGTCAACAGGATTCAAATATAAGAACATAAGAAGTGCCATACTGGGTCAGACCAACAGGTCACAATGGTATTATGAACAATGGTACTGCAGAGTACATGAACTTCTGAAGGTCAGCACAATCGCCTCCCTTGTCCTCAAGGGTGTAGCTATATTAGGGACAAGTAGTGCAGCAGGTGGCACCAGTGCCCACAAGTCTGGGGGTCTCACACTCCCAAGTGCAGCTGCATCCCCTGCAACCAGGAAGGGAGGTGACATGGGACATTATATAAGAACATAAGAAGTGCCATACTGGGTCAGACCAATGGTTCATGCAGCCCAGCATCCTGTCTCCGACAGTGGCCAGTCACAGTGGCTTGGGAGAAGCACCCAACAGGTCACAATGGGGGATCCATTCCCTGTTGTTTACCCCCAGCTCCAGTCATGTTACCTGATCCTGTCTGGCTAATAACTACTAATGGACCTATCTTCCAGAAACTTGTCCAAACCCCTTTTAAACTGGCCCTTACCACAGCCTCTGGCAGTAGATTCCACAACCCAATTATACGCTGAGTGAAAAAATATTTTCTTTTATTTGTTTTAAACTTGCCACCCATGAGTTTCATGGAGTGTCCCCTAGTTCTAGTACTAGCTCCTTGTTTATTACTTCCACACCACTCATGATTTTATAGACCTCTATCATATCTCCTCTCAGTCATCTCTTTTCTAAACTGAAGAGCCCCAACCTACCAAGCCTTTCCTCATACGGGAGCCCTTCCATGTCCTTGATCATTTTTGTTGCCCTTCTCTGTACCTTTTCTAGTTCAGCTATGTCTTTTTTGAGATGAGGCGACCAGAACTGCACACAATATTTGAGGTGCGGTCACAGCATTGATTAGTATAGAGGCATTATGACATCCTCAGCTTTATTCTCTATCCTCTTCCGAATAATTCCCAACATTCTGTTTGTGTTTTTGACTGCTCCTGCGCACTGCACTGTGGATTTCATTGTATTGTCCACAATCACCCCCAGATCCTTTTCCTGAGTGGTAACTCCTAGCTTAGTGCCCAGCATTGTGTATGCATAGTTTGGATTATTTTTCCCTACGTGCGTCACTTTGCACTTGTCCACATTAAATCTCATTTGCCATTTAGATGCCCAGGCACCCAGTGTCGTAAGATCCTGTTGCAGTTCCTCACAGTCTGCTCGTGTTTTAACTACCTTGAATAACTTGGTGTAGTAACACTATTCCCGATTGTTCAAAAATAACAAGTCAGTGTCCCTTCTGTTATAATGGGACTCAGTTGGTACAGTCCAGGGAGGAGTCACAGGAAGGGGCGGAGCCATGTACAGAGTGCGGGCTGGGACTGGGAGTTAGAGTCAAGCGGGCAGCTAGGAAGCAGCACCTGCTAGCATTCTGAGCAGGCCTAATAAAGATCCTAAGAGAGTTGAACCTACCTGACTCGCCTCAGCTCATTGTTACATTGTAGCTGCGGTTTACCAAACAGCCGTGGAGAGAACTCGAGGAGCAGAGCCAGCACGACACAATTCATAAAGCCTCCGACTGCCTTAGACTTCAGCGGAAAGAACTAGGGCTGAAACTTGCCTCGCAGTTCTCGCCAGCTCCTGTCGAGAATTTGAGGGGGTCAGCCGGTGTTTCAGGCAGGGGGGCCGGCACGGGAGCCAAAGGTGACCAGGAGGGCGCCATCTTTGGAAAGAGCCTGCGGGCACCATCTTTGGAAAGAGCTAAGCATACAAAGAAGATCTGCTTGGCTCTATGGGTGTCATCTTCGATAAGGACAGCCATGACCAAGCAGCTCTTCTGCACATGCTCAGTTTAAAACTTCTTTTCTTCTTCCTTTGAAAATATAAACCCTGGAAGTGGCGACTGACACGGTGCAGAGCACAGTGCCGGGGTTGGGACCCCGCCAGACATTACGTAATAACTTGCCTGAACCCCCTGCTAGGCCCCCAAATCCCCGCCCACACTTTCTCTTCCCCCCAGGCTGGGAGGCCAGGCGGGGGCCAGAGGTGCCATGGGGACTTGTCTTTGCCCCCTGGTCACCTCTGGCTCCCCTGACGCCCCCCCCACCTGCAACTCTGGCCCCCTAGTGTAATTAACGAGAAATCAAGGGGGAAGGGGGAGAACACCCAACTTCTCAACCCCCCTCCTTGATTCCCACAAAGTATTCGCGAGAAAATAAATTCCTGTTTCAGCCCTAGAAAGAACCTAGCAGATCCACTTGAAGCAGGAGTTTGAACTCTAAACCGAGTTGGCAATGACGAAAGCAGAGGAAGGAACTAAGGTAAAACTGCTTTTCTACCTCATCGGAGCACAGGGGCGGAGGATTTTCACGGGTGGGAAACTAAGCCAGGCATCCCCCATCGGTGGTGATAACCACTTTAGAGGCCCACTGCGTGCCAAAACACAGTGAGACAGTGGAGCACTATAAGTTTTCCATGAGGGATCAGCGGGATGGTGAAGGTCTAGAGGCCTATGTGACAGACTTAAGAGCCCTAGCAAGCACATGCAAGTTTGGGGACCTAGAAGACTCACTAATTAAGGACAGGATTGTATGCGGCACTGGGAAGAGACAGTTAAGCTTGCAACTGCTCCGTGAAGAGCTAACCGTATGAACATGGCGCGCGCCATGGAGGCCGCCAGACAGAGACTGAGAGTCTTGGAGCCTAGGGGATTCGATGCAATGCTTGGGGTGCGGCAGAAAAAGCCCAATATCAAAACTAAAAGAGAGCAGAGGGAGTCACAGCACAGCGGCCGGTGCTCTTATTGTGGGAGGCGCCATGATATGCCAAAAGAGAAGTGTCCTGTATTTGGGCAAAGATGTAATGCTTGCAGCAAACCTAATCACTTCAGCAACATGTTGAAAGCAGCCAAAAGAGAGCAAAGAGTGCAACTTATGTGGGAGGAAGCGGAAGCCACCACATCAGATACTTAGTGAGGATGAGGAGCCACATGTGATGACTATCAGTGTAACGCCTCAGTCCCACCACGTGAGGGCCGTAGGAGCCAAAAGACAAGCAGCCATGTTTGTAACCAATGCAAATAGGGGGCAGAAAAGTCCAGTTCCAGCTAGACAGTGGGACATCTTGCAACGTGATCCCAAACGAAGAGCTTAGACCTCACAGAGTGATGATGCAAACAACAAGGTCCCTGGCCATGTATAACATGAGCACCATACAGCCAGTGGGTGAATGCAATCTAACCCTGAGAAATCTCAGAAATGGAAGAAAATATCATTTAAAATTGATTGGTAGTGGAAGGACAAGACCGACCACCACTACTAGGATCGCAAGCAATCCAGCACATGGATCTAATCAGAGTGCAGCACCAGAACTTCATGCATGCAGTGAAGCAGCAACAGATGAGTGTCAAAAGAGACAGAGTCCTGAGACAGGACAATCAAGCCAAACTGCCACCGATGAGAGGAACGAGGGACAGAGTCGTAACCGAATTCGAGGATGTTTTTAAGGCAGATGCATGCTTCAAAGGAAAGGAGAGCCCTGAAATTGATCCTGCAGTGCCACCAGTGTGCCTTCCACACAGGAGAATACTGGTGGCACTCAACGCACCAGTCAAGAAAGCACTAGCCAGCCTGTGCAAACGAGGCATCATCAAAGTCGAGGAAGCAAATATCTCGTGCGTAAGCAGCATGTTGGTGGTGAAGAAACCATCAGGCAAACTATGCATATGAATCGATCCAAAGCCACTCAACAAGGCACTGAAAAGGGCACACTACCCTTAACCTACCACTGAAGATGTGCTTCCTGAGCTATCCAAAGCATGCTTCTTCATGGTCTGTGACGTATGAGATGGATTTTGGCACATTAGACTGGATGAAGCCTCAGCAAACTAACTACATTCGCAACCCCATCCGGAAGGTACAGATGGCTATGCATGCCAATGGGCATCTTCCCACCTCCGGCGATCTTCCAAAGACATCTACACCAGGCCCTGGAAGGTCTGCCCAGGGTGAAAGTCATCGCAGATGATGTCCTCATATACGGGGAAGGCAACAACGAAGAGAAGGCAGAATGAGATCACGATGAGAAACTAATTCAGGTTCCTGGCCAGATGCAGAGACAGAAACGTAGAGCTCAACACAGATAAAATGAAAATGAAGCAACACCAGGTAGCATACATAGGAAGCATACTGTCGACTGAGGGACTGAGACCAAACCCCAAGAAAACCGAAGCTATCATAGAGATGCCTCCCCCCCCACAGACGTGAAAGGGATACAGAGACTAATCGGCATGGCCCAAACCTGGCCACCGAGGCACAGCCTCTTCGACAACTGACCAAGCATCACATTGCCTGGGACTGGGGAGCACCGCAGCAAAACACTTTTCACAGAATAAAAGAGTTCCTGACAAAAGCACCAGTCCTCCAGTACTACAAACCAGGACAACAGCTTGTTCTACAGTGTGATGCCTCAGAAAAAGGGCTAGGGGCAGTCCTGATGTAGGACAAACCTATCGAATATGCCAGTTGGGCACTCTCAGAGACAGAACAGGGATACACACAGATTGAAAAAGAGTTACAAGTAGTAGTATTCAGAGTGGAACGGTTCCACCAATACACGTTTGGCATCCAGTTGTGGTACTCTCAGACCACAAGTCACTTGAGACCATGATGATGAAACCCCTACTCAGGGCACTGAAACGATTGCAGAGAATGCTGCTGAGACTACAGAAATACGATCTACAGATCAGGTACTCTCCTGGAAAGAATCTTGTGCTAGCTGACATGCTTAGCAGAGCCTTTATTGAGGGTGAAGAGATGTGTGGAGATGAAGTTATTAAATCAATCAACATGCTATCCTGCATGCCAATGAAAAAAGATAATCTAGAGGAGCTAAAGAATGCAACAGATCAAGATACAACCCTACAAATGCTGAAAAACATGATTTTAAAGGGCTGGCCAACAGACAAAGCCCAGACACCAGTTGGTACAGAGCCCTACTTCCATTGCAGAACAGAGCTCAGTGTTCAGGAAGGGCTGATATACAGAGATTCGACCATCATGATCCCCTCTTTGCTTAGACCTTGAGTCATGGAGAAAATACATGCATCCCATCTGGGACTTGAGAGTTGCCTACATTTGGCAAGAGACTGTGTCTACTGGCCAGGAATGGGAGCCCAGCTGAGAGTCTACATAGAGGGCTGTGAAACATGCACGTCAGACAGCACCCAACAACATAAAGAGACGCTATGGCCACACGATACCCCCAGCTCATCTGTGGGAGAAGATAGGAGTCAACCTTTTCATGCTCAAAGATGCACCGTTGACTACTATTCAAATTTCTGAGAGATGACAAGCTGGAAGACACAAGATCCAGAGAAGTAATCGAACGATTAAAAATACACTGCGCCAGACACGGCATCTCAGACGAACTCATGAGTGACAATGACCACAATTCACATCAGAAGAATTCCAAATGCTTGCCCAGAAGTGGGATTCGAACATGTGACCTCCTCACCACCCTCCTCACCACCAACGGCAATGTAGAATTGTCTGTCAAGACAGCTAAAAGACTACTCAGCAGAGCTTCAGCTACAGGGGCAGACCCCTACATAGCCTTCTTGGTCCATTGCCCAGCCCAGCATAGCAGCCCAGCACAAGCCTTGATGATGTAAAGGTGTGCATGTCGTTTTCGTTATTACAATAACGATAACGAAAATTGTCATTTTCATTATCGTTATTGCAATAACGAAAACAAATAATAATGAAACTAGAAACGAAAACAACATTTTGTTTTTGAAATAAAGGGAAGAAACGAAAAAACGTATTTCCGGCTATAACTTTTTTGTTTCTTATTCAATTCTGATTTAACTTGGGGAGGTTGTACCCTCAAAGGGGGCATTATGTGTACCAGGTTTTGAAATAGTTGGACAAAAGGAACCGATTTGAGAAGCAATTGAATGTTGTGATTTTAAGAAAAGCTCCATACACATTAATGGCTACAACTTCTTTATCTTCCATCCAATTTGCATGAAACCTGTCATTATTTTGTCCCTCCATAAACTTAACATTCCTGCCAATTTTCAGAAAGATTGGATAAAGGGTCCTGGTGGTATAAGATATTACTTTTAAGATACATTTCTGGCTGTAACATTTTTATATTCCATCCTGGTTACCAGACATTTGGCAGGTATGTATCACATACCTTCCCTGCCATCTCTGCCAATCTACAGGACAATTTGATAAATGGACCCAATCTTACAAGCAATTGAAGTTGTCCACTTGAAGACCATTATTCAGATAAATAGCAGCACATATAGTGTCAGTCAGAGGCAGGCACCTGGCATGGCAGGGGGAGGGAGGCTGTAGGAGGGAGGAAATGGAGCAACCCAGAAGACTGACAGACACATTCACTGGCCAATTACTGCATGCTTCCAGCTTTACAGGACCAATTGGTAGTGGCTTCGAGGTGAGCATAGGGGGCGGCCGTGAGGTGGGCATAGAAGGGACATAACTGGGACTTTGGGGATAGCATCCCAGAAATTAGGAGACATAGTTTACACATCCAGGCTGGCCAATTATCATCATAATCACATCCTGCAGCACTGTGACAGAGGACATAACATAATCTCAATTGGCTCTTTCCTAAACAGACGCTTCTGACTTCCCAGTAACAAGTGGCGGAGAGAAGTTGGGATGGTCACAGCACAGAATGAGGATATTTGGTTGACATTTCTGCTGGCCAGTTGGTATCACAAACCAATATTATACCACAGTGACGTATAAGAGAATCCCTGGCATAGGCTCCTTCTCTGCATATGCTGTGCAGGCATATACAATTGGGACCCTTTATCACATCTTTCTGATATTTGGCAGATATGACTGTGAAAGTGTGAGATACAGCTCTGCCAACTTTCATGTACACTGTTTGGACTACAAAGATGTTATAGTCAGACATACATTTATAAGTTAATTGCTTATACCACTAGGACCCTTTATCACATCTTTCTGATATTTGGCAGATATGACTGTGAAAGTGTGAGATACAGCTCTGCCAACTTTCATGTACACTGTTTGTACTACAAAGATGTTATAGTCAGACATACATTTATAAGTTAATTGCTTATACCACTAGGACCCTTTATCAAATCCTTCTGAAAGTTGGCAGAGGTAGTAAATATAGGAAGGGGTGTAAACTTTCCATGTTTCATCTACATTAAATGTGAGGCAAAGAAGTTACAGGTAAGAATGTATATGAAGATTTGTGCAAAATAATATAATTCAACTGCTTCTAAAAATGAATTCCTTTATCCAATCCTTTTGGAATTTGGTACACTTAATGCCTTCCATAGGAGGTACAATCCCTCCATGTTACAGCCAAATATAATGAAAAACAAAAATGTTACAGCCAAAAATGTGGTTTTCATTGAAACCAATGGAAAATGAAAACAAAAGCAAAAACGAAAATGACAATTTGATATTTACGAAAACAAAAATGGCAGATTTAAATAATGAAAACAAAACCGAAAACAACATGGGGCCCTGGTGCACACCTCTATTGATGGGTTGCAGAACGAAAAAGCTACTTTCCATTTCCAGTTAACATCTAAAGTCCGAAATCATTGAAAACTGACAAACGGAAATGGAAAGGGCACAGCAGAAACTAGTACGCTACTACAGTCGGTCAGCACGAGACCTGCCTACGTTAATGGAACCCCTGTGTGGATATAGCTCTTGGAAGGGTCCCAAGCCAAAGGGACCAAAGGGGTCATCAGCAAGTAGTAGTGACCACTCAAAAAGGTTGCACCATACAAAGAAATTGTAGACACCACTTTGAGACAATGTTCAGGGCACAGACAAGCCTGCAGGAGGGAAGAGTCCACATGAGCCAGAGGAACCCGTGGAAAGTGATTACAGCTTCATGCAACAGTCGGAGATGGAGGAGGAGGTCCCAGAGGTCAGGGAGCCCGATTCACCAGCCCAGAAGTCCACAGAGGTGGAAGAAAGGCGATTGAGATCAGGGCACCCCATGAAAACCCCGGAGCACCTGAAGGACTTTGTCCTGAAATGAGGCCATGGTAAAGACAGTTCTCCAACAGCAGCCATGTGCTAGCAACCTCTGGCTGTTACCCTTCATACAGACTGTATATACTGTAAATATGGGGGTTCTCTAATTTAAAAAGGGGGGCAAGATGTTATAGTTGGACTCAGTTGGTACGGTCCAGGGAGGAGTTGCAGGAAGGGGCGGGGCCAGGTGCAGGGCACCGGCTGGGACCGGCAGTTAAATTCAAGTGAGCATCTAGGAAGCAGCACCTGAGTGCGCTAGCATGGCGAGCAGGCCTGATAAAGATCCTCAGTGAGTTAAATCTACCTGACTCGTCTTAGCTCATTGTTACACCTTCCACCACAGACCATGATATTACTTTAAATCATAAGATTTAAACAACAGAATCAGAATCCCTTTTTTGTTCTGTTTTTCTGACTGAGTCTTTTAGCCACACTGACTTTGCATTTTCAAGCTTCTCTCTGCAAAAGTGAAGGTTAGAACAAGGTTGGGGAACCTTTTCACTTCTGGAGTCCACTTTGAAAATCGGTACAAGCTCCATGGGCTGTACAGACGTCAGGGGTGTGTGTGCTTAAGGGGTGTGGATCAGGAAGAGGATGGTCCACATCCTAGATCCATGCCATAAATTTGTCCCTTTCTCGTGTCCAATTCCATGCTCTCATCTTTGCTCCTTTCCCGAGCTCAGTTTTTCAGGATTTGGATCCAGGTCCCAGAACTAGGAACTGGAAAGATGTGAGCCAAATGGGGTCCCCAGATTTGGGGTTCCCCGCCCCTGCACTAGCAGTTTCCTTTCTTAAAAGATGAAAGCCGACATTCACATCGTTTTACTGTGAATTTTTTTTACCAGCATTCAGAAACACCTAAATTGTGATGCTCATAATAAAATCTCTGGAGTTGGCAACCCTGTATTTTATGAGCCCTAAAGCCAATTACCATTCCCCGAACCCATTATGAAAGGAATTTGGAAGAATCCATTTTCAATGCACCTTCAGAAAGCAAAGGCAAATTTGAAAGCAGCCCAATTGTCAGCTCAGAGCTAATGAGGGCAGTGGCTGTGCTGGAAGGAGGGATAGGCTCTCTTTGAAAACTGAACAACACACTTCTCTGACAATCAGGCTTCAAAGAGGGTAAGGCACTTGCATTTCAGCTGCCTCCTCTTGGCTCAGCCACTTCACTCATTAGCACTCGGTGGGTGAAAAAGCCACTCTCGAGTTTGCATGTTTTAAAATAGCTGAATATTAAACTTTTGAATTAGCTTTACACCTTGGTGCTGGCGTCTTCAGTCAGTCTTGAGTCTGCTACATATTGGTTTCTGCTGGCAGCTCCACCAGATGAAGCTGGAAGTCACAGGGGATCAAGAGAATGCAAGGGCGTAGCTACCAAAGGGACAGGCGGGACATTTGTCCTGAGTCTCCCGCTGGTTGGGGGAGGGGAGGAACCCTAAAGTAGCTAAGCCACTGAGGTTTTTTTAATCTGCCTGCCTCGGCCCCCAGGCCCACCGGTCGCCACATGCCCCCCACCCCGAAGTGGACTTGTGGGTGGCCTGAAGCCCTGCCCCACTGGTGCCTGTGCCGTGGGCCCCGCCCCCTGCTGCACAGCATGCACACGGAAACCTATGCACAACTGCACGTGCACCGGCATTTTGCAGCGAAGTGCGAGTCTGCAGCAGTGGCGGTGCAGTAGCCTGGAGCAGTGAGAGCACATGACGCCAGTGCGGTCAGGTTCTGTTCTTCTGCGTGGCATGCACACAGCCAGGCAGCCAGCGCAGTGCATGCAACTTGAGGCCTTGGACTGGAGGGGGCCTGGAGCAGTTGAGTGAGCCACCGGGGCTGGGCAGACTGAAAGAACAAGAGGGCCCCCAAGCCTCATGCCCTGCAGTAGCTGAATGGCGGGGGTGAGGGGGGGCGCAACTCGAGACCGGAGCAGCCAGGCTGCCGAGCGGAGCCGGCTGAGGCAAGCCGCAGCCAAGAAACTTGGAGGGCCCCAGCCCCAACCTACTCTGCAGCAGCTGAGGGGGCGGGGCGGAACTGGGCTGGGAGCACAGAGCCACCAGCCGGAGGAGCAGAGAGGAGCCAGCACGTGGGGTGGGAGGGCCTGGAGGATTCATTGGAGCATTAGAGTGGAGTGGTGGTCAGCAGGTGAGTGGGCCTGAGGTTCCTCTGTGGGTGGCACTCAGACTCTGCATTCAGTCAGTGGCAGTGCTCACCTGCCAGGATCGATGCGGTGGGGGGTTAGGGGGGTCAGCAGGGGGTTTCCTGGCCTGGTGGTCGCTCGCCCACTTGGCGATTGCCTTGGAGGAATGGGAGTGGTTGGGTGTTCGGCTGATGGCAGTCAGGCCTAGCTGGAGGTAGGAGGCTTTGCCGGGGGGAGGGGTAATCTCTGCTCCAAGGGTTAGTGGTGAGAAAGACCTTGAAAACACTGTAGAATTAACAACCACCAAGTTACAAAGGTTCAAATTCCATCTCTCTGAACTTTAAAAAGCCTCACCCTGGAAACCCTGCCCTATTTAAAATAAATAAATAAATAAATAAAAATCCACCCTGTTTTAGGAAGCATGGAATCAATCCCACATATATGTTATCCTTTACTTAATTCAACCTTGAAACCCAAACCTCCAGATTTCTTTTTCAGACTCTGCTACTTCAGCTCCAGATGACTGCTCTTTTTAATTTGGTCATTAGAGAAGGATTTTGCATATTGCTCAGCAGCTACAGAGGTGTTTGTAAGGCTGGTGCAGCAGCATTCGCAGTGTAGCTGGGTTACATAGCGCAGCTTTGGAGCAACAGTATTAAAAGGTTTAGATTCTGTTCCTCATGGTGTCCTTGTGATGTATATTATTTAGAAAATAAGGGAGCAGCTCCTCATTCCTTACTTTGCGGAGGAAGGTGTTGGTTGAAAGGAAAACGACTAAGTAATTCAGGAAGTCAGAATGGGGAAATTTGTTGTGGCTTGTGAAGGAGACACACCAAACTCTGAAGGTGGTGTGTCTCCTCCACATCCCACTCCAGTTTTTTTCACTCATTGTTGATATGCAAAATACTAAAATCAAAGCAAGTTCATTTGTCCAAATACTAATTTTAGTGTAGGAAGGGTTCACAAAAGAGGGGTCAGAACCCCAAGTGGGGCTCACTGTATTGTTAAATGGGGTCTTGATGAGAATAGATCTGCATAACTAGGTATGCAAATTTCCAAAGCTTGGTGTGGGAGTGCTGTGCTAGAGGAAGTGGGACAAGGTGGGGGTTGTGGGGGTGCTCAGTAGTAGGGGAAGTACTCTATGCCCACACTCCTGTTATGAACAACTGCTAGTCCCCCTCCCCCCCCGGACTGGGCTCAGTGGGCTGAATTTGTTTGATGCCTGGTGGCAGGATCAATGTCAGGTAACTGACAGAGCCCTATATGCCCCCTTCTGCATCCCACCCCTGTGCTTGGTCCCCTCTTTTGCATGCACCCCACCTCCTGTGTAATTAATACATTTTATTTAATAAATACATTCGTTGACAGTTTTATGCAATAAGGACACTGAGGGGAGGAAAGCGGGGAGGAAAGAGGGACAGGGGAGACGATAGTGACTGGGGGCGGGGCAATTTCATTTCTTGTCCCATGGCCCAGTCCAACCTAGCTATGCCCTTGAGGGAATGGCTGTAGCAGGGACAGTTAGTGCAGCAACATCAGGGTCCAGCAGCCTGAGGTGGCCACACTCCCTAGGTCTGGCCGTGTCCCCTGCTGCTGGAAGAGGGATCTGCAGCTGCATTCCAACTACTGCACCAACCTAGCTATGCCCCCTTCAGGGGATGCTGTGGGGGCAGAGAGGGATGGAGCTGGGGCTTTAGCATTGTGTTGCCACAAGTGGCATGATAACATGCCCCGGCTCCATCCCGTGTCACGTCATGTGGGCCAACTCCACTCGAGGGCGGCTGTATGAGCAAAGCCAGATGACATGCCGGGGGGGGGGGGGGGGGGNAGCAGTGTTGTGCGAAGCGCCCAGCAAAATCATCACCTGCACCTCCAATGAAATTGATCTCTAGTTTTCTCTCTCTCTAGATCAACGCCTGCAGAAATTCATCATTACCTGGAAACAACAGTAACAAAAAACGCATCTAGGTTTGCCCTGGCAGACCCAACTGCCACATGAAGTTAGCTTAAAGAATTCTTCCACCGTGGGATGGTCTCAAAACAAAGCTTTTTCAAAAGTATCGCACACCGTAGGGTGCTTAGTCGTGTGGACCTACATACAGGCTTTTCCACTGCATCACCCTTTCACACCACCCAGAAAATTTGGTGAAGGCATCCTGCAGTGCAGATGGCATCACTACACAGAAGAATCGGGATGGTTCCGCTGTATTTGGACCCTGGGGCACAACTGAGGGGAACCTAGAAAGATCAATCCCCCCATTTTTGCCCTCCATTGAAAAAGCAGCCCGGCAGAGCTGCTACTCTGGCCAGCCCCCTCCCTCACAGAGAAGCTGGACCGGGAAGGCTTCAAGGAACACCGGAGGCACTGCAGAAATTCCATGCCTATCTTGCATGGGGTGCGGTGACGCTGCACCTCTCTGACGTCTTGAAGCCTTGCGGGGTCTGCTGCTTGGGTGGGGTGGGGGAAGCTGCCTAGGCACATGCAATTGCCCAGTGCAGGTCTGGGAGAGGAGCATCATCATCATCAGTGAGGCAGCACCTTTCGTCCCTTTTTTCCTGCCAAGTGTTCTTGGGCTCCTGACTAGTCAGTTTCCCCTCAGCAGCCCTAGAAGGCTGGCTGTACTCTCGCTCCCTCCGTGTGCGTGTGAGTGTGTGTGTGTGTGTGCGTGTGCGTGCGCCCCACTTGCCTTGTGCAGAAGTGGAAGAGGCTCAACGTTAGGTCAGGGCTAGTGCTGAAACTAGTACCTGGAAAAACAGGTATATCCATCGAAACCGGGGTACTCAACCCGACCTGGTAACACTGGGTACTAGTAATTAGTACTGGATTAGTGCCCAAAGAACTAACAGATGTGCTGATTTACCATTTTCTCGTTCTGATTTTCTGACTTCTGGTATTGATTTTTGTACCAATTTACCAGTCAGTACTGATCAATAAAACAGTAACTCGGTAAGTTGGTAATAGTAATACCCGGTATTTTTGAGTACTCGGGTGTCTGATCGGTACATGGGTAGGCCCAACACGGTACTTGAAATTGCAATAATTACCCGCGGTTAGCAAATGAGCTACCTGTTTCACCCCCAGCGGGCTTCAGCTCGTCTCCTCCCTCCACCCCCTTACTGATTTCCAGGGAAGCCCCAGCTTGGACCTCCCAGTGGCTGGTAGTGGGCATTCTGCCTTGGAGCTTGTGAGCCACGTCTGTTTGGAGTTGAGTGAAACACAGCAAGTTACACCAACTGATGATCTGACTCCCCAGTTTTAAAATCAGCACACTTTGAAGTGTACAGTTAATAACTGAAACGAGATCACTCTAAATTCCTCAAGGACTAAAAGCTCTCTTTAAATATTAAATGAAAGTTTAGGCCACAAGCAAAATATTGGGATACTGCTTGGAATTGGTTCAGGTTGACACCTGCCGTTACTTATAAACTTTTATCAAATATGGTCTTTTGGATATCACATGGAAAATTCAAAGTCCACAGAGTTAAACTAACTCTAATCAGGAGGCGTCTAAAAAAAGTGCATAACTTAAGCAGGAGTCCTTATGGAGGTGACCTTAATTCTGTAATAAGTAAGCAAGCACAGACTGACGACTGAGCATTTTTGGTGGATATTCTTCAAAAGATGACAACTATGTTGATTACGCTTAGGTTAATTTAAAAAGCATTAAAAATTCACTCCTTACTCTTTATTTTAATTACCTAAGTCAACAATGAGTCCTTTTAAGTATATTTTATAATAAGAAGTTTCTACATATGTAATACAAAAAAGAAAATTAAAACTAAATATTTTATAATTTGGGATGATAGGATAAGGTTTCTACACATGGCAAAGGAGGCCTCAGTTGGAAAATTGTGTTAGAAATATAAAAGTGTAAACAAAAGTAGTAAAATAATCTTAAAATAAACACTTTCACTGTCCCTTTTTGATATATTTAAATGAGGAACCTTGTGCTACAGAAATTAGTACTAACCCTTAAGTGTCATATTCAGAACTTTGATATTCATTTTTTAATAAATGGATTTCCATAAAGATTAGGAATTAATCTAACCCAACTTTCTCCCAATATGCTTATCGGCTGGAGGCAGTGAAAATTCACCTATCTAGGCTTAATAAAGCAGTTTTTTTCCAATTTAAATATACATTGCACTTAATAAGCTCGCATAATAATTTCAACAATGTTCCTGAGTTTTTTAAATTACCTTCCCGCTGTGTCCTGGAGACAACCCTGTTCTGTCTTTCATTTTTTAAGCAGCTGATTTTATTAATATAATTTTCATTCTCATCACACCGAAAGCCCACAAAAACTCAAAAAACTTAAACTGCAACTTTCCAAAGCAGTGCAGCTATTGTGGAATGACACCACATGAAATCTCTGCTAAACACTCATGCTGATGTTTTGTTGACCTTTATTCTCTGATATAAGGAAGAGACTAGGCTGCCCTGTCCTTGCAATTGTACAAGCCCCCAAAATCCTTCTCATCCCATTTTTCATCCTCAGGATAAGGATGAGATACTAACACAGTTCTTAGGAAAGTGCATTGACTGTCAAATGTCTTTCCTTTCTTCCGTGCACACACCAGTGTTTATCAGATTAAACCATAAATTATTCTTATTAATTATTTGCATGACAGTCATGTCTATATGCTCAAGCTGGGATGAGGGCTACTGGTCCGTTCACTCTTATACCTGGATGCAGCACCCACCTAGAATTTTAGAATTCCCACAGGAGTCAGTGCCTGTTTTCATTTTAAGTCGGAATGGAACTGAATCTTACTTACTTACCTTCTTACTTTAACGCTATAAAATTTGTGGCACTTCTTGAGTTACGGAAACTCATGGAGTAAAATTCTGGCTCTGTCAAAATCAATGAACTTTTGGCCATGTACTTCGATAGAGCTGCTATTTCATCCTGTACTTTATTTTAAACGTCACAATCTAGTTTAAAACAACAAAACCAAACCAAATAGGAAATCTCTCTTTCCATCATTTCATTTATTTGGCTTTTCCTTGGATTTTTACACATTACTTGGGCAGCTTTTCATTTTCCTTTCTCCTCCTCATTCTCATGATTACAGCTTGGAGACATTAAGGCCATTTTTAAATGGGTACAGATGGGGGGCAGGGCCATGCTGCACTGATTGGTGCGCCGATGGGGAATCAAACCGGCTAGGGATGAGTGTGCGCCCTACCCATGCACAGTTTGACCTGCCCCGGCATGGAGCATCCTGGATTTTTCGTTGATGTTCTGTGCATGGGAATGAGTGAGCGGTGCGTGGGTCACAGGAGCATGTGCCCTCTGCCCCCACACGCTACCTTCAGATGGGCATCTAGATGTGTGGGGGATGGGTGAACCTGTGAGGGCGGCACCTCGTTTAAAAGCCTAAAACAAAAAACTAAAATACCAGATTAGAACTAAATACATTTTAGCCAAGATTCTCAGAGTTTCTATTTTTTGTATTAACTGACCAACTTGATCGTATTTATCCTTGTCTGGCAATGCTGCTGATGAACTAATGCAGGGGTGAGGAATCTTTTCCCTCCCAGGGGCCACTTTGAAAATTAGTACAAACTCCAAGGGCTACATAGAAGTTTGGGATAGAGGTACTTAATGGGTGCGCGCCGGAAGAGGACAGTCCAGATCACGTATTTATGCCATGGTCCCCCCCTTCCCAATCCTGTGTTCAGGCTCTCATCTCTGCTCCCTTGCCCTGAGCTCAGTCTTTCAGTACTTGGTGGCAGGATCTGGATCTAGGGGTCAGATGCAGTGTACAACTAGTAGCGCTATAGAAATGATAAGTAGTAGATTCAGGAACTGGAAAAGGGTCAAATAAAAACTCGTCATGGTCCGCATTTGGCCCCTGGGTCCGAGGTTCCCCACCAAAGGACTAATTGATATTAATCAATCAATACGTTTATTGTTTTAGCCATAGGTTATAACAAAATAAAACATACAGATTTCAAGATAGCAAATAAAAAGTAAAATTAACACTAGGAACTAGGGGTGGGAATATTGGTATCGGATAAATCTGATACACCCGATAATCAGGTATATCGAATTAATCTGATAATCACCGGTATCGGCATACCGGATTTTTAACATTGGCCCCTTTACCGGGTTTTTTTACATTGCAGCCATTTAAGTAAATGGCCACAATGTAAAAAAACTGGTAAAGCGGTCAATGTTAAAAATCCGGTATGCCGATACCGGTAAATCCAATACCAGGGAGATCCGATACTGATAAATCTGGTATCCGGTATTCTCCCCGGTGTCCCATCCCTACTAGGAACAATTCAGCCCACACTGGGCCACTTGGCAATGTATGGTGTCAAATAAAATACAAATCATGACCTGAAACAAGACACAAATTCAGCCAGGCCTTAGCGCTCAAATAGTTAAGGTGTGTTACACCCTCCATGATAAAGCCCCAACATTCTATTTCCTATAAAACTGGCATGATTAAAGTTAGGTTTGTGACATTTGTGGTGAAGGATCACTGGAGTAAGTGGTTCACGCTGTCCAAATCGCAGCTGAATCGGTTGGATTACAGCTGAGGTATCTCAGTTTGAACACTGCACTTTGAAAGCCTGTTTTTTCAAAAGTTAGACCCTCTTGATCTCGGCAGGGTAATGGGGTTTTGTGTTGGTTGGGAGGAGGTCTAAGCCTTTTAGAAAATTCAAGGAGGCTGGTGGGGTGTGCCTTTGGTTTACTTTTTGTAAATCTGGTTAGTAGGTTTTAAGTTATGACATCTTGAAAATTCAAAATTCAAAAATCCTGAGGATGGAATGCTTGCGAACATTCTATGTGTAATGTATGCATTACAAGATGCAAACAGTCTTGAATAGTGGGGACTACAACTCCCAGAAGACACTGCTTGCCAGAGCCTATCATTGCTGGGGAAAGAGAAGGAACTGCACCTCTCAGGGGGCAATGTGAGTGACTGGTCAGCCATGTGATCTGGTGGAGAGAGGAAAGGCCTCTGGAAGGGAGAGAGCTGAAGGTCATTATGATCTGATCCCGCACAGAAGGTGCCTCGGCTTGGCGGCCAGGGATGCTGATATGGCTAAACAACAGAGCTAGCTAATCCGGCAGTGATGTTTGGGGTGGCTGATCTTGCCCCCTAAACCCTCCCAGAACCACAGTGCACATAGATTTCAGTGACAGCCCTGCCCTCTCCAAAAAGGTAGGGTGTCTGGGCTGCGGCTCCAATGGGGCACCCCATTGGAGGAGCATGGCTGGGGCTGGAGCTTGCCTGGGATGGTCCCAGGTGCAGGAAGAGGGCAGAGGTTTATCTCAGAGACAGGGACACGAGGCTACAAGCGGGATGGAATCAATTTTCTTTCAGCACCTTTCTCTCTGACTTTTCCAACCCCACTAAGGAATGAGGGGTAAGCGGGTGCTCTGGGCTGATACAGTGGGTGTTCTGCAGGAGGGGGGCAGGGAGATGGTGGGGTCCTCTGAAGAGCAGCCCTGTGGGGCAGAGTGGCAAGTGTAGTTCTCTTGGCAGGCGTCTAAGAGCGAGCCTCAGTAAAATGAGGGAAATCCTATGGAGGAGCATGGAGGGAGGGATCATACACAAAGGGGGGGTGGATATTAACAGGAGAGAGCTGGGGCAAACCCTCTGTAAATAGCTTCCACAGTGGAAGCCATGTATAGGGGGAGTAACGTGGGGGAGTCTTATAGAGACAGAGAGCTGCCATGGGAGAGCCCTGGAGAGAGGAGAACTGAGTGAGGGAGCTTTGTACAGGGGGAGAGCTGCAGGATGGGCAGCATTATGTCGGGTGGGTACATGGGGACATCAGAGTCAGGGAGCCCTGTACAATGAGTGAACTAGCCAGGGGGTCCTGTACAGGGGGAGGGTCTAGAAAGCAGAATGGCCAATGTTGCACAAGGGAAAGATCCCTGACAGTGGGGAGTAGAGTGGGAAAGTTTGCAATGTTTAAACCAAACCAAAGTTGTTGTATTCTTAGTAAAGCAGGGAGCTACCAGTAAAAATTCAACTTTGCCTTCGTTGCTATTTGAAGGAAGTAACAACCTTCTAAACTGGATGGAGCAGCTCTTCCTCCTTGGCCTCCCCTGAGCCCTGCTCCCATAGTGGTTATACTTTTTCTCCATTGCATTGTATTTAACAAAAAACCTGGATATTCCATAATAAAAAAACCTCCGGTTTACAACTTAAAGATCTTGCAAATTCAATCATGCATTAAAAGCATGGAAATTGCAAGTTAAGGCTCCCACCTTAACTTTCATGCCATGTTAGCAGTAAAGACATTGTACAGTCTCACATTGTCACACAGCTTAGGCTCCATACACCCACATTTTGCCTTCGTCTTTCAACCCCAATCCTCTTCCTCTTTGCAGGTTGGGGGCAACACTGAAGCTGGGAACAGGAGGGGTGATTTCAGACGTTACGGGCTCCTGAGTCACCACAGTGGATTCCCAGCGGTGGCGAACCGGCTAATCACCCCCATGGGCAAGAGAGGCCCCAAACAAATGTGATGGGAGCAGGACCACAGCAGGGAATTGGACCGGCAGACCACGGCCCGGGGCAATGCAACAGACGTTACGCCGATCCTGGGTTGTGGTCAAAGCACCCAGAAGGCGCCGGGGTGGCTCGTCTCGGCTGCTGCTGTGTGCCCTTTAAATCTCCCTCCCCGGCCTGTGTTGTAGCCTGGCAGTGACGCTGCATGCTTTGTCCCTGGCTGGGAATCATGTTGCTTGATTCCGGCTGCTGGTTGCCGTTCAGTCGTTACTTTTTTTTGTTTCCCAGTGGGCATCTCTTTGACCACACTTTCGGAGATGGTCCGGGCCGGAGCTCCCGAAGCGTGGTCATTTTTGACCCCTGGTGGGTATTGAATGTGGTGAACATCTGGCGCCCGCGAAACAGACGTTCAGGGTGCTTTGGCCCCGCCGCGGGATTGACCGTGGTTCACTGTGGTTGACTGTGGGTGATTTCAGATGAGACGGGGCGGCATTCGCCCCGTCCTGGAATCACCCAAATGATTCCCCGCCGGGATCACTCTGGCACGTCCAACAGACGTGCCGGCTGATCCCGGCAGGGAATTGGGGAGGGGGTGGGGCCGTGCAGCGCAACGTGTGGCTGCATAGCCCCACTACCCCATGCTCCCCCGGCGCCCGCCCTCTGGGGAGATGGGCAGGCGCCACGGCTAATGCGGCTGCAGCACCCGCCCGATTTGACCACGGCCCAGAATCCCGCCGGGGATTCCAGGCCGTGGTTGCTGGTCAGACATTACTTTTTGTTGGTTCCCACCGGGAATCTTTTTGACCACGCTTGCGGCGATTGTCCCGTGGGGAGCCCCGGAAGCGTGGTTGAAATTGACCCCATGTGGGAATTGACCGTGGTGAACATCTGGCGGTCACCAAACAGACGTTCAGGGCACTTTGACCCCATGTGGGTATTGACCATGGTTCACTGTGATCTCGTAACATCTGAAAATACCTTGTGGTCTCATAACATCTGAAAATACCCGAGGGCATGAGCTGGCCCCTCACCCTGTCCTTTCTCTCTATCCTTTCATTTCAGTTGGGGAGAATGAGACAGCTGATGGCTCAAAACCATCCCTCTTACCCAATAGTCTCCACTGCCCTTCCAGAGCACAGTGAAGCTGGGTAGAGTCGTATACAAATGTTTAATTAAAACCAAGTTGGGTATGCATTGAAATTAATAAAATGGAATGGCTATTGGAAGGAATGGAGGCAGCAGTAATGCCAAATTCTAAATAAATACTATTGTCATTCCAACATCCAGTTAAGTGATTGTGAAATTATACAACACAGTTGCATCTTCGGGAGTACATAGGGAAGGTAAGAGGGTGTGAAATGATGAGGAAGGCACCAGCTGCCGTAAGTGGAATGGTTGGAATGACAGAGGAAAATACAAAGAGTGTGCAGGATTAAGTAAGTGGGTGGAATGGCAGGAGGAATTAGAAATAGTTACAATAACAAGGTTCGGAGTGAAATAACTGATTCAGAAGGCTGATGGGATACCAGGGATACACACTTACCATAGCTGACTCCCTATCCTTTGAGTCCCAATAGCCTCCCTCTCTGTTATTCCACTTCCTCTCATGTTTTTTTTTTGTCATTCCACACACACATTTCTGTTCCATATGACACATCCAGACAAACATTGTATTTACCAGGACTTTTGAGTTCTCTGTGAGGGGAATGGGGGCTACAGGGGAAACTTGGACCCAGGACTCAAGCGGGCCCTGTCAGCTGGCGCAAACTTGCCTGTGAACAAAGTGGAGATACAGGGAACTGGGTGAGCGCAGATCCACAGTCCTCCCCCGCCTCCAGCTCCCTCGCAGCGGCAGAAAAAAAGGAGTTCAGTTTCTTCTGTTTCAGAGAAGGCTGACCGTTATAGCCCAGAGGACCAGGTCTCACTCGTTTCCTGGCCATTTTGGGGAAATCCCTGGGAGGGGGGGCCTCGCCCCACTGGAGCCTAAAGTCCTCGCACAGCCCTCTCTCTCCAGGCCGGTCTCCCTCCCGGCACAAAAGCCGCAGGCGGGGCGGCGCCTTATATGGATCAGGGGGTGGGGAATCCCCCGGCACAGCTGATTCCTCGCCACTCAGGAAACTGCCGGCAAACTGTGTCTTTAGGCTACACCCAATCTCAGCCTATTCTGCCTCCAGGGCCAACGTGTCCAGCAAAACACCTTGAAACACACTGGTAGGGCAGGGGTCCCAGCAAAGCCCTCTCTCTCCAGGCTGGTCTCCCTCCCGGCACCTATGTTAATTATTTAAACTGGCTTTGACAGTTAGGGAACCTTCTTTTACGCCAGTAATTATGCTTGGTAGGGAACTTGGATTTAACACTTTGGGCCCTGACCCTGCAAGTGTTTACACCAAAGTCAGCGGGAACTACCTGTGTGAGTGATCTCGGGATTGGGACCTTGATTTTAATCTCTGTTCCCGCTAAAGCCGATGGCACTTCCTGCGCTGTTCTTCAGAAGGCAGCAGAGACCTGCCAATCCTCCGAGAGGACTGTAGTACAATGTCTTTACTGCCAACATGGCACAGAAGTTAAGGTGGGAGGCTTAACTTGCAATTTCCATGGTTTTTAGTGCATGATTGAATTTGCAAGAGCCTTAAATTGTCTTGTGAACTGGAGATTTTTTTGATTATGGAATATTAATACACACACAAACCAATAAAGATAACTTAGAATTTCCTATGCAGAGCGTGCGATTAATCAGGCCCAGTCCCTGAGGTTAAATTTTTTTTTTTTTTAAGGTAGACTTTTATAAAACCCTACCTGACATGAGACTTGCTCCTAAGCAGAGCATAGATTTAACCGAACCTAGCTCCTGAATTTAATTTTTAAAACCAACAAATTTATTCAGAGGATAAAACACCCTACCAATAAACAAAATCAAAATGTAAAAATACAAAATGTACAATACAAATGGGCTATTAAAATAGCTGCGTACCAGCACTGCAAAAACATAGACTTAAAAGCCTGAGTTAATTCTTAGGGGATCAATGACTAAGATTCCTAGTGACATAAGTCTTGCTCCTACGCGGAACAAAGGGTTGACCAGACCTTACCCTGAAGTTGCTGTTTGCCAGGATATAATTATGAAAGATACTCAATAACATGGGTCATAATCCTAACAAAGCATGAATCTGACCAATCCTAATCCCTAGGACTAATGGATATCATAGGAACTGATAAGTGAACTCGGCTGTTAAAATCTATGTGACAACAGCTGCCTAAATGGATAGAAAGGAGGAAGAATGACTTTCGTTTTAGCTCTTCTGTGTAGTCTGTTGGCTCTGTCCCTAAATTAATTAGTTTAATTGCGGTTAATGGTGTTAATTGTAAACTGTGACAGATTACATACTTGTGCTTTTAATTGCCTGTGTCAAATAAGGACCTGATTCTGCCATCTTTTAATCATGCTGAAGAATGCCTTACTACCTGAGCAGTCCTAATGCTTTTCAAGAGGATTACTTTTAAAGGGAGGCATACTAAGCAACTCATTCACAAACCATCCTTTTAGAGTGGATAGCGGCACAAACCCACATTTTGGCCCCAATCCTAAACACAGTTGCTCATGAGTAAGGGTGATTTCAGACGTTACGGGGCCCGTTGGCCCCGTACTGAAATCAACCCATTCGTTCTCCGCCGGGGTCACCCCGTCACGCCATATCAGACGTGCCGGGGAATCCGGGAGGGGGCGGGGCTGTGCGGTGCAGCGTGCGGCCGCACGGCCCTGCCCCCTCCACGCACCCTGCCGCCCGCCCTCTGAGGAGACGGGCGGGTGGCGGGGCCAATGCGGCCGCTGCGTCCAGCCGAATGCGCCACGGCCCGGGATCCTGCCGGTGATTCCGGGCTGTGGCGAGAGGCCAGACGTTACCTTTTTTTGGTCCCTGCTGGGGTTCCGTTTGACCATGCTTCCCAGGACATTCCCCCGGCTAGCCCAGGAAGCGTGGTTCAAATTGACCCCTTGTGCAGATTGACCGTGGCGAAGATCTGGCAGCCGCCAAACAGACGTTCGAGGCACAGTGACCACAGGTGGGTATTCACCGTGGTTCACTGTGATCTCGTAACGTTTGAAAATACCCTAAGTCTCATTGTAATCAATGGGGCTTACACCTGCACACGTTTGTTTAGGATTGAGTCCTTTGTGTGTTGTGTGAAATACTTAGCACTTCTTTGGTTCCTTAATTATCTCTTGTTCTCTGCCACCAGATGCAAACCATTTGTTTGTAAGGCTCAGATATTATCAAATAGCTCTCACGTGTGATTTGATTGTCTCAGAGCAATATTCAGACTCTGATGCATCATTTCCAGTTTTTCTCTTCCTACTCAGAGTGACCATAGAGATGTGGCAGAAGAGTCTTTGAAAAGGGATGTCTTCCATGTTACGTCCAGAACAGTGCATGCAAGAACATTCGTTCATAACCTTTCCATTGTGGGAAATACCAAAAGGAAGGAAGGAGAAGAAGTGACTTAGGATGCTTTCCCATGAGGCTGCTTGCGCAGCCTTTGGCACCTTGGGAACATGCACTATTCAAATGTAGCGCAGCTTCCGTCTCATGGGAAAGGAGGAAGTGTAGGTCTCCTGCTGGCAAGCTTGCGCATCGGACAACCCTGAGGGAGAGCCGCACTTCCTCCTTTCCCACAAGACAGGAGTTGCGCTACATTTGAACTACGCAGGTTCCCGCACCGTCAAAGTCTGCTCATGGGAAGGGAGTTTCCGCTAAAGGCTGCTCGTAGGAAAGCAGTCGCAAATGTATGAGAATCAGAGCAGTTGCATGACTGCATTGCTATTGTACAAAACAAACACAATTTGAGAAACACGTGAGAAGTTTTGAAAGAAGGAAGAGTGTTTTTTTAACAAGACCTAAAGATGGCAGAATTGAGGTCTTAATTATTTTTTTTTTAATATGAAACTATGGGTAAAAACAGATGTGACAGTGGCCTACTGTGTCCCGCTTTGGACCAGGATCCACTGTGTGTTCACATGCTGCCAGATGTTGGCCTGGTACTGCCACGGGGTGGGTAGGTTAGCCCAGGCTGTGTCCTGGGAAATCTCTGAGGACCCAGCCCAGGCCAAGAGCAGCCCACATGGGCCAACACAGTCTAGCATGTGTGTTTGGCCCTGCTGTCCCTGCCTTGGGGAAGGGGCTGCCATAGCCGAGCTCCATGGCTAGTCGCCATGGTAGGGGGCAGGGCTCAGAGCCAGCGACTCGCCCATTTGTTGAGCCCTCTGCCCTACCTGGGGCGTGCTGGAGGTGGGATGGCTCTCCAGCTGCAGGCACATTAGTTTGGTGCCCCTCCCTGACTCGCCTGGGCTGGGCCAGAGACCCGCCACACCGCCCACACATATTTTACCCAAATGTTGTGTTAGGGGAATGCTGATATGATCCAACTTTTTGCTTAGTTAATATAACCAATCAGCACCACGCTACAAAATGGTCTGCTCCTATGGCAGAGCCTATGCTATTCCAAACAAGCAATTTAAATTTTAGCTCAATCCCTTTGAGCTTAATGCAGAAAATAATATTTCACACCTATCATTTCTCTGATACTCAAGATACATTTGTTATCTTTGTACGACATCCCAGACTGAACCAAATAATAGCCAGTGACCTAATACTGCCAAAACGCCATTGCTTCTTGCTTGTAATAGTGAATGACGATTGCTTCAGTAACTGCATTAAGGAGATTTAATTACATCTCCTCACTGGATGGGTTTCTCCCAAATACAAATAGCCGTCCTAGGTTGAGTATTTTTACCAGTCTCATTGGCTACAGTTGGATTCAATTTTGGCATGTTATACAATACCTAAGCAGAGTTATTTTTAATTGCACCACTTATTAATTATTAATTATTAATATTGTATTTATATAGTGTTAGCAATGTATCTGGTGCTTTACAAGTGTTGAAAATAGACCGTTTTTCATAACGCCTAACAATAATTTGGAAAATATCTTTTGCAAACAAAGAATCTTCCTTCACTTGAAAACTGATTTGGATAAGACCATAATCACTGCACACAGAACGTTCTGTGGAGTGGAGTGTGCATTTAGTTTTCATTATTATAACGAAAACAAACATTTTGATTTTCATTTTCATTACAGTAATAGCGAAAACAAATAATAATAATAGTAATGAAAACTAAACAATAGAATGATTGTTTTTGAAATAATGGGAAAACACTGAAAAACGTATTTTTGGCTATAAAGTTTTTGTTTCTTATTCAATTCTGATGAAACTTGGCAAGATTATACCCCCACCAGAGGGCACTATGTGTACCACATTTGAAAAGATTGGATAAAGGGGACCGATTTTAGAAGCAATTGAATGTTGTGATTTTAAGAAAAGCTCCATACACATTCCTGGCTACACCTTTTAAAAATCTTCCATCCGATTTGCATGAAACCTGGGAAGAGTATGTCCCTCCACTAGTGTACCAACTCTACCAAATTTCAGAAAGATTGGATAAAGGATCCTGATGTTATAAGCTATTCACTTGAAAATACATTTCCGGCAGTAACATTTTAATATTCTATCCTGTTTACAAGTAATTTGGCAGACATTTTTATCACACACCTTCCCTGTCATCTCTGCCAAATTACAGGACAATTTGATAAAGGGAACCCATTTTATAAGCAATTGAAGTTATCCCCTTGAAGACCATTATTCAGATGAATAGCATCACATGCAGTGCCAGTCAGAAGCAGGCACCTGGCATGGCAGGGGGAGAGAGGCTGTAGGAGGGAGGATGGGGAGCAACCTAACAGACTGACAGACACATTTATTGGCCAACTACTGCATGCTTCCAGCTTTACACCACCAATTGGTGGTGGCTTCAAGGCGGGCATAGGAGGCCGGCCCTCAGGCGGACACAGAAGGGACATAACTGGAACTCTGGGGATAGCATCCCAGCAGTCAAGAGACATAGTTTACACATTCAAGCTGGCCAATTATAATCACAATCACATTCTGCAGCACTGTGACAGAGGACATAAGAGAATCTCAATTGGCTCTTTCCTAAACAGATGCTTCCAACTTCCCAGTAACAAGTGGGGGAGAAAGATTGGGATGATCACAGAACAGAATGAGGATATTTGATTGACATTTCTGCTGGCCAATTGACATCACAAACCGATCTTGTACCACAGTCACATGTAAGAGAATCTCTGGCATATGGTCATTCTCTATGTATACTGTGCAGGCATATAAAATTGGAACCCAACAACTTTCTGATATTTGGCAGACATGATCCTGAAAGTGTGAGATACAGCCATGCCAAATTTCATGTACACTGGGTGGACTACAAAGATGTTACAGTCAGACATACATTTATAAGTTAATTTCTTATACCACCAGGACCTATATTCCAATCCTTTTGAAATTTGTCACAGATATTAAACATGGGGAGGGATAGATACTTGCCAAGTTTCATCCACATTACATGGGAAGCAAAGAATCTACAGCCAGGAATGTATATGCAGATTTTTGCAAAATGTCATAATTGAACTGCTTATAAAATCTGAGTCCTTTATCCAATCTTCCCAAAATTTGTTACATGTAATGATGTCCATTGAAGTTACAATTCCTCCAGGTGTCATACAAATATAATGAAAAACAAAAAAGGTATAGCTGAAACTGTGTTTTCCATTTAAACCCATGGAAAACGAAAACGAAAGCAAAAACTAAAATTTTATATTTATGAAAACAAAAATTAAAGATTTAAATTAAAAAAACGAAAATGAAAAACAACATGGGTCTCTGGTGCACACCTCTAGTGGACTCTGATACAATTAGATGCACTTTTTCAGTTTGATGCTTTTATTGCATTTTTCTTTCCAGATTTATTTATCATCTGATGAAGAACATTTTTTCCCTGATCCACTCTGGTTCAAAATGGTATTTTTACAGTGCAAAAAACTAATCAATATAAGCTTATGAGTCTAGACAGGTAATGGCAAACTGACTAACAGATATTTCATTTCATTTTGTGGGGCCAATGCTCTGGAAACTGATACGATGGAAAAGGATTACTCATTCACCATTGGGTATAGCTGTCTTTAGCCATCTATGATAGTGGTGCAAAGCAGAAATACAATTGTGTGGTTTCTGACACACAAGGGGTTTTAAATGGTGGAACTTGTCCCTTTCGTCGTCTGAGATGATGCAGGTTGACAGGTCAGGTAAGGCCTTGGTGGGAAATGTTTTAGAATAAATGAAGAGGAGTGTAATCTAATAGCAAGGAAGATTAGAATGACACAGGGTTGAGGAATAAACACAGAGTCCCGTGCCCAGACTAACTTTCTTTTGCACAAAGCTTCCAGAGTAAATGTGTTGGAGGCTCCCTGGTCAAATATGGTGCCTTTTCATGTTTATCTCAATTATTTGATTCCAACCATACATGCTGCACACAGTGGAACTGCAGAGTGGTCATTAGAGATTTATACTCCAGCTAAGAAGCTCTGTAAATTACTTCACAATAATCTGAGAAGCACAGAAAGCAATTTCTTTCAGTACGTATTGACCACTGTCGTCCCCTGAGGAGACGAGGCTACACTAGGTCAAGTGCTTGTGGCATGGAACTGCTTGTGTTTCTTTAGTTTAAAGTTAAGTTACTGAGATGGCTCCTTCTCTCATCTTTTTTACCTCTTGCATAGGAGCAGCTGCTGGTAGATGCAGGTGAAGTAATTCCTCTTCCTTGCTTCCAGCTGCTTTTACAGACTATATGCATATTATGGGGCCGAGGACTGGCGGAAGTAGCTAGGGGGGCTGCTGCCTTATAGCATTGATGATTTGTATATTTTAATGTCCATGACTTTTAAAGCTATGGGGGGGGCGCAATCCAGCAGCTTGCGTACGCCGCCCACAGGTGCTGCGCTTAGACCAGAATGCATGTGCTCAGGTAGGCATGAGTGCCGGACACACGAGTGCGCGCGTTCTGGCCTGAGCATGGTGCCTGGATTGCCGCCCAGGTGATTGTCATTAATGTTGATCATACACTGTACAGCAGGATTATGAAGGGATCCCGGTTGGGGGTAGGATTGCCAGATTAAAATTTCAAAAATAAGGGGCACTACTAAGGGATACTGAAATGAGGGGTGTCCCTTATGTTCCATGGAACTGTGATATTCAGAATAAGAGAGGTCTATTATTTTCTGTAGAGATGTAGGGCTCTGAATTAAAGTACGCTCCCTTAAAATAAGAAACTTCTGGAAAGTCTAGTTGGAGACTAGCCCCCCTTCTGATGACTGGAGGCCCCTCCCCCAAGCTCACCACTCCACATTGTCAGCCTAGGCTGGAAGCTCAGACTCTGGATATTTTCAAGTGTGACACTACTATGGGCAGCCACGCTTATCCCATGGTGGCCACCCATGGTGGCGTCACGTCTGCTCCTGCCTGCCAGATGTTTGCTGCAGGAAAGAGCAGAGTACTCCCCAGACTGTGGCAGGGTAACTCCGGGTTGTGCGCTGGGCTCCCTGCCAGTGCACATCCCGGAGTTAGCCTTGCCATGATCCGGGGGAGGCAACCCTGGACCGTGGTAGAGTGGGCCACCATGTCTGATAGCCTGCTCTACCTAACTCCGCCCGGTGGCTGGAGTTTATCTAGGTGAGCGCGGCAGCCTCATAGGCCACCGCACCTGCCCATCTGGGAGGAGGCTGGGCCACGCTGCGTAGTGAGGGGGGGCAGGGCCATGCGGACCACGTCCACACATCCCCCCACCCGCTCCCTGCCCCCTCCACAGCCTTGGCTGTTGGCAGGTTTGTTCAGCGGCGTGGCCAGATCCTGCCATGGTGAGGGATTAAAGCATTGTGGTGCTCAGCACCATCACATGTAAAAATACCCCATCTGCTTGTCTTTCCTCCTCCTAGCTTTCTACCCTACTTATATCTCTGTATTACCAACCCCTAACTGCCTGCTGTCAATCACCCCTCCCTGGATCTGTGCTTTCCCTCATCTTGCTTCAGTTACTGCCGCTGGTGCATACAGCATATACTAATGGGGGATGAAGGGCAGCAGCCAAAATTTCAGTGAGGGTGTCTCCTCCTGGGAAAACGAAGATGAGGTAAACTCCCCACTGTTCCCCTCCCATTAAGCCACAGGCATAATGTGTAAAGAAGTCTATGTTTCATCTTCGATCTCCTCATATCTTTGCAGAATGACTATTCTATTTGACTCTATTTTTCTGTTTTTATAATGACATAACTAGGGTTTATATTTTTAAGCAAAAGTCTTTTTTCCTGTACTGTAACTGGGACTATCTGAGCAATCAGGAAGTCATGTAATGCAATATGCAGAAGAAAAGTGTATGTCACCTGCATACTACCTGAACTATGGGGGGGCATAGCTCAAGTGGTGAGAGTGCATGCTTTGCATGTATAGGGTGCCAGGTTCAATCCCTGGCATCTCCACCTCAGGACCTCTGGTAGAATGCCTGGGGGAGGCCTCTGCTGGAGGCTTGGAGGGGTCCCAGGTAGCACGCCCGGAATGGCCTCTGCCAGAGACCCTGGAAGAGCCAGACTTGGACCCGAATTTGAAACCCCTGCTGCCGTGTCAGGTTGTGACAATACTGGGCTAAGATGGACCATTGGTCTGACACAGTTAGGCAGTTTAAATCATAATAAATCATAATAATCATGTAACCTTGTGATAGACCCCAGTTTCCTAGAGGAACATAGGAAGACCTTCCCATTGTCCATCACAGTAGTAGGCATGTTTACTTTCCCAACTATAAAATATTGTTCCAAATTTCTATTCTAGAGGGCCTAGTGTAACAAGTAGTTTGAGTCAGCAATTCCTAAAGGAGAATATTATGAGTTTTTGATGCTACAATGTATTAAGGAAAATTAAAACATGGCATTAAAGGGACTTTAAGCCATCAACGGCACAGCATGGTTTAGAAACTAATTTCCAAAAGAAATACAAAAATTTAAGCTTGATGATTGAACTATAAACTTGCCTCTTATAAACAATCAGCTTGCACTGAACGCTAAATTAAATGTTTCAATAAAATCTGCTTCTGCTTTCTCGGTTTAGCTGAATTTTAATGCTTTTTTCATAAAACAAAAATTCCTTTTATTGGATTCTGACTGGGAGAAATAAAGGACCTTTGAATGCAAGGGAGGTCATTGTGTGTCACTAGCTTTTTATGAAGAGCATTTTCAGTCAGGACCAAAGAAAATCGAAGTGTGTGTGTATTTGGCAAGGAGAGATCAGGCTTAAAATGAGAACAGGTAACAACGCTTGTTTGGAACAGCCGTGGCTGTTCTCTGGAGACAGAGAAACTAAACATTTCTGATAGAAAATTTGAGGTAGTGATTGAACCTGTCCGAACTGCCTGGCTTTAACTTGCCTTCTTTAGCATTGCCTACTTTGACCTTGGAGGGGCTTGCTCATGTAAATTATAGCAACTTATTTTGCCCTGAAATTTGAATTTACTGTCTGTTTCAATACTGAGGACACACATTTGCACAACTGGCTGCCAAGTGTTTTGGACCAGTGGGAGACCGTAGCACTATAGAGAAACTTCTTGGTAGAGCTGCTGTATTGGGACATATGGTTCTGTCACTGAAGAGGACTTGAGCAATGTGCTCCTAGCTTAAAGTTCAATCAGAAGTGCCAATTTTAGAGGTGGTTGGGGGAACCGCACAAATACTTCTATATTTTTTTCCTGTACTGGAACTGGGACTATCCACGCAATCAGGAAGTCATGTAATGCAATATGCAGAAGAAAAGTGTATGTCACCTACATCATTTAACCTTGTGATAAGAAACCAGTTTCCTAGAGGAACATAAGAAGACCTTTCTCTGTGTCCATTATGAAGAGATGTGCACCAGGGACTCATGTTGTTTTTCATTTTCATTTTCATTTTCATTATTTAAATCTGTGATTTTCATTTTCAAAAATATCGACGTTTTGTTTTCAATTTCCATTGCTTTCAATGGAAAACACATTTTCAGCTGTAGCATTTTTGTTTTTCATTATATTTGGATGAGGCTTGGTGGAATTGTACCTCAAATGGAAGGCATTAATTGTACCAAATTCCAGAAAGATTGGATAAAGGAATCAGATCTTATAAGCAGTTGAATTATGACATTTTGCAAAAATCCACATATACATTCCTGGCTGTAACTTCTTTGTCTCCTATTTAATGTGGATGAAAGTTGGTGGGTGTATACCCCTCCGATGTTTAATATCTATGCAAACTTTCAGAAGGATTGAATAAAGGGTCCTGGTGGTATATGCAATTAACCTATAAATGTATGTCTGACTGTAATAGCTTTGTAGTCATACCAGTGTACATGAAATTTGGCGTGGCTGTATCTCACACTTTCAGGATCATGTCTGTCAAATATCAGAAAGTTGCCATAAAGAGTTCCAATTTTATATGCCTGCACAGTATATGTAGAAAATGAGCATATGCCAGGGATTCTCTTACGTGTCACTGTGGTATAAGATCGGTTTGTGATGCCAATTGGCCAGCAGAAATGTCAATCAAATATCCTCATTCTGTGCTGTGACCATCCTAACTTCTCTCCCCCACTTGTTACTGGGAAGTCAGAAGCATCTGTTTAGAAAAGAGCCAATAGAGATTCTCTTTATGTCCTTTGTCACAGTGCTGCAGAATGTGATTGTGATGATAATTGGCCAGCCTGGATGTGTAAACTATGTCTCCTGACTGCTGGGATGCTATCCCCAAAGTTCCAGTTATGTCCCTTCTATGGGTATTTTCAGACGTTACTAAATCACAGTTAACCACAGTGAATCTGCACAGGGTGAAAGTGATTCCGTAACGTCTGATGGGGGGAATGGAAGTTCCCCCCAGATGGTCACCCCTGTGAATCATGGGGGGGAACCAGATTCACCGCGTGATCGGAGGTCCTGCCCGGACCATCCCCGATCGCGTGGTGAATGAGATTCCCCCCCATAATGAAGGGGACAGTAACGTCTGTCCCCTGACCACCGCCCGGAATCCGCGGCAGGATTCCGGCCTGTGGTCAATGCCGGGGGGGGGGGCGCCCACCTGTCTCCTGGAGGGTGGGCGGCCGGGGCAGCGTGGGGGGGCAGGGCTGTGCAGCCGCATGTTGCACTGCGCAGCCTCCCCCCCCGGATTCCCCACCGGGATCAGCCACCGCGTCTGTTAGCCCGTGACGCAGTAGGCCCGGGGGGGAATCAAAGGGTTGTTTCCGTGCCAGGGCCAATTGGCCCTGTCATGTCTGAAAATACCCTATGTTCGCCTGAAGGCCGGCCCCCTATGCCCGCCTTGAAGCCACCACCAATTGGTGTTGTAAAGCTGGAAGCATGCAGTAATTAGCCAGTGAATTTGTCTGTCAGTCTGTTGGGTTGCTCCCCATCCTCCCTCCTACAGCCTCCTTCCTCCTGCCATGCCAGGTGCCTGCCTCTGACTGTGATGCTATTCATCTGAATAATGGTCTTCAAGGGGATAACTTCAATTGCTTATAAAATGGGTTCCCTTTATCAAATTGTCCTGTAATTTGGCAGAGATGACAGGGAAGGTGTGTGATAAAAATGTCTGCCAAATTACTTGTAACCATGATGGAATATAAAAATGTTACAGCCAGAAATGTATTTTCAAGTGAATAGCTTATAACATCAGGATCCTTTATCCAATCTTTCTGAAATTTGGTAGAGTTGGTACACTAGTGGAGGGACATACTCTTCCCAGGTTTCATGCAAATCGGATGGAAGATTTTAAAAAGGTGTAGCCAGGAATGTGTATGGAGCTTTTCTTAAAATCACAACATTCAATTGCTTCTAAAATCGGTTCCCTTTATCCAATGTTTTCAAATGTGGTACACATAGTGCCCTCTGGTGGGGGTACAATCTTCCCAAGTTTCATCAGAATTGAATAAGAAACAAAAAAGAAACAAATATATGTCTTTCAGTGTTTTCCCAGTATTTAAAAAACAAAATTTTGTTTTTGTTTTCATTATTATTGTCATTTTCATTATTACCATAACAAAAATAACATCACAATTTTCATTTTTGTTATCATAATAAAGAAAACAAAATGCACACCCCTACCATCATTCACTACATGTCCATCATATAGACAGGGAAGGTGGTTTTCAGTTTAGGCCACATTTGTGTGAACTGGGGTTCACACAATGTCCAGGTAAACCTATCCAAGCCTTTTTGAGTGGACTCTCCTTCCTAAAGATTAATTAGGTTTAAATCCATTTTATGGAACAGGAGGGGCCACATGAAATATTAATGTGTGGGTAGATTTTACCCAGGGGTCAATTACAACACACTACTCCAAAGAGGGTTTTGCATAGCATTTTGTAATTTGCCTCTGGATCAGAGTTACCACATACTAATATTTCCTGTTGACTGCCTGTTTCAAAACATGGAGTGGGGGGTTAATGAACTCTTTGGAAGGAGCAGCCATATGAAAATATGGGTTTTGGTGAAACCCATTAATCTAATCTAATCTAATCTAATCTAATCTAATCTAATCTAATCTAATCTAATGAAAATATGAATTAAGCATAGTATTCAGGAAAAGACTATCATCATGTCTGAAAATACATAGGAAAAACAAAAACAAAGAAAACAGCCAGAGTTCAGTATATTTGCCTGACCATTAATTCAAAGCATAATTCTTGCTAGCCAGGGTATCACGAGGACCTTAACTGCCATATAGGTCCTCTGGCAATGAACTTTCTACCTGTGCAACTGAAGCTCCATTCCAATTCCTGAGCACCGAACTTTCTGGCCGTAAGTTTTCAATTGCCACTAGGGATGTGCGAATGCGGTTTGGATGGTTGGAGTTCAGACCGAACTCGGCCTGTTCGGATGACCGAACCGAACGTCCGAATCTAATTCGAAAACGAACGAACAGTTTGGTCATGTTTGGATGAGTTTGGTGTGGGAAAAACGTGACTTGAAGGCCCGTCCGGGTGGGGAAAACATGACTGGAAGGGGGAGGCAGCTGAGGAGCAGACTTTCTGGCACCAGGGGTGGAGAACAGGGGTGGTCTCAGGGCCAAATGATAACGATAACGAAAAAAGATCTTCGAATTCGGTATCGATATCGGTACCAATACTGCTATTTCGAATGCTTGGCAATGTTTGGCCGAACCGAACTCCGCCGAACTGAACAACTGAACCCGAACTCGGTTTAAGAACCAAACGACTGAACATCCGAACCGCGTTCTGTTCACACATCCCTAATCGCCACAAGGAAATCCAACCACACTTATGGCAGCTTCCATTCATACTGTTCGAAACACTCAAGCAATAAGCCCCAACTGTGTGAAAATGCTAATCACTTCTTTGGAGTTGTGCAGCTGGGGATAACTAATACTCTTCCAATGAAATATCATGGGACTAACAGAACGTACTCTCTTGATCCCTAATTGTAAGCATCCCTTATCATGCTTAATATTTGTTCTGCCTTACAGTGACCTCAGGGTGGCAAGGGCTAACAAAATTAAATGCATTCTCTCAAAACAAAAGCTTGTTAGCTATTTGAATTTTGTTCTTGCTATTGGTTTTATTTTAGTTGTAGCACCACTGAAGGTCTGGAGAAGCAGATAAAAATTCCTCCATCAATGGCTCTCCAATTAGTGATACTATTTTTGCTGAAGAAATATTTTCAATCATGGCTGAACAAGGAGGAAATTAGGAGGCATAATATTCATGGGGGAAAGGGAGAGGATGAAGCAATATTGTTGGCATTCCTGCAAGTTATATCAAACAGCATGTCATCTTACAAGAGTTGGCAGGAAAGTCTCTACCCCCTGGGTTGTCTGGTTGTATAACTCATACCCTTGACCTATCCCATCTCTTAAATCAATAGAGCATGGCATCAGGCTCTTCCTGGACTGGTTTTAAGATCTAGAGGGTTCTTTTAAATTATTTTATTTCTTACTGCCCTTAAATTTTCCCTTTATAAAACTTTCTCCACCAATATGAATTAAACATACCAGGCCTTTGCTATGAAGCCTAATTTTATTTTTCTTAAAAAGGAATCTCACTCACCAGATGGTTGTTGTTGTTTTTTGGCAAGTTCTTACAACTTTACAGGAAACACAAACTCTTCTTCTCAATGAAATATATAGTAGTAGAGAAGAGCTCTCCTACACTGTCATACAATGTACTGGAAGAGAAATTTCAATAGCCTTTTTTATTTGCAGTCTGGTAATGGATTTTCTCTCCACAAATGAAAGGAAGAGGATGGTTACACAAAATTAAGAATGTTAGACACCCTTACAAAACAAAACAAAGAACAATTATCAAAATATAATAAAAAGATCCTTTGATCTGATGAACATAAGAAATACTGTAAGAAACAAAGGGGAGGGTCTATGGAAAATGTCTTAATAGTTTACCTCATGAATTGTAAGATGTTTCAAGGGCATTTCATCACTATGGGTTTTTTTCAGCAAATATCCTTGCCCTTGACAAATCAGAATGACTGACACCCATAATTTGCATTTCCCTAAATTTGAAGAGTTTTTGATTGCCATATAATGGTTTTACCTAATTATTTTTCTTCAAGCTGCAGTTTCTGATGTTTCATTTTGAAATCAATTTGAGATGTCTTCAGTTGCATTAATTTACCATATTATGCCTTCACACATTTTCTTTTGAAGCACTTATTTTAAAAAATGCATCTTTCCAATGATTTAAAAATTACTCTTCTCTGCACATATCAATTCTAAACGATTACAGCATTTTGCATTTTTCAAAGCACTTCCCTATAAAAGATGCTCTGCGTTTTGAAGGACACAGAAGGAAGAGGTTGCCAACCCATTTTTTTGTTTACCCTTTGGAAAACTGCCACCAGTTTCAGCAGCAGAGAGTCTAACCAAAATAGAAATGCTAAATATACAGTGTCTACACTCATAATTACTTTGAAATGAATGTATTGGTGACAAAGAGCTGCCATGGCTTTCTTCCCAATCACACAGGTACGATCCTTCAGTGTAGACAGGAAACCACGCCAGTGGACTGGATTCAGTGGAATTACTGTGGATGAACAATGGAGTTGGTAAGACAAATATCTGACCCACGTTTGGTTTTTCTCTGGAGGCTGGATGGCCTGAGGAATAAACATGGACGGGGAAATGAGAACATCCAGCTCTGCTGCTGTTAGATAAAAATGGTATGCATGAGTTTTGAATGCATGGTTTTAGGTTGACCAGGCTGAAGCGAGGCTTCTGGACAAATGGCCCAAGAGAAAAACAACCTGCCTCTAGCAAAACAATAAGGGTTTTTTGCTGAAGCGATGAAGCGTATCTGGAACACCTATTTTAGAAGTACCAGCCCTCCAAAAACAGGAACTGAGCCGGAAAGCATCAGCACAAGCATCTATTTTTAAAAGTACCAGCCCTCCAAAGAAAGGAACTGAACCAAAGGGCACCAGAGCAACAGCAGAAAAACATCTATTTTGGAGAGCCAACGGAAGACACCACACCTACCAGCAGCAACCTCAAGCAGATGGCCAGAAAGCCCCCGACAGGTCGGTCGGAGAAAAACGGTCTTGAGTTTCTTGGGTGCGAGCTGTGGCTGTCCAGGGCATCTGATAAATCAAGTTGTTTTTGGAGATCCACAGACCGCATCTTTGACAGAGCATCAACTTGCAAAAAAGCCCCATGACCATTGCCAAACAGGCGACCAGCGAAGTAACCAGCGGAGTGGTGTATAAAAAGAAGACACAAACCCCCTGACTTGGGGGAAGAGACAAAGAAACCAACTGACCCAACACCCAGAGGCACCTCCGCAGCAGGCATCTCTCCAAGCAACTTTCAACAAGGTTACTTTGGACCTGGTCAGTCCAAAGGTATGCCTGAATAAGTATGAATGGGATAGATAAATTTTAGAGTGATAAGATTAGAAACAAATATATATATATTTGTTATATATAAGACTTGAAGAATGTATAAAAAAAATAATCTATTTTTGTTGGTTAGTTTGTGTCCTCATTATTATATGTTAATGGTAAAACAGAATCCCTTTTTCTAAGATCCCAGGAACTGATCACTCCTGAGATATTATGGGACATCTGGGGAACAAGACGGTCACTACTATATACCATAAGTAGTAAAAGACCACACTTATATTATACTAAACATAGTAGAAAACCACTGGTATATTATAAGAAAAGGTGGTATTACTACAAAGGAGACTGATCTCATGCCAGAGACAGTCAGAAGGTCATTATAGTAGAAAGGTGGAGGTAAGAGTCCACAAAAGACCGGTCTTATTGATTAAATCCTGGTCTATTGTCAGAGAGACTTTTCGATTAAGCCTGGGACTAGTTAATAGCGTACTTCCACTGGAGTTGTAACACCTAGACACTTGGTAAATGGTGTCACGTAAAGTGGAAAAATAAAAGTCCCATTACACTGCTGACTCCCTAATTCTCACATCATGATCTTCCAGATGTCTAAATCCAGCACTAGCCCTCAGCATTGGGTGAAAACAGAAGTGATGTGTGGCTCCTGCCACTGCCACTGACTTACCTGGGCAGTGGTGGTAGCCATCACTGAGGCCGGGAATTGACCTGGCCACCAAACAAATGTGATGTCTTCTGGTCCGGGGGGGGGGGGGCAGGGAGACACATGGATGATGGGAGCAGGGAGTTGAAGGGAAGAGGCAGTCTCAGCACACCTTTTCTTCATTTGACTGCGTGGAAAGGACTCCCAGATGGGAGGGGGGAAAGGTGAAGGGAAGAGGCAGGCTCAGGACAGATTTTCAGAATTCTATTGGCTGCTGACTCCTGTTAGCCAATAGAATGCTGACATGTCCACTGAGTCTGGCCCCTCCTTCGTGTTCTCCCCCCTCCCATTCCTGAAAATTTGTCTTTGGAACGCTTTCCCCACCGAGACAGCTGCCAGACCCAGATAAAGTCAGAAAGCTGAGCAGGGAGCAGTGTGGCTTCCTCCTCCCTCCCTCCTTAAATTTCTCCAGGCTAGGAGACCAGTCTGGGCGTGCAGGCTGAGGGAGAGGAGAGCAAGAAATCTCACAAGAATCTGAATCAGGGCTGAGATGTCGGTGAGATTTTGATCCTGATTCTCGCAAGATTTTCGCGAGAATAAAACCTATTCTCATTTCAGTCCTAGGCAAGGGACAGCTGGGTGTGGAGCTACAGTGTGGGTCTGCCCGACAGATGGACAGTAGCTCCATGTTCGGCTGTTGTCCCAGGTTTGGCCAGCTCACTCTGCGCAGTGTGCTCCAGAATGTTCCAGAATGCCGCCGGCAGGGCTGTCCCAGAGCAGCCACAGCCTGCTCTGCTTGAACATCTGGCAGGTGCCCTTCATACAGACTGGTCAACCTGAGGGGTGAAGCAGGCTGGCGCGGGCAGAAGTGGAGCAGCCATTCATCATTTACACCCACTTTCACTTCAGCGGGACTCGTGCTGGCACAAGGGCTAGCTAAGGTGATAAATAGTTGTAGGATCCTGCCCTCAGTCTCTACTGTGTTTTGAGTGCACACTTATAAGTTTGTTAATTGCAGAGTGTTGGATACTTAATTTGTGTTGCATCATTGGGTGTTTTCAAATGTGACCCTGCCAAGTTCGGCCTGCTCTGATCCAGCACTAAACCTTCACGTCTGGTTCTGGGCCCAGCAGATGTGGTCTCAGTCAGTGGAGTAGGTGGTCGGGCCAGAAACATGGACCCGGAAGGAACCGGGCACACAGTTCGGGCCCAAGAGCTACCCAGGTGGGACAGAGTAGGCTGAACCAGGCAGGCGCATCTGTTTTTGTGCCACCCTGGCCTGGTATGGACATCGCAGGGGGCGGGGCACCAGCTGCAGTCTGAGGGTGGAACTGGCCACCCACGTGTTGCTCCCTGCCCAGGTCAGGCTGAGGGAACGTTTATTCTGTATCCTGACCTGACCTGGCCGGGGGTATCCCCACCTTTTGTGGGACGTGTAGCCACTAAGGCCGTTTCTTACTAGAGCTGAAACGAAAAATCTCAGTGAGTGCTGTTCTCAATGGTAACAGCTCTTTGGCCTTCATTTATGCAAGGAGGAAAACTAGTGCCATTTTCTACATTTTCCACAGCTTTCTGCTATTTTCTGCCATTTCAGCAATTTGTGGTGATTTCTGGTAAATTTCCCGTATTATCTTATTTTTTGGTAATTTCTGGTATTATACCAGAAATTATCGGAAATTACTGAAAAATGAAGAGGAATCGTGGGCACTGATACTGATGGGACAAGAAGCATAGAAGTGGGAAATAAGTGACAAATGGCCGAAAGCGCTCCCGAAAGGTCAGTATTTCTCGATGGGAAGGGAGCACCTGCTCTCACTTTAGGCCTATTTCTTACCAAGGCTCCCTGTTACAGGCACCATTTCTACACACACTCAAAAGTGGAAGAGATTTCTCCATTTGATGCAAACATTTCAAACAGCTGAAAATGTCACTGTTGAGCAACGTATAGAATTCCCTTCTCTCTAGGAGTAACCCAGTCTCAAGGCATTTACAACTCTAATTTTGCCCTGCTTAAAATGCACAGGTTTATGAGGTAGATCCGAAGTCATTGACTTCAATGGAGAGATCCTCATTGATTTGAATGGTCTTTGGATCACAATGGATAGGTGCAGGTCCAACTAATATGCTGAAGATAAGTAAAGAGGAGGTCAGCTACCTTGGAGTTTGTTGGAAATGTTTTTTAAAATCTTCTAATACAGGGCAAGGGAACCTTTTCCCTCCCAGGTGCCACCTTGAAAATGAGTACAGGCTCTGAGGGCCACATAGAAGATAGGAGCAGGTTTGCTTAAGGGATACACTCAGGAAGAGGAAGAGGGTCCAGATCATGGATTTGTCCCCTATCCATGTGTGCGTGTCTGTTTCCTTAGCTAGAGCTCAGTCCTTTGGTGGTTGTGGGTAGGAGTTGGATCCAAGTGCCAGATTCAGAAACTGGAAAGGGACCAAATTTTAAAAACTAGCCATGGGCCTTATTTGACCTTTGGGTCTGAGGTTCCCCATCCTTGCTCTAATGTGCCAGTGTCCCACTCCACTCCACCAAGTGCCATACACAATCGTTATGCGTGAGTAAGTGAGCCACCCTTAGAAGGCTTTTCAAAGCTGTAGGAATCTGAGATTTTTAACAGGCAAAGAATAACACTGTCTTGCAAAGAGGTTTTCACACACAAAACCCCCCCAAACAAAAGAAAACAAAAAAATGTGTATCTTCTAGTCTCACTAGAGAGGATATTAGTTTCTTGTCCTGTGCTCACATCCCTAAAAGTAAGATGAATACTGAATGTCTAGGCTCTCCCTGTCTGGTGCTTATCTAGTAAATGCTCATCAGTCATCATCAGTCATCCTCGATTCAAGGTTTGGTGGCAGGATGAACCGTCTCTCTCCACATCTGTCTATCCATTGCCAATCTTGATTAGTATAAGGAAGGTAAAAATCTGCATCTCCCCAACTTGTTCAGAAACCTTCTCTTGTGAAGTTGCCGAAGAGGGTTGAATAAAGAGAAAAACCACAACAAAGTTTAAAAAGGGATACAAATGTACCCTGAGGAGGGGACTACTTAAACAACAAATTATATTCAAACGTATATATCGAAGAATGGCACCTGGCTTTAAGTTCCATAGTTTAACATAGAGTTGTCCATTTAAAAAACAAACAAAAAACCTTCATAAGACTGATATGAAAAAATTACAAGTTATTTTTGTGAGCAATCCTGACTCTGACAGAGCACCAACTGCCATGTAATAAAATCTTCCAGTGCTCCAAGAACTTTTGTAGGCTGTAACTTCTAAGTTAACCATCTTTACTTGCCAAATTAAGAGCAATTTAGGGCGTTTTTAGACAAGCGGGTCGCCGTGGTGCGACCCACTCGTGCAATTTTTCGAAATACCGTGAGGCAGAATTACATGAGACAGAAGTACGAGATCACGCACATTGTTTGTCAACGGTGAATTAAATACCTCGATTGTGGGGTATTTAATTCACGGTCAGCAAACAATGCGTGACCGCCTTCAATGCGTGTGATCCTGTACTTCTGTCTTGTGTAATCCTGCCTTGTGGGATTTTGAAAAATCGTGTGAGCGGGTCGCAGCACGGCGACCCGCTCGTCTAAAAATGTTCGCTTCAGGTTTCATTGAAAAGGGCTTGGTTTTGCTTGGTTGTTCATATAGCCTTTCAAAAAAATTAAGCATACACACGTTATTAAAAACATTGGGATTTTAAAACAAATAAATAAAAAAAAATTAGCACACTTCATTTTAAAGAATTTCCCTGACTTCCTTTGCTGCTCTGTCTGTCTGTCTGTCTACACAAGGAGAGAATGTGGTCGCTGTGTTGGTTACAAATGTAAAGGGTGGAGATGAAGTAGTTCAGATGCCATCTTTTATTGGACCAATTTCTGTTGGTGAAAATATGCAAGCTTTTGGACCACCCAGGGCCTTTCCTCAGACAATCTTCCTCAGCTTGCACCAACAGAAGTTGGTCCAGTAAAAGACATCACTACTTCAGCTCCTGTCTACACAAGGAATAGAGATTTTTAAAAAAATAAATAATGAAAAGCCTTGCCTGAGGGTTTCTCAGACGGGATTAAAAGAACTGTTTGGGGGATGGGGAAAGCAGGGGAGTCACTTTTAGATGGTAGCTTTCAGGTTCTGTTATTAAGTTCTGATCTTGTTTCTTTTAAAGACAGAACAAGTTACAAACACATGTAAGATGTGGGCGGGAGAGAGAGAAGAATACCAAGAGATGGGGAAACACAACTTCTCTGTCTCAAGAGTGCAGTTCAGTTGATAAAAGACAACAAGAACAGCGTGTGACCAAAGACAACTACTCTTGGATCCTAGATTTATTTCTTTAGCTCCCCAACATATTTAACTTAGATTCTTATTTATTTATTTCTGCTGCTGTGTAGGAGACAAACATTTTACTAAGTTAAGACTATTCTGCGTGGCTCTCATTAAGGCTGAACGCAGCAATTTTGCCAACTTCCAATTCTGACAAAACTGGGGTTATCATTCAGTCCGATAGGAATTTGGAGCACACAACAGTTCAGTCTGACTTCCTCGGATCAAATGAAGTGAACACAAAACCATTTTGCGTCCGGTCAGGATTCTGACCAAAATATTATTTCAGTTGGAATTCTGACTGGAAAATTAATAAACCATTCCGAATTCATGGAAAAGTCTGCAAAATCGGAATAGCGTATTAGAACCACCCTTATCTCTCATCTTGATGAAGTATTATGAGATTAGAGATATGAAATTAACTGGAATCTTATTGGAGAGAGATAGAAAAAGCTAGGGGGAAACAGGTGTGGGAGGTGAAGTAGGGGGAAGAGAAACTGGACAGAGTTAGATGTAGTCTTATTCTCCTCTCAAGAGATGCTCAAAGTATTGCCATAGAGAGGGTGATCCTGTCTGGGTCTTTCTCCACATCCAGCCGCAACACATTCTTTCAGAATCAGAAAAAACAATCCTGCTGAGTGTGATGTTATATCATCTTTCCTCTTCAGCATGTAAGTGGAATTAGCCAAGGGAATGATGCTGCAGCTGCCTTCCTTGCCAAATAATCACCAGAAAAGCTATATCCAACAGTGGTAACCACCTTATTTCATGAAAAATGCCTTAACAAAATGCATTTTCAAAGAGTCCCCACATAGAAAATGTCTTTCATTGTAAGAAGACTTCTGTCTGTTGTTATGACAATTCTGTATCTTTACCAAAAAGGCCCTAATCAACCTGCCTTTCAGTTCAAACAAATGGCAGTTTCACACCATTTCTTTGAATCCATTTTGGGCATTCTTTTAACAGTAATCTACATAGTATGTTTGTAGGTTAAAACATCCTTTCAAACACCTTGGGAAAATTAAGGTTTTAAACCAGGCAAAGATCTAACACAAAAGTTCACACAAAAACAGTGTACATAAAATGCCAAACCACATTTCCTTTGTTCTCCTTAGTCTAACACACTGCTCCTCAGATGGCAGGAAAAACTTGGAAACATACACAGGCTGTAGAACTGTTTGATCTTAAATTAACAGTCAACACCTGCACTGGAATACCTAATAATTTATATAGCTCATATCATTTGAAAAAACATGCTCCAGCATTCAGAACCAGAATGCTGAAACAAATTCTTCTCCAGTCATTAAAAATGCTGCACCAGAGCAAACCTTGTTCCTTTCAGTAGCTCTTGTGCAGTAGGAGTGATACTCCATTTCCAACTGGATTCTATTTTCGATAGAGCTGGAGATCGATCTGAACGAAAATAAGAATGAACGATCATTTCTATTCTTGTTCACTGGAATAATAGATTTTTGTGTGTGGCTGTTTTGCACATGCACAAAATGGCACGGCTGTACTTTGCATAAGCAAAATGGCAGCAGCATTATGTCCATGACCATTTTGCACAGGTGTAAAGATCGGAATTCCAATTGAGAATTTTGATCAATTGGAATTCTGATTGAAATTTTGACAGCTGTTCTGTTTTCACAAAAATGGAAAGGCTGTTTTGTAACAGCCCTATTGTGCAGCACTTCAAGGATTTGGGGTATATATGTCTGGTAAAGCAAAAGCTAGTAACACTGGATGGTCTTCTATCATGATGACCATGGATGTGCTGTCAGAGCCAGGATTACCCTCAAACATTTTCACTGTCAGAAGCAGAAACTTCAAAAAAAGAATGGGAGACATAGGGTGATTTCAGACGTGACAGGGCGGCTATTGGTCCCGTCACGGAATCACTATTTGCTTCCCCGCCGGAATCAAAAGTCACGTCCAACAGACGTGCCGGCTGATTCCGGTGAGGAATCTGGGGGGAGGGGGATGGGGCTGTGCGGCGCAATGTGTGGCCGCACAGCCCCGACCCCCCACACTCCCCCAGCCGCCCGTCCTCCTGGAGACGGGTGGGCACAGCGGTCAATACGGCCGCTGTGCCCGATTCCGGCCCGGGGTCTGGGCCACGGCCCGGAATCGGCGGCGGTAACAGACATTACCGTCAGCCGATTCCGGGCTGTGGTTCAATTAACCACGCTTTCTGAGATGGTGCCCGGACCATCCTCGAAAGCGTGGTTATTTTGCTCACCGCTGGTGGTTCACCGTGGTGAACATCTGGTGGCGCGCAAACAGACGTTACGCGACCATCCACCACCACGGGGGATTCACCATGGTTGAGTGTGGTAACGTAACGTCTGAAAATACTCATAGGTTGCAGTCTTGAAACTGCCTACTCTAGCGCTGTCCTATTGCCAATACAATCCAGTGCTAGGATTACAGCCAAAGAAGCAAAGGAAGGTCTGCCATAAAACAAAAGCAGAGGTAGGGAACCTCTGGCCTGTGGGCCAAAACCAAACTGAAGTTGTTTTTTTATTCAGCTCCTTGGCAGTTCCTAGATCTGACCCATAAATCTAGCTCCTCTCCCCAAGCACTGAAGGAGCATGCTCAGGGGAAATGAGAAAGAGAGGAGGGGCATGTATTTGAGGAGAGGAGATGCATCCTGTGAGACAAACCCATGATCCAGACTCCTCTTTTCCTTCCTCCATCCTGAGCAGGGCATAACTAGATTGGAATTAGCTCTGGAGTAGAAGATGGGACGGGGATGCAGCTGCACCAGGGAAAATTAACCTCCCAGGCTTGTTGTCTCTGGTACGGCTGCATTGCCTGTCCCTTTTACAGCGATGCCCTCGATCCTTAGCACACCCCTTCAGCACTCCTGCCCCCTACTCCTATCCAAACCCCAGAATTGGTACTAATTTTCAAGGTGATCCACTCCTAAAGGGAAACCTCTCACTGACAAGACGACTAGGTGTGTTTTTAGATGCACACTTTTTACCTGGACTTAACAACCTGGGTTCTGCAAACTCCCACACGGGGAGTTTAGACACTCTCCCGCTGACCAGAGGTCGCCTGGGCGCCGTTGTGAACAGTGGTGTCAGCGACTCCTGTATGTTTTGAGAAGTGGACTTAGTAAGTCTTCTGAAAACGGGGATTTACCAAGTCTGCTCAAAACATGCGGAAGTCGCCAGGACCACTGTTTGTATTAGTTTGCATCCACTTGAATGTTATTTATCCCTTGTCTCTCCCTATGTCCCCTATTCTTCTCTTCCCCCTCTGTGTCTATTAGATTGTACGCCGTAGGCAGGGACAGTGTCTATCTTATTGTTCTGTAAAGTGCCAGGTACACAGCTGGTGCTATACAAATACTAATAAAATACTAATAATACTAATACTATAATAATACAACCTAAACATAAAATGTTTACAATGGAAACTCTTAACTCTGGGTAAAAATGTGTGTGTCAAAAAACACCCTTAATAACTGTTGGGCAGCTGAGGCCTTGAGAAAATGACTTCAGAGAACCTCTACTCACCCAGAGGAGGATAAAAGATGATAATTCTCCTGAGCTGCTAGGGAGTATCTGAGAGTTGAAGAGAAAGTTCATGCAAGTGCAATTCTCCTAAACACTAAGTTCCTAAAATATGTCCTCAGTGAAGGCTAGCGAGTGTAAACATTGTGGCCAGCTTGGTAAAGGATCTGTGAGGATGTACTACTCAGGATCTAGACACAAGGGCCACCCAATTAGCATCCAGGCAGGCACACTAAAACTGGATGAATGCATAGGGGAAAGGCATCATAAAACTAGACTTCCCCTAGTGCTAGCAGAGCAACAGGCATTGCTTAAGTGGAAGAGACAGGCCTTCCCACATTTAACTGGAGTGGCTTCTACAAAAGCATATTTGCTCCCAAGTGCAGGGACTTCTTGCAGCTGATAAAGAGACCCTGGCACAAGGTAGCTTTCATTCCCTGCTAAGCATTACGATTGCTGGTTTTCTCTTTGCATCCAGTTTATTTCACGACACTAGCATCTCGTATGTACTACATCTAAGGGCACCTGTTCTTAGGTGTATGTGTATTCCCTCAAAAAAATCTGCTGAAGAGAAAAGGACATTGTTCTCAGGAGGGGAGTGGTCCAGCTGGGAAGAACTGCCTGAAGAATTGGGCCAAATGTTTGGACACAAAAATGGTCCTGCATTATTTGAGTAGTACTGAAGTTCCTACATATCGTACTGCAGGGGTGGAGAACATCAGACCTGGGCACCAAATGCAGTCCATGACTAATTTGTGTGTGTCCCCATTCCAACTCTGGATCTGACCCCTTGATCCAGTTCCTATCCCTAAGCACTGAAAATCTGAGCTTAGGATGAAGGAACAGAAGTGAGGCAATGCACACAAAGGGACTAATGCATGCCACAGATCTGTCATCTGGACCCTCCTCTTTCTTAGCACACCCTTTAAGCAACCCCACTCCCAACATCTATGCAGCCCATGGAGCTTGTACTAGTTTTCAAAATGTCCCCTGTAAGTGAAATGGTTCCCCGCTCCTGCCATGCTGTCTATTCAATGCATAGACGCAGAGTAAAGATTATATGTAATCTTAACTTAGTCATTTTTTGATTTTAAAGGACTCTGTTATTTTAGTGTTTGCATAACAGTTTTTGATGGAGTAATAAAAGTAAGTAAGCAGAGCACTTAGGCAGTAGTTTATGTTTTCAAAAGCGCAACACAAACACCAAGTAATTGGGAGAGATTCTGTTCTTGGAAAAGCTGGATCGTACAATCATTGTGTGCATTCATCAGAAGAGGCAAGTTGATTAACAAAAGAGAAGCTTTACAGCAAAACACATTTTCATAATCAGCAGGGACACGTTAAAGACATCACAGGTATTGAAGATTTTTTAAAAAAGTTTAATTAAATGTGCTCATTTTTTATTTGATTGTTTTGCCTTGTTTTTATCAAGTAAAGTAAAGATGGCGCTTCTGTTATTACAGAGAGACTACCAACTCTACAGAGAGTCTATAAGTATACCAGTCCAGCATCCCAAATCACTAGCGTAGCAAGTGTAAGCATTCTGATAGCATACATTAAGACTATTAGAAATCTTGGATTCTGGTGTTCCAACCAGAGATAAGTGAAATGGTCTTCCAGAAATAATAATATATATAAGGGGGAAAGGTTTCCAATCCCAATGCTGAAGACACCCCCACACCCCCCCACACACTATGAAATCCACAGAAATAGATGTCGAAAGCGTTCATATGCTAGAACATAGCCAGAGTATCTCCTGCCCACACTGTGGAAGATAGTTCTGGAGGAGGAAATCTCCATGGGGATTCCCTCAAGGAGATCCAGGCACATTTTTCTATCTGTCTTTAAGGCCTGTCTCCAAAGCTACTAGGCTCTTATGTGCCTGGAACCTGCAAAATTCATACTGTTGGAGAAATTGGAGAGAAATCCAGCAAGGGCTGTAGGACAATCTAGGACAGAGTAGTAGATACAGTATTGAAAGGAGTTAAAGTAATGGATGTAGTTAAAAAATAGATGTGAAAGCAGGGTGGAATGGGGAGAGGATAAATGGAAGCTGGGACCACAGCCAGTAGGATGCTTGAAGCAGGACAGAATGGTTTTGAACAAGTTGATAATTTTAGCAGAGTGAACAAAGGCACAGAGACTAGAAGCTTGAGCAATGGTAGATACTGTGGTGTTATATCCAATTTACAAACATAAGAGAGGGAGCAAAACTCTCTTAGGAGCCAGTTCTTTATTACTTAATAGCTTATACCATTTCCCTTCACTAGGGGCAGCCCTGTAGGCCCAGGGGTCAAGCAAAACGCTCAATTCCTGACAATCTCTGGAATTCTCCCCGCAGCATCATACCGTCCAATAGTACTTTTTTACCTGGGTACAGTAACAGGTTTTGTTATATTGTACTGGGCTCCCAGCAATGTAAGCTTTGTATTGAGTTTAGCAGGAAAAGGGAGTCATTAACACCTTATTAATCCAGCAGGAGAAAGAACTGCAAGTTATTGCTGCGGGGCAGGAAAGGGGCACCTTTTTCACTTTAACAAGTTTGGGAAAAGTCCTGCTATCAAAGCACAAATAAAGGTAACACTCAGGCAGGGCAGGATGGAGCTCTGCGCCTGGGAGCAGGATAAAAACTAAAAGGTAGGAGGTGTGAGAGTATGTTTGTGAGAGATGATTCTTTAACACGCTGAAAGGAACGGTCAATGCTTCCACCTGGGATCCTCTGAGTGACTTTAAAACTCAAATTTTAGAGCCAAAGTCAGTGCACACTTTTGAGAGTGCTGACTTTTAACAGGCTGCGTTGTAAATCAAACCATCAGTCCTGTATGAACAAACATATATGTACACATTGCCTTGCACACAGATATGCTTTTCCAGCTCAGCCCCCCAAATAGTCAGTGGGTTATTACAAATTTTTAGGGATGGGTGTTCCGGATTTGGATTAATCCATAACTGCCTGGAATGGGCCATTATGGATTAATCTGAATTGTGCCCTGCTAGTTCTGGATCCCTCCCCCCATCCTCTGGGGTCCTGGAGTGTACTTACCGGCCTCAGGAGGCTTGACTGAAGCTCCGCTGGCCTGCTGCTGTAGGGGGACCTCGCAGAAGGCTCCCTCGCCGCCGGGCGCTGTTGAGCCCCCTGCGCTGGGTCACGCATCTGCAAAATGGCCAATGGGCCGTTTGGCACATGCACAGCCCTTTCCAAAAATGGCTGTGGTGGTGTTGCCGTCACTGTATGTGGGAGGCAGTGTTTGTTGGAGGCAGCTTTGCAGAGCAAGTGAAGGAATAATATAACCAAGGCGTAGAGCTGGTTAAAAGTTCTTTGATACGCCAAATGGGGTTTAATTTTTCTTTGGGGTATAACAGTTTGGAAATGGAAAAGTAATTAGTTCGGGTATTTTGCAAAGGTTTGATAATTGCTGTGGAATAAAAACACTTCACTATGTGTCTTAAAATCGTGTGGCAAATACACAGATATAATTTCCACAGTAATGGTAATCTTGCATTATCTGATTTAAAGTACATCGAAAAGCTAGAGAGAATGGGAGTGTCTGAAGTTGTCCGATCTACTGATACTGCTTCACTTAGATGGTTTTTCACTGATTCCTGAGTCTGGATGACTAGTACTCATCTGCTGCATAGCACCCATTGTAAAGCTCTAACCACTATTCCTAACCAGTGTAACCACTATTCCCTGCTCTAACCACTATTCCTTGTAGACCCTTGTGAAGGCTCTTTCGTTCTTACTCTGTTAACGGCCTCTTCTGATATTGCTCCACTTCACTAGAATCAAGCTTTGATTGCAGGAAGCATTAATTCCAGGATGAAAAACTTCCACTGCTGAGCCAATGTATATACTTTCTCTATTGCTCATTGTGTTGTCCCAGCAATCCAAGTTCTGGTTTAATGGCTATGAAAAAAGGCTCCACTATGAGGAGAGAGCTGTAATATTCAGCTACAAAGAAAGATTTGTGTTGGTGGTCACAAATGTGTAAGTAAGGAACAGGTAGCATGGAAAGAAATCCTTTCTTTATTGCTTGACGGAAGCTGGTAAGCAGGAAGAACAGACCAGCTTGCAAAAGGCACCACTCGTTAAGAGTCTATCAAATGCCCTTAGGACCAAATTGCCCAGGCAGTTAATTCCTTTGATACACATGAGCCACTCTTATACCATTTATGCCTGGGGGCTACTCTGCCTATTATACTGCAGTTCTTTTGCACATTTCATGGGAAACAAATTTAGCGCCTACACAAAAATAAAGTGTAAAAAAATAACTTGCTACTCAAAATGATGGTCAATTCTTTGTAGAGTTGAAACAAATAGGCACTTTCATATTCGTAAATATTATTTGCATTTTTGACTAGGCTACCGGGTAGTCTTCGCCCTCCCTGGCCAAACAGGCCATACGATGCAGCGGCTCGTGTGTCCAGGGCCCACTAGATGTTTAAGCAGCCGGCTGCTCTGCAATGTGTCCTCGGGAAAATCCCAAGGACGTGACACGGAGCAACCTTACCCCAAGTGGAGTCAGGATGCCCAAGGCAGGGCAAACTGTGTGGCAGGGTACACTTGCCCCATTACACCTGGAGCAAGGCTGTGGGGCTGTGAGTGATGGGCGGGAGTGCTCGCTGCACACGGCCACGTCAGCCAGGGGCCGGCTCTCCCCTGGGCCAGGGGGAGGGAGGGAGGACAGGGCCAGGTGGCTGCTCCTATGCGCGGTGCTTTGGGCCGAGCTGCCCAGCTCCCCAGTGCTCGTATGCCTGGCTTCCTGCACTGGCCCCGCAGTGCGGTGGGGATCGGGTTTGCCCCTGCTCATCTGGCTGCACCCAATGTTTCCAAACTGACTAAAATACCCAACATGGATCTTTGCTGGAAATAAAACAGGAACCAAATCGCAGTTCATATCTGCTTCATTGGGCCTGCTTCAAAATAACTGGAGGTGACGTTCATTGTGGATATTATATACATGTCTGCTCTACTTATTTGTTCCTCTGTCACAGGAGTAAAAAAGCAATAAGAGTTTGCACTGATTATTTCCACCTTGTTTTGGCTGACTCGGTGGTGGTGTATGTTTGTAGAAAATAATAATAATAATAATTTAAAAAATCAACCCATAAAACTATTCTAAAAGAATACCGGGTGAGACCAACGGTCCCTCTAGTCCAATGCGTCTTCCAATGGCCAGTACTGGATGCCTCAGAGGAATTGTACAAGAACAGGGCATATTTGGAACAACCCCATTCCCTGTCATTCACTTCCAGCAGTAGAGATTTCTAACGTAAAGTCAAGTACTGCGTACAGTGGCCCTAGTGTCAGGGGACTGCTTTGTAGCACCCCTGCTGTGGTTTGAACTGCTACAACGAGGATTTGTCCCAAGGAGCTGGTTTCCCTAGCAATGACAATCACATGTCCACATAAACCCCCTCCCTGTTTCATTAGTGGATGCTGGATGGGCCTTTTATCACCATCCTTTCGGTAACATTTTTGAGATATAATGAGAGGAAAATGGGAGTTCTGGGGGCTTTAGATTGTTGAAAGGCAAAAACAAAAAACTCTTATCAGAGGGAGCGTCATGTCTGGCAGTCTGACACCAAGATAGACTATTAATAATCCCACAGCATGGGGTGAATGCTGAAAATTCTTCAGAATGGCCATTCACTGATCATTACAGATTAGCAGTTGCCCTTATTGCCACTTACCTCGTTGGCACAGCTTGGGCACCAATGCTCCAGATCAGCAAAGCATTTGAACACAGATTTAACTTTTATGCAGCTGTTTTAGTGCTTTGCTGAAACAGGGTCTCCAGCTGGTGAAAATTCAACAAGGAAACCACAGAGGGGTCTTCCCCTACTCCCACCCCCTTCCCATCTGTACCTGTAATTAACTCCCAGTAATGCTTTGTGTGTTTGGAGGGGGAATTGTGGTGGGAATGAGGTCATGGCCCTAGGTGGTGCAATGAAACGTCTGGAAGGCAGTGTGTCTCCAGCCTCATTGGGCCAATGGAACTGGAGCACGTTCTATCCCCTCAGGAGATGTTCAGACCTTTGCAAATCCAGGCCTTTAATTTGTACCTCACAATATTTCAGAAAACCCACCACTCGAATCTCTCTTGCTTTGTGGAGACAAAGTACTGAATGTGCTAATCGTCGTCTGAGCCTTATACGCTGTGAACAAAAATAATGGCAAAGACGCGCACCTTGGAACTGACATGATCTATTGTAGCAATAAAATGTTAAATAGCTTCCTATCCGGGGCATATTCAGCTCTCTTCAAAGTACATACTGAGATCATCTCTACCGTTAAACAAATTCAATGGGATTAAACCTCCACGCTCCTAAAGGAGGAAATGATGTTATTTTTTTTATCCCAGCACAGAAGACTAGAAATCGATTTCTCCTTTTAAAATGTATTTTGTCAGAGGCTTTCCTTACCCATAAGGTACGGGGATTAAGCTGAGCTCTCCCACTTACCCCAGAAGTGGTTATGTTACCCACTCTCCGGCCTGGCTGCTGCCTATCATCGTGAGATGAAAGCGTCATCCTGAAAGGTCAGAACCGTGAGATGTGCTGAGCTCCCTTAATCGCAGTTGGACCCACAGAACTCTGTAGGATTGGGCTTTAGGACTTGATCGGCTAGCTGGAGCTTCGGATACCTGTTGGAGGGATCCACAGCAGCAATGCGCATGGAGGTAAGATCCCCATAAACCTGATACCAGGAGCACCAGGTTCAAAGTAGGGCTGAAGCAAGAATGGGTTTTCATTCTCATGAGAACCTTGTGGTAATTGAGAATCGTTACTGGGATCTCAGCATGTTCTCAGTAATGGTTCGAGATCTTGGTGAGGATCTCAGCAACATTTACCATTTGGCATATACCGTTTGGCCGTGTAAATGGCTGCCGCAGCTGTTCTATGCATGTGCAAACCTCTTCCAAGGGGGGTGCCAGCAGCATTGCTGCTATTTTTGAAAAGGGCAGCCATTTTGTGCATGTGCATGACTAGGATGAATGCAGTACACAGTAAGTGGTACACAGTAAATCGGTAGATGGTGCATGGTAAATCACAGTAAATGGTAAATCAAGAAACATTCTCGACAGGAAAAGTGCCAAGAACTTTTTTCTCAGTTATTGATTCTTACTAAAAACGAGCTGAGAACTGTGATTCTCGGCGAGAACCGAGATTAGCTATAGCCCTGGAAAGCCTTCCATCATGCCTCTGCCACATAGCACAGCACCAACCTCTTACGCAGTCTTCTCCCATGTAGGTAAGGATCTCAAGGGAAAGTGAGAGATGCACATTGTCAAGGTCCCTGGGATTTGAACCTGGGTTTGCCTGGCATTGGTTTGCAGCCCTTGAGCCTCATGGACTGACCCTTAGTGGCTCTGACTGGGCAATGCTGACCCCTGCTCTGATTGACTAAGAATGCCTATTTATACTTCCAGATCAGCACAGTGCCTTGCCTTGGGCAACAGTGCATCTCCAAGCTACTGTTGTCTGGCTCCTTGCTATCTATCTCATGCATACTCCTGCAACCTTGCTGTGGTTCCCAGCCAAGCTCCATTGCTGTGTCTTGACTTCTGTCTTGTCTACCCTCCCAGTCGTGTTCCTTGCTCCACTGTCTCCTTCACCACTACCTTGTCTCATCCTTCCCCTGCACAGACTACTTGGATTTGACCCTTCACGCCAGCCTCTGACTTCACCCCTCTGGGACTCCCCTTTGGCTGGTAACTTTCTTCTGGACTGGCTTTACAGGAAAGCCCACTGTCTGCACCTCAACACTGCCTTTGTCTCCTCCACCGCTGACCCCATTACTGCTGTGCCTGATGCCACTTAGCAAGACCTGGATCCTGATACCACCTCTACTGAGGTACCAATCCTGAAAGCTGTTAGGGCTCATGGTCTGGCCCTAACACAAGGCTACATCCCATTAATTTCCCTTAACTCCCAACGAGGCTCACTCCGTCCTTGACACTCCTTGGCTTGGCGAGAAGATTGTGGCAAGGAGTAAGGAGGATTTGGTCCACAGAGGGGTTTCTCAGATTCTGCCAGATACAATGTCTGTGCCCTCAGGTTTCACCTGTGTTTCACTTCCCTCTCCCCTCAGGATCATGGCTTTAGTCATGGAGTGGTGGGTACTGTACAGTAATCAGCAATAACTTTCCAATTAGGAAAAAACAGCCTCGTTTTTGCTGCATGTCATTTGGAGAGCCAGGTTTTGGCAAGGTCATTTAAATATTCAGCTCGCTCAGGCTGCAGTGCCATCACTAAACTGAACTGACCCATTCTTTTGGTTTTAATCCATTCTTTATTAACAGCCTTTATTTTTTGACAGAAACATGGATCTGAAATGCAAGATTTGAATAGGCGTCAAGCAAAATGAAATCTTCACTCTACCTGTCGAGCAGTCTGATCCAGTCCACTTGGGGTCACAGTTGCAGACTCTGGTTTCCAAGAGGAAAGTCCCATGCCCTGAACACTGTTCTTGGCAGACAGGAAGCGATGTCTCACAGTTTACTCCTCCCCAGCCCGTGGAACAGTGACATTCCCCTTGAACACACACACCATTGTTAGAGCACATAGGATCCAAACAGTCCTCTAGAGAAAGAAAGAGAGAGAAAGAGAAATAAAACATGAAGAGCATAAAGCTGACACTTTTACATTGATTTTCTAATATTATACAGCTTAATGGGTTCAGTTTTAATTAGGCAATAAAAAGGCTCTTGTGCAAACATTTTCTTCAAGCTGAGGCTATATTAACAAATACAGTAAAAGTAACAATCCCAAAAACCTATGCTAAAGTTCTGCAAAAGGCCCAATGCTGTGGATTCTTTCCCTTGAACTTAGATAATTTTACTTACAGTATAAACAATTCTTTACAGCTGTTAGGTGCCCAAGCAACATCGGGTATTTTCAGACATTACGAGATCACAGTGAACCACGCTCAATTCTGCGTGGTGGCTGTGATAGCGTAACGTCTGTTGGGGGAAACGGATGTTTCCCCCCAGATGTTACCACGGCATGGGATTGCATTCAACACGTGAGCGGCCGAAGCGGCGGGACCGGAGGCCGCCGCATGTCGAATGCAATCCCATGCTGGGGTGAACCCCGGCGTCTCGTCTGGTCGGGCGCCACGGCCCAGGATCACCGGCGGGACCCCAGGCCGTGGCGAATCCGGCCCGACGCGGCGGCCGCATTGGCCCCGCCGCCCGCCCGTCTCCCCAGAGGGCGGGCAGAGGGGACCGTGGAGGGGGCGGGGCCGTGCAGCCGCACGTTGCGCCACGCGGCCCCACCCCCTCCCCAATTCCTCCGCCGGGATCCCCCCGGCACGTCTGTTGCGGCGTGACGGGGTGATCCCGGCGGGGAAGGAATTGGGTGATTTCAGTACGGGGCCAACGGGCCCCGTAACGTCTGAAATCACCCATCCTTTCAGAACATTTCTCTTAAGTTACAACTAATTGAACGTTCACACCTTTGCAAACCTTCCCTTAGCTTACTAATGTTGGAAAGCACTCTTTGGAAAGAACAGGGTGCTGTCTGGGCATGTATCTTAGGGTGATTTCAGACATTACGCCGTCCCGATTCGTCCCAGTGAATCCCCAGCGGGGGTGAATGAAATAACCACCTCCCGTGGTCAAAAAATGGCCCGAACAGACGTGCTGGCTGATCCCGGCGGGGAATTGGGGAGGGGGCGGGGCTGCACGGTGCAACGTGCGGCCGCACGGCCCTGCCCCCCCCTCCGTCTGCCCTCTGGGGAGACAGGTGGGCGCTGCTGCCAATACAGCCACAGCGCCCAGCCGCTTTGACCACGGCCCGGAATCCTGCTGGGGATTTCGGGCTGTGATCGCCGGCCAGACGTTACTTTTTATTGCTTCCCGCCGGGGATCTCTTTGACTACACTTTCGGGGATTGTTCGGCGGGAAGCCCCAGAAGCGTGGTTGAAATTGACCCCATGTGGGAATTGGCCGTGATGAACATCTGGCGGCCGCCAAACAAACGTTCAGGGAGCTTTGGCGCCGTAGCGAAATTGACCGTGGTTCACTGTGGTTGACTGTGATCTTGTAACGTCTGAAAATACCCTTAGATACTCTAAATCAGGGGTGGGAAACATCAGCCCCAGGGAGCCAAATGCAGGTTAGTTTTTATGTGTCCCCATTCCAGTTCCTGGATCCAGTTCTACTCCTCAAAGCACTCTAAAACTGAGCTTAGGGTAAGGAAGCAGAGAGGAGGGCATGCACACAGGGACAAGGGCCAGGTCCATGTCACAGATCCCTCCTCTTCCAGGCTGCAGTCCTTAAGCACCCCTGACTCCAACTTCCGTGCACCCCTTGGAGCTTGTGTTAATTTTAACAGTGGCCTCTGGGAAGGAAAAAAAAGTTCCCCATCCTTGCTCTAAATTGATGTTGTGTTTGAAGTTTAAAGGAACAAACTAAATGAAAGAAGGAGAAAGAAAAAAGAAGAAGCACGTACCTTGCTCACAAATTTCTCCCTTGTACCCAGGGACGCAGATGCAGACTCCCATAATGCAAGTTCCATGGCCAAAGCAGGTTGGGTCAACACACTGTTCTTCTGGAACATCACACTCAGGTCCTTTCCATCCATTCCTACACTCGCAGTGACCTTTCTCGTACTCTCCGTTCCCACTGCACAACACTGGACATGAATCTAAAGGAGGCAAACAGTCTGACTTTTGTGATGCGTTCATAAACATTGATTGCCTTTCACATTCTGTATTTTAACATCTGTGAGATATATATATATATATAGAATGATATATATATAAAACTGATGTGGTGCTGGCAGGGGCCTAAGCCAGTTTTCATGTAGCTGTCGCCAGTTCTGCAGACCAGCTGAAATGAATATCCATGTCAAATACCAAATGTGTCCGTTTTGGGCTATTAATATTTTTTATTATTTGGGATGAAGCAAATCCAAAGTGCCTTTTGCTTCCTGAAGCAAATTCTCATTTTGGATATTTTGGTCATTTCATCCAATATATAAATATATATATATGTATATATATATATATATATATATATATACACATACACACACACACACACAAAATATAATTTCAGTGCTCATAAAGTGGCCAGCCTAATCTCGGAGCAGCGGTACCCAATCTCTGCTTTGAGGATACTTTCCATCAAGCCACTGTGCCTGCCTCTACTGGGAAAGTGAGACACAGTATGGATGATAAGTGATCTCTGGGGAATGGCAAAAGCTAGGGGTGAGACTCCAGAGAGTATTTTGGATTCAGATTTTTCAGTTTCGGTTCTTTAGTAATTTCGGATCTCAATTTGGATTTAATTTTTTTGCATGCATTTTTCCCCATTGAAGTCAATGGGAACAAATCACAATGTTAAAGATCCGAATCAAAAAATCAATGAAAAGGAGTCGAATCGCCCCAAACTGAAAAAGATACACATTTTTGGATAGAACTGAATTGGCCATTTTTGGGTTGATTTGGTTCTATCCAAATCTGAAATTCCCACCCCTAACAAAATAACTAACTTTGGATTCAAGAAAAGACATTCCCATAACCTTTAAACAGTTCATGATTAAAAAATTTCTGAACACCCTGCATTTTCCACTGGGAAAATATTTTGTTGGAATTTATCCAAGCTTCCCTTCAGAGAATGCAAATACCTATGCTGTTCCTGTTCTGTGGTTGGAAAGAAAGCTTCACCTTCCTAGCCTGACAGCGTTCTACCTTTCATAAGAACTCAGTTCCTATTAAAAAATTATGACTGTCGTCTTATGTTTTAAATAGGTTGACGGAAGACTTACCTCTTGCACAGTCAGGACCAAGGAACCCTGGGAAGCAGTGGCAGTGGCCGGAGATACACTCACCATTCCCATTGCAATTAGTAGAGCAGTCATCCATGAATTCTATTTATAAGGGAAGTGGCAAACACAAAGAGAATGAATGAGCAGACTTCTGCAATGAGCAGCACAGGAAGCAAAACCATTTGCGGGGCATTTCTTAAGATTCCAGCAAGCACTGAGCGCTCATTTTCACTCAGAAGAAGTATGAAATAAAGCTTATTTCCAAGCATCTCGCAAATATTAGATTGTATCGTAACAGCTTAGATGTGGCAAGCAGTGTTTCGTTTTAGAATGTGCTACAAAGGAAAGCTTTTAAAGCGAGAATTCATATTCAATTCACCACCATTAAAGCCATTAGATGAATGCAAGTATTTTTTGCAAAATTTTCCACTGTATTTTAAAAACGCCCCTCTTTTCTCTTCCACTGATTGAAGATCTGAGGCAGAATTTGCAAATGTGTCACTCGTACGGTCGCTTCTGCTGCTGATGTTTACAAATATTGGCTCATTCTGCTTTTTTTTTTAACCAAATCCCTCAGTGAATTAAGGACAGGTGTCCCGTCTCCCCCCACCCCCATGGTATTTTTATGACCTTTGATAATATAAGTGGATACTAGGGATGTGTGAACACCGGGGGGTTCGGTGTTCAGCCCATTCGGGGTTTGTCCAAATCCGAAACCATTTGGGTTCGACCTGTTTGGCCCGAATGGGTTCGGGGTGGTGGTTTTCCCTCCCGCCTCCAGGCTGCGCAGGTGGAAGGAGCGATGGGGAGTACCTCCCTCCCCCCCACGCCCAGCCTCATAATTTTGTTTTTTTAAACCCCCCCACCCCAGGGATCGCCCTACCTGGTGGTGCCAGGGCTCCAGCCCTGGGTCCGGCAGCAGCGGCGCTCTGGAGCACGTCAGGCTGCTACTAGGCCTTCTGGGTCAAACCGGAAGGCCTAGTAGTGGCCTGAAGCACTCCAGAGTGCCATCGCTGCTGGACCCAGAGCCCGACCTACCTGGTTCTGCCGGGGCTCTGGCCCTGGGTCCGGCAGCGGCACCAGTGGTGGCACTCCAGAGTGCTTCAGGCCGCTACTAGGTCTTCCGGTTTGACCCAGAAGGCCTAGTAGCGGCCTGAAGCGCTCCGGAGCGCCGCCGCCAATCCCTGGCACCACCAGGTAGGGTGATCCCTGGGGTCAGCATGTTAAAAAATAAATAAATTACGAGGCTGGGCAGGGTGGGGGATGAGGTGCTCCTCGGCACCCCTTCCACCCACTCAGCCTGGAGTGGGGAGGGAAAACCAGGTTCCTCCCTGCCCCCACCCAAACAGGTTTGGAACCTGAACTTTGTTCGGCTGGTTCGGGCGGGGGCCAGTTCAGATTCGGGGGGTTCACAAACGGGCCAAACACCCCAAGTTCGGGCCAAACCCTGAACTTCCGAACCTTGTTTGCACATCCCTAGTGGATACCACCCCTTGCTTGTTTCCTTAGGGTGTTTTCAGATGAGATCTTACCCCGCATGGCCACCCAGGAACTATGGATCCAGCCATCCGTCTGAAGGTTGTATGTACACTCCCGTGAGCCACAGAGCAATGGCTCAGGCCACGCACGGAGCTCCGGGAAATCAGGCGTGCTCTGTGCGAGGCCATCCAAATGTACAGTGGCTGCTTTCAAGGCCACGGTAGCCACGCTGCCCATTTGAATCGCTCCCCATGCACTCCACCTGCGTGGGTGTTCCATGGCAGAGCCACGTAGCAGCCACGGACCCTACCCCCCACCACCATTGCCTTGTTTGTTTGAAAACACCCCTTGATGGTACAGCACTGTAGCTCTGGTATCAAAATCCACATGTGAGCCATGATGCAGAAGTAGGGTGCAAGGTGTATAAATTAAACAGAGGTGATTGGAACTTTCTGTTTATGAATACAGCACAATGAGGCTGCAACCCACAAATGACTTTCCTCCGGAGAAGCCAGAAAATAATGCCAGATCCAGGGAAGTTAGGACCCTGAGCAAAATGGCAGTGTTGCGCAATGGTAATTCCTAACATATTAACTATTCAATACACACACTGGCCACGATTCCAAGCCTCTTGCACACGGGAGCCATGTGGGTCTCGTCTGGCTTGTATGTGGCACAATGTCTCCACAATGGGCATGTGTGCGGTTTGCGTGTGTGTGCATACCACACAGCTCATGCAGACATGGGATTGGCCCCACTGACTCACCTACTTGAAAGAGCAAAGTGTCACTGTAATTAATTTTGATGTTTAACACAACATCCCCTTTGCAGGTCAGTACTTCCTCTATTGCGGGCCCATATATTATCCATGTACTATTTCTAATTTACGCATGGACCCCATGCACGGGGCGTGGGAAGGGGTTCCTGAATCATCACAGGCCCCCAGTAGGTCTGGACTACCTGCATTAGAGGCTCCGTGGACTTGTATTTTATTCCAGTTTGTCTCACACTCATGTTATCATTTTAAAGTTTATTCATGAACCGTACGTTTTCTGGGCTCCAATGATGCTAGTGCTGAAATGAAATTGCCTGTTTCCCAAATCAATGGAAATTGTTACCTTTTGGGGAATCTTGCAAAATGTTCATGAAAATTTTTATGTTTGGAACAAATTACACCCATTTGCTGCTTTCAGTCTTTCCACTGACAAACCTTTGTCCCTTCTGTCATTTCCATTTTATTGTTAAAAGAAACATAAGAATTGGAAGAACAAAGGTACCAAAATGCATTCCCAAGCAGGAATCCATATGAATCATTATTAAACCTATCATCGGTTTTCACATAGCTGGAAAAGTAGTGAATTGGTTGTTTTCTAGGAAAACTTTCAAATCTTTTCACTTCTATATGGGCCCTAAAGCCTTGTGCAGCTGTATGATCTGCACCTGCTGATTCCTGCCCTGCCGAGATGAAACACTAGTAGCAGATTTAAAACAAATAAAAGTATTTTTTCACTCAATACACAATTAACTTGGGGAATTTGTTGTCAGAGGAAGTGATCAAGGCCAGTAGTATAGCTGGGTTTAAAAAAGGACTGGATAAATTCTCGGAGAGTAGGTCCATTAACAGCTATTAGCCAAGTTGGTTTAGGGGACGTAACTTCTTACTGTTGAGAGGTGGGAGTGAACAGGGAATGGATCGCCCATTGTGACCTGATTGGGGACTTCTCCCAAGCAACCAAGATTGGCCACTGTCAGAGACAGGATGCTGAGCTCAGTGGACCATTGGTCTGACTCAGTATGGTACTACTTATGTTCTTATGATATATGAGAAGTTTAAAAAATAAATAAAAAAAAACCTAGATTGACATCTAAATATATAAATTACCAAAAGTAAAAAAGACAAATTATAATTTTTAATTTCCTTCTCCTATATTCTCTAGGAAAAGGATATTTTTTTCTTTGAGGAAGTATGTTAATGCATTATGGACTATTTTTCATAACAATTCTTTCTAGTCCATGGCATGGTACAAGTAGTCAGGAGGGCTGAAGTAGGTTTAGGCCAGGATTTAGGTTTGACTTGGACGATAATACAATTTAAAAAGCTGTTCCTGCAAGACGTTTGCCCTAAATGCCAGAAGCGTTTGGATTCCATGAGCTGAGCTTCATGTCAACTCTTCATCCTTATATTGGAATGAAGCAATGTGGAGGAAAAATAACAAATCCAGCATATGTAAAGAGATTAAACAAGAGAGTCTTCTCTGTTTAAGAGAGATTTTATTTCCTATCATTAGACTAAAAGTAGAGCATAAGATCTGCCATACTGGGTTAGACCAATTGGTCCATCTAGCCCGGTAAGTACCCTTTCTAACACAAAAAATGATCAAGGATTTCCCCTTCAAAAGGAATGGAAAAAGGAATAAGGAATAGTAAAACAGAGTTTTGTCTGAAAGGGATCATGAATTTACACAATAAACTTGTGAAGGCAAATAATGTAACTAGGTTCAAAAGTTTAATTGACATTATAAAGGTAAATAGTATAACTGTTTAAAAAAAAGATTGGCTAAGTTCATGCGAGGCTGGGCCAGCGGCGGTGTGCCCCCTAGGGCTTCAGGGACAATGCCCCTCCTGACCCCAGGAGGACTCCCCCAATGACATGCTTAAAAATAAATAAATTACCTCCCCTCTGTGTGGTAAGAAGGTTCAGTGCCTCTAAACAAGGTTCTTCAAGATGGCTCAGAACATAATCTCACCGGTTGTGTGCACGCGTTCTTCAAAAGAGAGGCGTTCTTCCCTTTATGCGGAATGGGTGGCTAGAAGCGCCATCCATTCCATATAAAGGGAACCCAGCAATGAAATAGTGCCGCAGGGGGCACTATTTCATTGCAGGGGGTAGGCCAGCCCGAAAGTCCATACCTGGGCGCCAGATAGTAGGCGCCCGGGTCAGACTACTCTGGGCTGTGCAGGGGGGCCTGGAAGCTGCCTTAAGGCTCCCCCTCCCAGAGTCGAGTCAAAGTTTGACTCACTGGGAGGGAGGGGCCTCCCTCCCTCCTCGTGAGTCAAACTTTGACTCGACTCTGGGAGGGGGAGCCTTAAGGTGCTGCGTGGCAGCTCCCAGGCCCAAGAAGAACTGAACAGCGGCACGTAGTTCCGACCTGGATCATCCTGCGGCACTGTCTGAGGAGCAAGCTAGCCAGCGGTGAGTAAATTGCGGGGTCGGTGTGTGTGTGTGGAGAGACTGGGGGGGAGGGGTACTTTGGACTGGGAGAGACTGGAGAATGGGGGGAGGGGTGGATGGGGA
>QEPC01011901.1:4057090-4099731 GCA_003113815.1 Sphenodon punctatus | reverse complement strand
TTGTTCACAGGTGTGACAACAAGTTTGTAAAGGTTCTTTGTTAATAAACAGGTCTGGAAAGAAGAGAGAGACTAGTGGCTAGTCTGTGGTGAGGCTCCAAGGTTTGAATCAGACAGAGAATTGTTCTGCTGAGAAAGATGCAATTCACTAAATTTCTGTCTGTGTGAAAAAATGAACTTGAATTGACTAAGGGCAGGGACAGTGTTCACTGCATTTTCTTCATTAGCAGCCATGGGGAAACCACAGTGAACATGGGTCTCTGACTAAGGGGGTGAATTTAATTCCAATTAATCCCCTCTCTACACACTTGCACAAGACCGTAATCTCTTATATTTATCAGAATGTATACCCTGCCCTTCCCCAAAAGCTCAGGGCGGTTTACAAAAACAAAAGCACAAAGAGAAAAATAGTAAAAATACTAAGTAATACAATAAAATCCCCTAAAACCTCCTGCCCACACCCCAAAAACCCACCCAACCTCTATCCTCACTTGCTAAATGCTCTGCCAATGAGAGGGTTCTCTATCCCCTGGTGGCAGTGCTTCACAAAGCAGCGTTCCCAGCATTAAGTAATGTAATGTCCATCCAGTGTTAACCCTGGGAACTCCTTGCTGCTGGGTTATGCCACGCCACTGGCCTACCGTTGCCCTGGCTCCGCCTACCATTGCCCTGGCTCCACCCCTAGGCTTGCCGGCCCGCTGGCAGCAAAGCCACCGGCGGGCCAGCCAGCCTTACTGCCACTCCAACCTCAAAACGCACCAGCCGCCCCTGGGCTGGGCTATTAACAGCTATTGGTCAAAATGATCAGAGGATGAGACTTCTGACTTCTGGAAGCTGGGAGTGAAAAACATAGAATGAATCTCTCTGAAGGATTTTTATTTGTACACTTCTGCTGAAACATCCCGGGTTGGTCAATGAGGGTGTTTTCAGACGTGATGATAGTCCACATTTCCACGATGTGACCCATGTGGAATTACAGGCTACCATCACAGTTAAATGCACTGCCAGATGTTGGCCTGGGTCATTTCCCGGATGGTGTCGGCACTTAGCCCGGGCTATGACTTGGGAACATCCCCAGGTCACAGCCTGGATGAAGCACCAACACGGTCGGGAAACGACTGCCCAGCTGGAAGTAAAGCAGGCTATCATGTCTGATAGCCCGCTTTACTGTGACCAAGTCTGGAGTCCAGAGGTTCCAGGTGTCTCCTTGCCCCCTTTCCCTTCCCAGCCTGGCTGCTATCCCATTTGTTTGGCAGCTGGGCCAGTTCCCAACTGGAGTGATGGTTCCTACCGCCGCCCAGGTAAGTCCGTGGCAGCAGTGGGAGCTGTCACATCGAAAAACACCCTGAGACTGGTGCTGTTTGCCAACCATACATCAAGGTATTTAGCATCAAGTAAAAACAGATTTGAATCATTATGAAGAGCAGATGGCATGTCCATCCTTCTAAACATACAGTTGAACAGGTTAGCAAAAGGACAAAGTGGTAAAATTTAAATAGCAAACTAAGCCTATTATAAATACTAAACTATTTTACCATAAAACAAATTGAAAAACACACCTATTAATGACAAACTTTACCGTAACTCCTTAAAACCATTCTGTTTTTCTGCCTTTAAGTAAATAAAGGGCCTGCCGACATAAAGTCACCAAAAGGACAAAGGAGATGTATGTGGAGATAGACCATCTTTACTTAGACACTGATGCTCTAGAGTGACTCTGAAAAGTTTGTAGCTAAAATGGTAACACTTTATTTTAGAAGAAGCTTCTAAAAAGGCTACTACATTACTACCAGATGTTTTAAGCAATATTGAACTGGAGGTAGATTGCTATGAAGCAGGGGTGACCAGACTGTGGCTTGGGAATTGCATACGGTTCTTGGCCAGTTTAAGAGTAATTTCAGACGTTACGAGATCATAGTCAACCACATTGAATCACAGTGGATTCAGGGTGGTGGCTATGATCCCGTGCACATCTGTTTGAGCCCCGCCAGGTGTTTACCATGGTGAATTCCTGGCGGGGCTCAAAGCTAACCACGATTCTGGAGGTGAGGCCGGGCTCACCTCCAGAATCGTGGCTACCTGAACCACGATCAGGAATGGGGTGAAGGTAACATCTGTTACCTCGCCTCGTTTGGGACCGTGGTTCAGACCGTGGTACGGGATTGGGCGCAGCGCCGGAGGAGCATGGGGGGGCGGGGCTGAGTGGTCGCACGTTGCACCACACAACACCGCCCCCTCCCCAATTCCCCTTCACGATCAGGCCGGCACGTCTAAAGGACAGTCGGTCTGATCACGGACCGGGATCCGAGACGGATCCCGGTCCAGGGTTCAGCGTGGTGGGCCGAAAAGCCTGTCATGTCTGAAATTACTCTAAGTGAAGCTCTCGGCCAAGGATGGTCCTTGGCCCCACACTGCTGTAATGGTTCTGTCTCTTGTCTCATTGCACCCAAGCCTCAGCAGCTGAACTGCAGCTGCTCTTCAGATTCCCAGCAGCCAGGACCACAATGCAACAGGGGAGATTTGTGAGTGCATGCGTGTACGTCTTCTGGCTTTCAGCCATATGAAATTTTTGGTACATGTTTCCTGGGATTGCGAAGTTTATAACAGGGGCAGTCAGAGCCTGACAGGTCAATGGATTTCTTATTATCATTATTATTAATAAATATTTTTACGAGGCTTTTAGTGTTCAGAGCGCTTTACAATCCTTATCCTTACCTGTGAGGTACGCTGCCATTATTCCCATTTTACAGAAGGGGAACTGAGACTGAAAGATAGCAACTTGCCCATAGAGCCACTAGGAGTCCACAGCTAAAAACTGACTTGAACCCTGATCTCCAAAGTCCAAGTCCAATATCTAGCTATTTGTACATATTTTATTCACTAGGCTACACTGGGCATCAGATAGCTCTGGTGTGTGTGTGAAGATCTGTGAGGAATTCTGAGGGCCAACAAAAAGTTTGGGAACTACTGGTCTATAACATATTATACTGACATGCATATAACTGTTTATACGAGCTAGCATTCATGTCTGTAACATACTTGTAATGACATTAAATCTTTTAAAACCCATTTATAAATGTAGTTTGATGCTAAAGTTTATCCTACTGCAGCAACACCAAGGTGGATTTGAACCCACGGCCTGTTGCCTCCGAAGCAAGAGGGCTACCTCTAGACTGACAAGCCCTACTTTATCCTGCAAATAAATGTGTTTTTTCTGTAGAGGAAAACCATATACCTTTGCACCATTTGTAATTAGCCGAATAGTAACTATGCAAAGAATCTTCAATGTGGTGCAGAAATACTATGAATGAAACGCTAGCCTACATGGCCACCCAGGAGCCATGGAGCCCACTGCCTGTCGGAAGTGGAGCGAGGGGATGCGCACACCTGTGAGTCACAGAGCACCCACTCATGGTCATGCATGGAGCACTGCCGGGAAGTCCGGAGTGCTCCATGTGGAGCAAGTCAAATAGCTCCATGGCAACAGGGAGCAACGGAGCCCTTGCCCATATGAACTGGGGTGACTAGTCATGCTCAGAGTCACTGTGGGCGGGGGACACGGCCTTTGCAAGTCACAAGAACTGGCCCAGGATTGCTGGGAAGTCGGGGTTCCCCAGCGCTCGCGCAAGGAACATGTCACTTGCAAAAGTCAGCCTGATGTGCTTCCCCCTCCCCCATGGTCCGTGGCAGAGGGAGTGCGTGGCCACTGCCTCGGTGGCTGGGGAAGCCACGCCGAGAGCCTCCTGTTTGAATCCCTCCCCATGCACCCCAGGCCCACCTGAGTGGGTGTCCTGCAGCAGGGCCACTCCGTGGCCACAGACCCCTCCTCCCATTGCCTGGCTCATTTAAAAACACCTTAACATTCTTTTGACTTTTAGTTCTTTGCAATGATCCCCTGAGATGTTTTTTGTTGCCGCCATCCTTCCTCTTCTTCAGCAAACACTTTGTCCATCTTACCCTGCATTGCCATCTTAGGTTTGCAATGGAGCCCAGCCAAAACGGCTCTCTCTATTTCCTAGTTTATGTACTCCCAACATAAATAATGTTAGCTCGCTGCTGGGCATAGTTTTCTAGTTAGCTGCTGGCTACAGCACAGGGAGCAGAACAACATACAACATTGATTTTCTTTTCCAGGGAGTACGGATCCCAGATAAACAGAGGTTGCAGACATTCTTCCTTACATTTCTTGCAACATATTAGTGGATTTAAAAACACAGAACACAGCAGGCGCTTAGATATTTGACACCAGCATATCATGAATTTTAGGGCACTCCAAAATATCAAGCTTGACAGTATCCTTTAAATAATATTAGGATTTGATTTATTTGTCATGGCAATGCAAATGAGAAGCAAGTAAATTAAAAATAAATTGCAATAAAACATGTATAAATCAGTTCATAATCTGTCTCAATAATTTCATTTCAGAGGCAGGTCTCCAGTTCTAGAATCTGAAAAAAGAAGAGAAGCATAATTGTTCTTACCAATTGCTGTTGTTAATACAAACACTTGCTCCATTTTCTTTCCATCATTGTAAAATGCCATATTCCAAGTTCCTTCATCCATATACTCAATGAAACCTGTCTCTTGGAGTGAGGTTAAGATCAGATTCCTAGGAGCATGCTGAGACTCCTCGGGGTTCCTTGGTTCCTGTTTAATTAACTGTTTTCCATCCATCAGTTTTACAAAATCAAACTGTAATAATAAGGGTAAAAATGATCTAACTAGAGATTTGTTTACAGTGTGTTTGTTTAAACTAGATAATCTGGTTAACGTTCCAACATACCATGACTCTTCCAATTATATTGCATGATTGAAACAGCTGGGTTCAACTCTCAACGCGGGTTCATTTGAGCTAGTTCTTGCAAACACAGGTAGTGTTTGTACAGTAATGACAATGGACCCCACCAGTCACCTTTTTTTCTTTCCTTAAAAGAAGCTGTTATTCCCAATCAGAGATTTGCTGATTTGTGCCATTGGTTTAAAATCTAGAGTCGCTCTACTGAGATGATAGGCATTAAGCCCATGACATAAGAGGAAACCGATATCTTAGGCTACAATTTTTGAACCCTAGTCACTAAATTAGGCACCTCTTTAGTTCAGTTTCCTAAATATGGAACATGGGGCAGATTTTCAAAGGTAAAAATGACACTTAGGCTACAGGCCTGATTTTAACAGATGGTGAACAGATTTCATTTTAGTAAAAATCAATAAGAACTATGAGTGCTCAGCAGTTCTGAAATAAAAGCTATTGTATGTCTACTGAAAATAAATGAAAAGGCTAGCATTAAATTCATTTTGACATACAAATACATTTATTCGTGATATGTCCCATAAACTGTTATCCTACTAAGTCATACCTGAAATACCCTTGGATTACACTTTTGAAATATAGCTCAATATTCCCAAACTCTAGAACATATTTCAAGATGAAAAGTAATGGTTCAGATAGTTATAGCTTGGCTGGGTTTTCTCCTGAAACATTAACGGTAAAAATTACAAAGCAATTTTGGAGGAAGATAGAATTTATAAGAACTTCCTTGTGGTTAACTTCTTCTTACACCAACTACATAAAACAGCACACTTTGTTGGATGTGAATATGTATGTTAATCAATTACTAGAATCTCACATGAAATGTGAAAAAGACTGAAACAACGGTCAATGTGCTTTTTAACTTATAGCCGCAGTTTGCTTAGCGGGGCGGGGTGTATGGGATCCTTATGGACATCACTTGGAATTTGCCAACACTGAATTTCATCTGCCATTTGGCTGCCAAGTCGTGCAAGATTCAACAGCACTGCGCATCATCCCATCTTCTCTTGGTGGTATGGAGGGAGAGCAGGATGGCGGCCTCTCTCCTCTCTGGTCATTTTGGGGACAATGCTAATAGCACTAGTGCTGCAAAGAATTTGTGTTTAGGTCGACTCAAGGTCTGTATCTGTTGCTGGCCCACACAGAAAGAGGAAGGAAGGACTGGGAAAGATTAATAATGCTTGCATCCCACAGAGGTGAACATTAATATCTGTGGAGCTCTGTGAAAGTGTCAAGCAGTATGCAATAGCTAATTGTTATTTTTAATTACCTGAGTGTGAGTGGGTGGAATGTTACGTCTTCCATAAATTCCCAGCAGAGAGTCCTTTGCCAGCGAAATGTTGAATTTCAGGTACATTGGGTGATGAATTGTAATCTGGAAACGCCAGAACAGGCCCGGTGGGATGGTCTGCATCACTTGAGTTCCAATGTCAACTTCTCCTGTGTCTATAGCCCGTCCTTTCTGAAACACTGTTTTTCCAGAAACAAAGAAAACAGTTTGCCGTCATTCAAAAATGGTGTGAAGAAGAGTCGTCTACATAGACATAAGAACATAGTCGTATGTTGGAAAAGGGCTAATTATTATGCAATTAATTAAAATAAAAGCAATTAAATATAACTTTCAAAGAATGTTTGCTGCTTCATGCAATGTAGTGAACTCTTGCCAGTGTCAGTGACTGTACTGAAGTTTGTATTGTTAAAATGGTCAAACTAGGAAAAATATCCCTGGGGCCTGTTCTTTTATATCCATGCAAGGGGTCTAGTACTAATGCTTACATTGTGGTCAAATCTCACATCTGGATAGACTACAAAATACCTAGACCAGACAGTGATCATATTATATTATGATTATGAATATTATTATTCATTTACATACTACTTTCAATGTTTAAAGTGCTTTTACAATCCTTTTCTAGCTCAGCCTAATACCACCATTATTCCCATTTCACAGATGCGGAACTGAGGCTGAGAAATAGCAGCTTGCCCAAGGCCGCTCAACGAGTTTGTCATTAGAAAATATTTCAACCCTTGTTAACAGAGGTGACAGTGGAGTGCTGCCACAACAACCCGAACTGACTCAGGAACCCACCGCCAACGTGGTCCTGACCAGATTAGGTGGCACAACAAGCATGCCAGTAGCTGGGCCACCGGGGAGGGCAAGGAACTGCACAAATTTGCAGCCACCTGTCCCCCAGGCTGCCCCCATGCCCCACCCGCTGCCATGATGGGCAGCCATGGTGGCCAATGACAGCCGCCATGGCAGACCTGATCTGGACTGGGCTACGGTGGGCCAAAACAAATGTTAAAGCCCACTGCAGCCTGCTTTAGCACTATTGGGCAGATGGTAGCCTGGACTGTGCCTCTGGAGGTCTCCAGACTCACAACTTGGGCTTGTCACTGACTTGCCGGACCAGAGAATATCTGGCGGCATGGCAACAAATATGCTGGTGGTTCCTGGGTCAAAGTGTGCCTCAGTGGGCCAAAGCAGGCCATTGTCACATTTGTTAACACTCCTTGTCTCCCAGGTATCCAAATCCAACACCTTATCCTACCCTGGTGGCTCTCATTTTCCACTGGTGCTTCCAATTCCCCCACATATACTTAGATGGCATCATCCGCTCTGTCTACCCACCCAGTCCCTGTAGTAGAAGTAGTTATTCAGAAGAGAGTCTACGGAGTCAAGAAGTAAGAGAAAAATATCCAGAAACACCCAGGGTGTCTTTAGACATAACGCTGTTCAGTGTTCTGTAACACAGTGTCCTACCGTTACAGTGTTTAGACAGACCGTCAACACAGTGTTCACCCCAAACATGGATTAAACTGTCAAGACCTGGCAGTTGTTCACTTCCAGCGTTTGGGGTGAACACTGTGTTGACGGTCTGTCTAAACACTGTAACGGTAGGACACCGCGTTACAGAACACTGAACAGAGTTATGTCTAAAGACACCCTTAGAGGATATAATGAAAGAGGATTTTGTTGATGCAATGGGAAGGACAAATATAGATGGAAAAGCTGAGTTTTATAAAAATATTTAGAGAGAATATTAAAGCTGTTAGTTGTAGAAACGTGGCTGTTACGTAATTGGTTTGATGTAAGCGTTTTGGGCAATTAATAAAAAAATAAAAGTAATTAAACATAACTTGCAAGGAATATTTACAGCTACATACAATGTAGTGGACTCTTGCCCATAAAGCTTTGCTGGGCTTTAGTGAGTGCAGAAGTTCCTCAGAGTAGCTGTAAGTCTTTGCATATGGAAATTAGCCCACACAAACAAAACACTCTCAGCTGAGCACTGGGAGAACACAGATGGGATGGCTTCCTCTGGCAGTCGTTGCCGACCACCGCCTGGTGGGTACAAAGTAAGTTTAACAAATGGACATCAGTGTAGAAAATGAATGGATCATCAGGTCTGGTTGGTGAAAAAAACCTCAAGATTCAAGATTCAAGCCAGGAATTATTTTTTTTCTAACTACTATTCCTAATGAGGTTATTATGATATTGCTAATCCAGCCTTTGAAAAATAGAAAAGAACATCTGCTGCTGCTAAAGGGAATGGGTTGGACCTGAACTAGAGGAGACAGTCGGTCATGGGGATAAAGGCAGCCATTATATATAAAGAAGTAGTTGCCATTTTCTACTATGCCTAATGGTAGATATCCAAGCACATAAAATATGCACTTTGAGCACTGGTATGAGAGTGCTGAAATAGGCTAGAGGTGCTGCCAGCCTGAACCTGAATTGACTTGCCTTTGTTAGCTTGCACCACTATGCTATTCAAAGCTTAAACAACAATTAGCATGCAGATGCTGCCAATGGTGGACTGAATCCTGCCTATCACCCAAGTTAACAGCAAAATAGAGCTGAAACGAGAAGCAATTTGATTCTCGCAAGGGCAGCTGTTCTGCGCATGTGTAGCCCCGCTGCCCTTTTCCAAGATGGCACCAATGCTTCCAACACCATCTTGGAAAAGGGCTGTGCATGCACAGAACAGCTCCAGAAGCCATTTTGCACATGCACAGTGGTTTCTAAAGGCTTTTTTTTAAGTTGAGAAAAAAATCCCAATGCAACAACATTGAGATTCTTGATTTTTCTCGATTCTCATCAAGAAGTATGATTCTTGCTGAATCAGATAAAGTACTGAGACTGAGTTTCAGCCCTACTGTAAAACTCAGCAAGAGCAGGATAGGGCCTAACAACTCACGAGACTTCAATAGTCCAATCTCCCACCCAATAAAACATCAACATCTGGGGAAAGGATGGGACAATTAGAATAAAGTAGACCTTTCACAGCTATGTGCAATGTATAAGGATTCATTCTCATTCTCATCGTAACCAAGCCAAGTACGTGCACTTGAGACCTCGCATCTCAGGGAGTTAGATCATTTGGCCTTCAGGCAACGTTGTTTCGCTAGAATGATTAAGAACATATGTACCACCATACTGGGTCAGACCAATGGTCCATCAAGGCAAGCAGCCTGTCTCCAACAGCGGGCACTCTCGGTCGCTTTGGAGAAGTACCCAACAGGTCATAATGGAACGATCAATTCCCTGCTGTTCACTCCCAGCTGCTGACCCTCTGAGGCTGCGTACCTGACTTAGTTGGCTAATAACCTTTAATGGACCTATCCTCCAAGAATGTATCCAATCCTTGATTAAACCCAGCTATTCTATTGGCCTTAACAACATCCTCTGGCAACAAGTTCAACAAGTTAATTGTGTGTTTTATTGGCCCGGCTGCTCATTTATTAGCTCTACATGCTAAAACATGTGAGTGGGGAGTGAGTGTGGGCTGCATGGACCAAACATGGACTCCAGAGGGCTATTTGTCTTGTTTACAAACACTCTTAGTGACAAGCACAAGACGGAAAAGATAAAAGTAGTTTAAATGGACTAACTTCTATTGTAGTGTGTGCAAGCTTTGGCGTTCCAGTGAATTGTTCTTTAGGCAGTTCACTTTCCACTCACCTTTCAGACACTCCGCAAGAGAAGTTGCTCTAATAAAAGCTATCACTGGCAACTACTTTGTTTCAGTCCACGTATCTGTCATATAAACACCCTAAACTCATTCTTTAAGATTTTCTTTTTAGGTGAACCTGTCCATTTCTGCAATTTCCTATAGCAAATAAATCCCATCTTTTGCAACTAAAAAACTGACTTGAACAAATGTGGAAAATATGCACAGATTAAAAGAAGAGAGAACTTCTCTCCAGTCTCAAGGGCTTTAAGGATATCAGATCTTAACATTTCTTTCCAAACTGTTTCCTTAAGCTTAGTAAAATGCCAAGGAACTTTTTGGCAATATTGACACACAGCAATCAGAGGGATTCAATTAGAAAGATTTAGTGCAATAACTGTAAGGTCAAGGACATGCTAGCATGTTTTAAGTTAATGGCATTGTCGAACAGTGTTACTAACTTCAAAAAAGACTACAAGCCTACAACTGCTTTGCCTTTTGGCAAAGCTAAAACGCCTGCATCTCTGTGGGAGGTAAATAATGTACCATAACTTTAATGACAGTAAATGGTATGATTTAGGCTTGCAATGATGCTGCTAAGAGAGAGAGTATATTTCTTTTAAATTTAGCAGAACTGTGTGCCATTGCTGCTGGTCTTGAAACAATATATTCTCAAATGATTCTCCACTCTTTTCCAGCTGAAGATGTCTTGAGTTAGGTAGTAAATATCTCTCTATACAGCCTTATGGTTCATTTTACACTGCTGCACATGACATAAAGGCATATTGGTAAATCCAGTACCAAAGGATGTGATATAAAATACATCATTTGCTAATGATATTTAGTGGCAGAATCCATATCTTTCAAATATTACAGTTCATAATTAATCATAACAGCATGAGATGGTTCCTGTAGAATTCAACAATGTCAAGCTTTATTTCTGAGGCAACATACAAAGACTGCAATCTCTACACCACTTAATCCAGAGTAGTCCCACATAAGGCCTATGAAGGTCTACTCTGAAGTTAGTGATTTGGGACTCACCAGTATGACTGGTGTTTTATCTTCTCCTCAGTCAAGCAGACTGTACAACAAATACTTGAATATACAGTATTAAAACATGGTTTGGGGTTTTTTGCTCTTTCCAGAACTGCTTTTCATACAGCAATGAGGATTGTCCTGAATAACACTTTCAAAAAAATAAAATAAAAATCTCCTGTATTTTATGATTTTTGAAAGAATTTTATTTTTCAAGGATTCCTGCACATGTTCTCGATGTACCTAACGTGCTTCAATCCTTCACTGTTGTTTTTTGTACATGGTCTTTTGTTAGCAGTGAAAGTGAAAGATGGATCCTTAATCACCGGTCTCTTCTGGTATCAAGAAACTAAAAATCTGTACAGAAAGGCACCAATTATCTTCATAGGAAACTACCCATATGCTGATTATTACTGATTCCTGAAACAATCAATCTCCTTGGAGTCCCCTGATAAATACCAGCATCAATAAGATGTCTGGATTTTTAATCACATTGCTTCATATTAAAATGCTAACTCATAGCCACAGGTCAGTCATGTTCTACAAAATGCCTCCTTAAATAAGCCTGGTCTCCCAATGGTTTTTGTTAAAAGAGTTAATTAAAATATATGTTTTCAGAGCCTGGAAAACTATCTGAGATCAGAAATATCTGGTGGTTCTTGCCTATACCTGTAAAAACACTTTAGGATTAAAATTTACAGGTGAAAATGCTGGGAATCTGAGGCTGGGAATATGAGTTTGGGAGAGAAGAGATAAACTGTATGGCGCACGTATATGGATCCAGAGTCATTCCACTAATGAGCTTTCTGCTTCACAAAGAACGGCTCCTTGCAGACCTGAACATGCCGTCTCAGTTTTCTATCACTGTACAACTTTCTATGTACAAGTATGATCCTAGCTCACTCATAACACTGTTCCCTTCAAATACATTAGTTTAGCGGTAGCTGAGAACTTGGCCATGGCTCGTAATTTGGGACGCTGGTACACGAAATACTGTGAAAATGGGTTTTTATTCCAGCACACTCCTAAGCATTAAGTAGAGCAATAGTTGTTTTTTAGAAGTGAAGAAGCTTCCCTACTGCAGATTCGAGTCCTGCATTGTGAGTAAAATGTGAAAAGGGAAATTTCCTTACCTGTGAATTTCTATTCTTCTCTTGAAGCAGGGTGGACAGTCAGAATGGACGGGTTATGTCCATACTAACTCAACAGTAGGCAGGATCCAGATGACTGACAGCCACTGCTAGTGGGAGGGGCATACCCCTACACCAGCTCCTCAAGACGTGGCTGGTAAAGCTAACTTAGAAAACTAGAAACAAGATTATAACTTGAACAGGTAAAAAAAAAAAAAAAAGTCAACATAAAAACCCCAATAGAGATTGAAAAAACAGGCACAAATGGGAAAAGGGAGTTGGGAAAGAAGCCCCCAGACTCTACTCAAAACCCCGGTCTAATCCTCAGAAGTGGAATTTGACATGGGTGGGGCTGACTGTCCATCCTGCTTCAAGAGGAGAATGAAAATTCACAGGTAAGGAAATTTCCCTCTCTCTTTTTGCACTGTGGACAGAACTGACAAGAAGTCCACACTTTATCTCAGCAAGTCCACAAGCAGTGCCTTTCCAAGCCAGTTCAAAAAAGAAAGAGTTTTGCCCCAAATGTATCCAATTCCCAAATGGACTATGTCAGAACTTTCTGAAACATTCAATGGCCCCAAACTGCTGCAGCGGATGCTAGAGTTTCCTCCCTGTAGCGAGATGTGAAGGAATGAGCAGAGGTCCAGGTGATCACTCTTCATATTTCCTTCATTGACACTCTACCCAGGAGCACCAAAATCATTCCTGAGAGGATACACAACAATTCCCATAGGAAGGGGAACCTACAAGGTCTTGTAAACCTTCAAGATGCAGATGCTAAACCATCTACCTAGGGTACTTTTTGAAACCTTCCCAGCCTTTCTCCTAGCCCAGAAGGCTACAGGGCACAGTTCACTCTGAAGTAGCTATATCTATCCAGGTAAATTTTGAGTGCCCTTCTGACACCCGATCTATGCTATTCACTTTCTCGAAGGTGCTGGAGATTGGGACAAAAAGAGGGCAGATTTAGTTCTAGATTCCTAGGAAACCTCAAGTTGATCTTCTGAATGAATGCAGTGTCTAACCTCAGGACAACCTTGTCTGTGAATGCACAGTTCTGAATCGGGAGAAAAAAGTGCCTAACTCTCGATTCTACAAGCGGAGGTCACGGACACCAAGAATATTGTCTTAACCATTAAAAAGAATAGTGACATCTGCAAAGAAGCTTGTAAGGTGGGTGCATCAAAACTTTGAGCTTTGAGGACAACATTCAGCCTCCAAGTGGAGACCTTGCGAATAAACAGTGGCCAGGTGAGCTGTGCTGCCATGAGGAATCTCCTAACACAAGCATATGAGGACAAGGAAAGCTGGTAGATAATACTCAAGGAAAGGTGGTAGATAATATTCAAGAGAGTATTGAAATCCATCATGAGACCCCACTTCTTGGAGAAACTGCAGAACCTCCAATACCACCCACATTGGCTGTCCTGCACCCCATCTCCTGTACTAGTATACAAACTTGGTGCAAGTTGCACCATATACCTTGTTGGTCAAAGATCTCCAAGAAGATAATAAAGTATTCAAGGAATTACAACAAGGTATCCAAGAGATTACCAGAGTAACCAAAGGCAGTCAATAGAGTCCTTTCAACAGCCAAGCAGCAAGGTGAAATGTCTGTCGGTTTGGATGAAGAACTGTTCCCTGGGATAGGAGGCTTGGACTGGCAGCAAGATGTAGTGTGCCTCTCATTGCCATGTTGATGACATCAGCGAATCAGAGTCTCCTTGGTCAGTGTGGTGCCACCAGGATCACACAAGCTCCCTTCTCTTTGCGTCTCTGAATTATTCAAGGGATAAGGAGGAAGGGAGAGAATGTTTAAAGGAGCCCCCTGGGCCACCCCTGAGACAGCATCCAGGCCCACTGCTCCCAGGTCATTTATCATAGAAAGGAACTTGGAGACCCTGTGATATCTAGTTTCTGACGGCTGAACCAGTCTGCTTGGACATTCAGGGAATTAACAATGTGCACCAGCTTGATCAAAGCTAGATGTACATGTGAGCACAAAGATACCTCCCTCTTTCAACTCAGCAGAGAAGTGAAGGAGAGCTAGGCAAATGGCTTTTGGCTTCAGGGGGCTGTTGTGGCAGGACACCTTCTCTTGTGTCCATGCACCCTGAGCTGATTTGTAAGCAAAGTGGGCTCTCGAAACTGCTCTTGAAGCTTGAGAATGATGCCTGAAGAAGTAGGGAAGATGCTTCAAAGTTATTACTGAAGGCAATATCTACCTTTCTATCTAATGGGGCCTTTGGATAGCCCTCCCCCTCAATTGGCAGGGCAGCAGACTTAGCTAGATTAGCTGCTGCTGTGTCTACCTTGGGTAAACTAACCAGCTGCTCCTGGATCTTGGAGACAGAGGAGACATGCCTCATGTACTTGCAGGGCCCCTTAAATCGGGAAGGCTACTCCCATTCTTTCTGAATGGCATCTAGATAAAACTGAGCCAGCAGGAGGGTCAGACAGCTTAACCCCCTGCTTTTTGTTCTCCTTAGTGCGTGCACCACTGCTGCCAGAAACCACTAGCCCCTGACTACAACAGATATTTATTTATTATTTATTTATTCTAAAATTTATATGCCGCCCCCTTCTGCCACAGGCATCTCGGGGCGGCTCACAGCATTTTAAAACATATTAAAAACAAACAATTATAAAACTACAATTATTTATTTATTTATTATTACATTTCTATTTATTTATTTTTATGTTATTTATTTATTTATTTATTACATTTATACCCTACCCCTCCTGAACCACTCGGGGCGGTTATTAAAACAATATAAAACCCATCCCCCCCACCCTAACCCAACCCACCCACCCCATCTCCCTCGGGAATGGCCTGGTGGAACAGCCAGGTCTTACACTGCCTACGGAAAGAGGGGAGGTCGGTAATCAAGCAGACCTCCGATGAGAGGGAGTTCCACAGCCGTGGCGCAGCCACAGAGAACGCCCTCCTCATGGTGGACATCCGGGAAACCCGGGGGGACTCCGAGGAGGGCGTTCCCGGCCGACCACAGGGGTCGATCCAGGACCTGGAAGGTGAGGCGGTCCTGCAGGTAGGTGGGGCCCAAGCCATTTAGGGTTTTAAAGGTCAGCACCAACACCTTGAATTGGGCCCAGAAAACTATCGGCAGGCAGTGCAGAGCGCGGAGCACCTGTGTAATGTGCCCGCGTCAGCCCATCCCAGTCTGCACTAGCTGCAGTTTCCGAACCAGCACCAAGGGTAACCCCATGTAGAGTGCAGTCTCGAGGTAATAAAAGCATGGATGTCTGTGGCCAGATCCGAGTCCAAGACATACGGCCTAAGCCGATGCACCAGTTGTAATTGTCAAAATGCACCCTTCGCCACAGCCATCACCTGGGCATCCAGGTCCAGGAGCACCCCCAGACTCCGGGTCTGAGAAACCAAGGGAGGACGGACCCCATCAATTATCCTGACAAGACACCAATGATGGGGGCCATCACTCCCTTGGCCCTCCCCACAATCATCACCTCCGTCTTGTCAGGATTTAATTTCAGGCGGCTCGCCCTCATCCAGTCCCTCCCATAGCGGATAAACACTGGGTAGGCACCGAGACAGCCGGGCCTGAGTCAGAAGAAAATGAGAGATATAGCTGGGTGTCATCAGCATATTGATGCAATCTCACCCCATATTCCCCGACGACCTCCCCCAAAGGCTGCGTGTACACACTGAACAAGAGAGGGGATAAGATGGAACCCTGCGGAACCCCTATGGTACATAGGGTCCAGTCCCGCTCTTTGCAATCAGAGCTTACCTAGGAGGAACTGGGGTTTTTTGGACATTCACTCGCTTGGCTGCCCCCAAGGCAAACTAACCTCCAGGGGAGTCCACTTCTCCCTGCCCAACTTAGGACAGAGTAGGCTTGCTAGCTTCTTCCTTCCTGGGCTGCGCAGAGGGCTCCAAAACTGCAGAGAGTGGGGGAGGCAGGCACTGGCAGAGTCTCCTGAGCCCCTCACCTATGGAAGGTATCCTGCAAGAGGGAGCATCCCAGCCCCTCCATGGAGCCCGGTCAATGCATGCATGATCTGGAAGGAAGCGGCTCAGGGCCAGCTGCTGCAGTTGACTTGAGGAGATGTGGAACAGTAGGGGAGGGGCCAGAGAGAGAGCCTCAGCTGAACGGGGACTCGCTGGGAGGCCTCTCCTCTTCCAGCTGCTGCAGGGGCTCTGCTTGTGGGAGACGCTGGTGCAGGGAGAAGGCGGCCAGCACCCCGGAGGCCCACACGAGCCACAGCAGCACGAGCAACCCTACCCGCGGGCTGCTCCCATGGTGTGAGTCAGTGCCAGTGGCCTCAGGGCAGGCACTTCTCTCCTCCTGCTCAGTGCTGCTGCTGTTGCCTGTGTGCTGAGTGGCCGAGCCTCACTCCTTCGCCGACTCAGAGGCACATGACGGCAGCCGCATACACACAGGGTCATAATCTTCTGACCTGGCTGGATTCCCTGAGGAACACGTCATCCAACAGTGGAGTCCACTGCCTCTCCCCAATCCGACTTCAATCACAAGTCCTAGAGTCCCGTCTGACTCCATGCCTGGCGCTCGCGGCCCGCCTCGAGTGCAGCAGAGCTAGTGAGTGACACACACACCTCTTGTCAGCTCGTACGTTTACCAAAAAGTCTCCCTGCGGGGCTGGACTTGCTCTGCAGGAGTCACTTCTGCCTGCGCCATCACCGCACACACTTCCTTCAGATTCCAGGCAGCGCTGGGGACCAGGGGCTAATTCTGAACAGGGCTGTGTCCGGTTCCAGCCCCAATCCAGACAGCCCAAGCTGAGGGAAAGAGAGGACTGCCTTGGACAATACCGGACTAATGGTCACCCTAGAGGCAGGGTGCTCTCTAACAGCACTGGCTGGAGTATTACCACTCTGAGGTCCCCCATCCTCTCTCTCTCTCGGCCATGCCCGGAGGTGGAGGGTGTGAGGCAACCTGACTTCCCAGCTACACCAATACAGCCTCAGGTGCATCATTCTACAGGGACAGGGAAGTCTGGTCTGAGGGGCTGGAATGCCCAGGTTGGGCAGTTGCACCGGGGCTTCCTGAGTCCGCTCCACTGAGTCCTCAGGCTCTCTGCCTCTGCTCTCGGACCAAGCTGCATCCTCTTGGCTGGAGAGCACTGTTGCATCCCAGATGCCAAGATTTCTGCCTCTGGACTTGGAACCATTACCGCCCCGTGGAGCATGGGAGCGGGAAGGAGGGAGGGGCATCTAGGATGAGGCAAGCCCACTTCAGAGAAAAAAGGCAGGAAACAGCCCAACCACGGCTGCACGCTGTTGTCCCTGCTCAAACTCCCTTTCATGCCAGTGGCGGAAGAGGGAGGAGAAGCCTCCAGTGGCCAATACCGCTCCCCCCATAAATGCGGCCCCTCTTAAGGAGATTGCAGAGGAGGTATGTAGCACGACAAAACCAGGGGAAGGACCCTCCTGGCCGTTCTCTGCCACAAAGCTCAGAGCCCTGCTTTCCTGAGGAAGAGACAAGGGTGAGGGGGGCTAGCCCACCAAACAAACAACAAAACAAAAAGTGGAAATAAAAACCTAGAGCCTAAAACAGCTCCCTGCTTCCCGCTCTCTCACAAGGTGGGAACAGACTGGGGAGCTGGTGAAGGGGTATGCCCCTCCCACTAGCAATGGCTGTAAATCATCTGGATTCTGCCTACGGCTGAATGAGTAGGGATGTAACTTGTCAGTTCTGATTGTCCACCCTGAGAAGAGAGAGAGAATGAGGGCTAGGAATTCAAACTGGGGGAAATATCAAAGGATACAACAAAGCCAGGAATTAAGTGGTGAGACTGGGCCCAACCTCCCTTTCTCCCATGTGTCACCTTGTGCATAGAGTCACCCTGCTCGTGACTCCCTTACTGCTCAAAACGTATTCACTAGAGGTGGGACCCCGGGCCCATTATCGGCTACCGGATTTACCGGTTACCGGTTCTCTAAAAACCGGATTCCCGGATTAAATCCGGTATGCCGGTACCGGATTTATTTCATTGATTTCAATGGGGCGCTGTGTCCCCATTGAAATCAATGAATTCCTTCCCCCTCCCCCTCCCAGGCTGCGCGGGTGGAAGGGGGGACACCCCCCACCCACCCTGCCCAGCCTGGATTTTTGTTTAAAAAAAGACTCAGAGGCGAGCCCACCCCCCAGCACCAGCGGCCGCGGCGTCCCCGCAGCCGCCGGTAAGTATGACCCGATCCCTGGGGGGGGTGTTTAACACCCCCCCAACCCCCCAGGGATCACCCCTACTAAAGTTCAGTGCTTGCTTACCTTGCGGAGCTCCGGGTGCGGCGGCGGCGGGCGGTCCGGCGGCCTCAGCGCCGGCTGTGGCTGCCGGCGTCAGAGACGCTCTAGGCCTTCCGGGGAAACCCGGAAGTTCCCCGGAAGGCCTAGAGCGTCTCTGACGCCGGCAGCCACAGCCGGCGCTGAGGCCGCCGGACCGCCCGCCGCCGCCGCACCCGGAGCTCCGCAAGGTAAGCAAGCACTGAACTTTAGTAGGGGTGATCCCTGGGGGGTTGGGGGGGTGTTAACCACCCCCCCCAGGGATCGGGTCATACTTACCGGCGGCTGCGGGGACGCCGCGGCCGCTGGTGCTGGGGGGTGGGCTCGCCTCTGAGTCTTTTTTTAAACAAAAATCCAGGCTGGGCAGGGTGGGTGGGGGGTGTCCCCCCTTCCACCCGCGCAGCCTGGACTCGGGGAGGTTTTTTTTTTTTTTAACATTTTTGGTGGGGCTTTAAGTTTTACATTGCAGCCATTTTTAAATGGCTGCAATGTAAAAAAATCCGGTACCCGGAATCCGGTACCCGGACCGTATTACCGGGTCGAATCTGATAATGCCGGTACGCCCGGTACCGGCATTATCGGATACCGGATTTACCGGTTTTCCCGCCCCTATCAACCACCCTGAATCACAGTGGATTCAGGTAGGATCCCGTGCACGTCTGTTTGAGTCCCGCCAGATGTTCACCACGGTGAATTCCTGACGGGGTTCAAAGCTAACCACAGTTCTGGAGGTGAGGCCGACCTTAACTCCAGAACCGTGGTTAGGTTAGCCACAATCCGGGACAGGGCTGGGAATGGCTGCGGGTAATGACTGTTACCCAGCCCTGTCCCAGAATCAGGTCCCAACCACAGGACAGGATTGGGCGTAGCAGCCTGATTGGCCACTGCACCTGCCCATCTCCCCGAGGGCGACAGCCATGGAAGCACCGGGGGGGGGGAAGGTGGGGGACAGGACTGAGCGGCCACACATCGCGCCGTGCAGCTCCGTCCCCTCCCCAATTCCCCTCTGCGATCAGGTCGGCACGTCTAAAGGACGGCCGGTCTGATCACTGACTGGGATCCAAAACGGATCCCGGTCCAGGTTTCAGTGTGGCGGGTCAAAAGGCCCATCACGTCTGAAATTACCCTAAGTTAACCACGTGCACCTGCAATTTCTCAACTTCATGAATGAATCCTTGTCGTTCCCTATGTTCACCTCTCCCTTTTCCTTCCTAGATTGTAAGCCCCTTGGGGTAGGGACCTGTCTATAACTATTGATTGTACAGCATCAGGTATATCGCTGGAGTAAAATATAATAAAATAATAATAATAATAATAATAATAATAATAAAAAATTCCTTGCACTTGATTTTGGTGAGTCCCTGTCCAAAAATGGGGAGAGGAAGATGTCACTAATGCTGGTTGGAACCTTCTGCCTAAATTCCTACTGTTGTTACTGAAAACTGACTTTTTTTTAAAAAAAAGAAAGAAAGAAAATACACTGAAGTTTTTGGTTGTGCCAGACTTTTTCAATTCTATCCAAATTGTTATATATATTTTTTCAGCTTCAGTTTTCAAACACCAAATTTACCCCAAAAGTCAGAAATGTAGAGGATTTTGGAAACTATGATTTTTTAATTTTTTTTTAAAAAATACAGTTTTCATGTCTTTGAAAACTCAGAAGTGAAAACCTTAATTATATTTTCTAAGTTTTGCAGAAGAAGCTTTTTAGACTGGCTTAAATGACTCCCTTCCCTCTGTGCTACCCTGTGTAGATGGCCAATACATCCCTCTAGAAGGTGGAGCATCTCCTGACATTGAAGCTCTTATGGCATGCTGTGGTTCCACATTGCCCCAGTGTGAGGCGAGGTAGGTACATCTTGCCATAATCAGGACCTATCCATTCATTCAAAGTAACAAACAGGATTCTGTAATATTGCCATTTAAGCCTGTCCTTTGAAACAGTGAACAATTTCTCTGGAAGCCTCTTTTTAGAAGCAAAATGCTTTTGTTAAATGTGAAGTATATTGATAAAGTGATTTAATAACAGTTGAGATTAAGGTGCAAGTAGCAGCATAGCCATCTCCCATTTTGCACCATGGCATGAACACAATAATGTATCAAACATTTACTGTAATTCACCTTCAATATACTCAAAAGGAAAAAAAAGTAATGGGAAATTATAAAACTGTTGGCTTCTAGCATGTTATTTATTTTGCTTGTTTGTCTTCTCTGAGCTCCACATTGATTTTTAAAGCTATTCTTCTGGGGAAATAATACCTTCACACTTGGGGTTGCTTTCAAAATGACCTAACTTGTCTCACATTTACTCCATTTAGTAGCTTGTGTTGCATTTAGTCTCTGTGCACAAATATACTCATTGCTTTGCAACAGAAGGCAGATGTTTTGACTTGAGACTCTTACTTTTTCCAGTCCAACGAGGTTGATAAGATTTTGCCTTGGACCTGGCACATAACATTTCCTGCTTTGGCCTCCTCTTAAACTCTGGTTTCTCCAACTTGATTCCCTCACTGGGTAGAAACACATGGGACGGCAGCATGGCGATGGCCCAGCCTAGTCCGGTGAGGAAAACTGGGGTGGACATGGTCCAGACTGCTGAACAAACGTACCTGCAGCTGGGCACCATCCTGCCGCCTGCATGGCCTGGGAAGGGCAGGGAGAACCGTGAACATGTGGCCGGCTGGCCTTGCCCCGCTTCGCCCAGCACCCCACCATGACAGGCAGCCAACGACGGCTAGCCATGGAGGCCAACCATGGCAGCCCTGACCAAGGCCAGAAACAGATGTGATAGTCTGATGTAACCTGGTCGGGCAGGCCACAGCCTGGACTACAACCTCAGAGGTTTTCTGAGATCAGAGCCCGGGCTAGCTGCTGACACAGCCTGGGGTCAATCCTGGGTCAACATCTGGCGGCGCCTATACACATGTGCAAGTGAGGACCAGGCCAAAGCGTGCTATTGTCATGTCTGTTTCCTCTCTTATCCCTACTCTCTTCTCCTGCTCTGCCATCCTCACAAATAGGAAATTTTTATTCATCAACCACGTTGGCCCGTTGCTCTTCTCTCCTTCCACATTTTTGGTCAAGAGTGAGGTAATGACGTATCATCTCTTCCCCACAGATATAGTGTTTCAGAAAGGAGAACAGATGCAGACACTGGACTTTCCCCCAGTGGTACAGCACTATGCCCCTTTTTAAATGGGCAGGGGGAGGGCAAGGGATCGGTGTGTGTGACACTGAGGGGGTGGTGCAGGGAGGCCCATGCTCATGGGTGCACACTGATCCCCCCCCCCATATCCCTGCACATGGAGCAACCGCTATTTTGACCAATTGCTCTGTGTGTGGGCGATGGGTGGAGGTGGGTGTGCTGTCACCCGTCATGTTGTTTACATGGGTGGCACCCACACAGCGGACCCAAGTGCGCATGTGTGGGTCCGTCTTGTTTAAAAAGAGCCTATGATTTGTACTCTGCCTAAGTTAGCTTTGGTGATCAAGTTACTCACACAACAGCATACTGTTCAGCCCTGAAAAATGAGGAACCAGTACCAAAAGGTGATCCAACCCTACTTCATGAACTGTCTCTGAAAGCTGCTGAGGTCTCCAAAGCTGCCTCTGAAAATTAGAGCAATTATTTTGCTCCATGAGCATCACTTCCTTAATGACCTTGGGCCATTCATTGATTTCCAGTGAGGAGCTCTGCCAAAAAAAAATCAATGACATGAGATGGCCCCTTGACACCTTGTTTAAAATTATAACACAGTTGATACAACTTTAATTAAAAAACAAAATAAAATGGTGACAAATATGCAACTTCAACTGAAGTTCAGACATTATCACATCTTGCTACTTCCTCCTTCACATAACCACACACACGCATAAATGTACCTTTCTTTTCTGTTTTATCAGACACCTTTCCCCCAATTGGCGAGTAAGTTGTATCCATGGATTCCGCGCCCCCGTTTCCCTTGCTGACTCCATTTTCGTACAGTTGCCCTTCAACAGGCTGCAGTTGCCAAGTTAAGCCAAACAAATGTACTGCTGCAAAAAAATGAACACCAATTAATTTATTCCTAAATTACAGCACCCTTGATTAGACAAAGAAAGAATGCAACAAGCCAGTTTTTTCAATAGTCAAGTTTATTCACCTCCGTTTGGAATAAATCAGAATTCTAAGTGTGCTAATGAGCACTTTCTAATTTCACCTTAAAACTAAATGTTTAATTAGTTTCCACACTTTCCTTTGGACATGAGCCAATGCTGGGTGATGAATTTCCTCAGCAATTAATGGAAATGCTTGCAATTCAAAGGATAATGGTCCTGTGAATAAGGTACTCCATGGCAGATAACGATGCTATACCAGTGTAATCCCAAATTGTAACTGCTAAAGAGTTCAGAGCTGTGGGACTGACATGTAGGGGACAGGCTCTACCCTGTAGAAGGACATCACTGGAAAGTAAGTTTTCCTTGTGGTTGAGTGCCTCAGAGTGTTCCCTTGAGGCTCTTGCAGCTTTGGATGGTAAGTAAATTATGTTACTTAGCTCTCTGATGCGATAGATATTAAAGGTCATAGAGGAAATACATATGATTCAATCTCAATTCAGTTTCTGATCTGAAAGTACACAAGGTAGAGCCTAAAAAAACATAAGGTAACTGAGAAGTTGAACACACCAACAAGATGAGGTAGGTCATGTGGTGAAACATAGGAAAAGGTTGTGTGTTATGCTGAAAAGGACCATCTCAGCCAGTGAGAATGGAGGGAAGATAATGTAGCTGCTATGTCAAAGATGTAAAGTATATTTCAATTGAGATTAGAACTGTATGCACACATGTTCACTCCTTATTTCCGCCACTGGAAAACCACAGTAACTTCACTGACCTCAGTGGAATAATTCTGGTATAAATTAGATCAGAATCGGACTCCAATACATTGTTTCTCCCTTTCCCCTGAGTGGTGAGAAGTTAGAACTCTTTGTCTTGTATAAATATGGGAATTTTCTTACCTGTGAATTCCTGTTCTTCTTTCCAGTGGAATGGGCAGCCTGGACAGACAGATAGTGCTGTCTCTTATACACATCTAGATGTGTATAAGAGACAACCCTAACCCAACCCACCCACCCCATCTCCCTCGGGAATGGCCTGGTGGAACAGCCAGGTCTTACACTGCCTACGGAAAGAGGGGAGGTCGGTAATCAAGCAGACCTCCGATGAGAGGGAGTTCCACAGCCGTGGCGCAGCCACAGAGAACGCCCTCCTCATGGTGGACATCCGGGAAACCCGGGGGGACTCCGAGGAGGGCGTTCCCGGCCGACCACAGGGGTCGATCCAGGACCTGGAAGGTGAGGCGGTCCTGCAGGTAGGTGGGGCCCAAGCCATTTAGGGTTTTAAAGGTCAGCACCAACACCTTGAATTGGGCCCAGAAAACTATCGGCAGGCAGTGCAGAGCGCGGAGCACCTGTGTAATGTGCCCGCGTCAGCCCATCCCAGTCTGCACTAGCTGCAGTTTCCGAACCAGCACCAAGGGTAACCCCATGTAGAGTGCAGTCTCGAGGTAATAAAAGCATGGATGTCTGTGGCCAGATCCGAGTCCAAGACATACGGCCTAAGCCGATGCACCAGTTGTAATTGTCAAAATGCACCCTTCGCCACAGCCATCACCTGGGCATCCAGGTCCAGGAGCACCCCCAGACTCCGGGTCTGAGAAACCAAGGGAGGACGGACCCCATCAATTATCCTGACAAGACACCAATGATGGGGGCCATCACTCCCTTGGCCCTCCCCACAATCATCACCTCCGTCTTGTCAGGATTTAATTTCAGGCGGCTCGCCCTCATCCAGTCCCTCCCATAGCGGATAAACACTGGGTAGGCACCGAGACAGCCGGGCCTGAGTCAGAAGAAAATGAGAGATATAGCTGGGTGTCATCAGCATATTGATGCAATCTCACCCCATATTCCCCGACGACCTCCCCCAAAGGCTGCGTGTACACACTGAACAAGAGAGGGGATAAGATGGAACCCTGCGGAACCCCTATGGTACATAGGGTCCAGTCCCGCTCTTTGCAATCAGAGCTTACCTAGGAGGAACTGGGGTTTTTTGGACATTCACTCGCTTGGCTGCCCCCAAGGCAAACTAACCTCCAGGGGAGTCCACTTCTCCCTGCCCAACTTAGGACAGAGTAGGCTTGCTAGCTTCTTCCTTCCTGGGCTGCGCAGAGGGCTCCAAAACTGCAGAGAGTGGGGGAGGCAGGCACTGGCAGAGTCTCCTGAGCCCCTCACCTATGGAAGGTATCCTGCAAGAGGGAGCATCCCAGCCCCTCCATGGAGCCCGGTCAATGCATGCATGATCTGGAAGGAAGCGGCTCAGGGCCAGCTGCTGCAGTTGACTTGAGGAGATGTGGAACAGTAGGGGAGGGGCCAGAGAGAGAGCCTCAGCTGAACGGGGACTCGCTGGGAGGCCTCTCCTCTTCCAGCTGCTGCAGGGGCTCTGCTTGTGGGAGACGCTGGTGCAGGGAGAAGGCGGCCAGCACCCCGGAGGCCCACACGAGCCACAGCAGCACGAGCAACCCTACCCGCGGGCTGCTCCCATGGTGTGAGTCAGTGCCAGTGGCCTCAGGGCAGGCACTTCTCTCCTCCTGCTCAGTGCTGCTGCTGTTGCCTGTGTGCTGAGTGGCCGAGCCTCACTCCTTCGCCGACTCAGAGGCACATGACGGCAGCCGCATACACACAGGGTCATAATCTTCTGACCTGGCTGGATTCCCTGAGGAACACGTCATCCAACAGTGGAGTCCACTGCCTCTCCCCAATCCGACTTCAATCACAAGTCCTAGAGTCCCGTCTGACTCCATGCCTGGCGCTCGCGGCCCGCCTCGAGTGCAGCAGAGCTAGTGAGTGACACACACACCTCTTGTCAGCTCGTACGTTTACCAAAAAGTCTCCCTGCGGGGCTGGACTTGCTCTGCAGGAGTCACTTCTGCCTGCGCCATCACCGCACACACTTCCTTCAGATTCCAGGCAGCGCTGGGGACCAGGGGCTAATTCTGAACAGGGCTGTGTCCGGTTCCAGCCCCAATCCAGACAGCCCAAGCTGAGGGAAAGAGAGGACTGCCTTGGACAATACCGGACTAATGGTCACCCTAGAGGCAGGGTGCTCTCTAACAGCACTGGCTGGAGTATTACCACTCTGAGGTCCCCCATCCTCTCTCTCTCTCGGCCATGCCCGGAGGTGGAGGGTGTGAGGCAACCTGACTTCCCAGCTACACCAATACAGCCTCAGGTGCATCATTCTACAGGGACAGGGAAGTCTGGTCTGAGGGGCTGGAATGCCCAGGTTGGGCAGTTGCACCGGGGCTTCCTGAGTCCGCTCCACTGAGTCCTCAGGCTCTCTGCCTCTGCTCTCGGACCAAGCTGCATCCTCTTGGCTGGAGAGCACTGTTGCATCCCAGATGCCAAGATTTCTGCCTCTGGACTTGGAACCATTACCGCCCCGTGGAGCATGGGAGCGGGAAGGAGGGAGGGGCATCTAGGATGAGGCAAGCCCACTTCAGAGAAAAAAGGCAGGAAACAGCCCAACCACGGCTGCACGCTGTTGTCCCTGCTCAAACTCCCTTTCATGCCAGTGGCGGAAGAGGGAGGAGAAGCCTCCAGTGGCCAATACCGCTCCCCCCATAAATGCGGCCCCTCTTAAGGAGATTGCAGAGGAGGTATGTAGCACGACAAAACCAGGGGAAGGACCCTCCTGGCCGTTCTCTGCCACAAAGCTCAGAGCCCTGCTTTCCTGAGGAAGAGACAAGGGTGAGGGGGGCTAGCCCACCAAACAAACAACAAAACAAAAAGTGGAAATAAAAACCTAGAGCCTAAAACAGCTCCCTGCTTCCCGCTCTCTCACAAGGTGGGAACAGACTGGGGAGCTGGTGAAGGGGTATGCCCCTCCCACTAGCAATGGCTGTAAATCATCTGGATTCTGCCTACGGCTGAATGAGTAGGGATGTAACTTGTCAGTTCTGATTGTCCACCCTGAGAAGAGAGAGAGAATGAGGGCTAGGAATTCAAACTGGTGGAAATATCAAAGGATACAACAAAGCCAGGAATTAAGTGGTGAGACTGGGCCCAACCTCCCTTTCTCCCATGTGTCACCTTGTGCATAGAGTCACCCTGCTCGTGACTCCCTTACTGCTCAAAACGTATTCACTAGAGGTGGGACCCCGGGCCCATTATCGGCTACCGGATTTACCGGTTACCGGTTCTCTAAAAACCGGATTCCCGGATTAAATCCGGTATGCCGNCCGAACTCCGTTCTGTTCGCCCATCCCTAGTGGCAACACACACCAAAAAACCTGGTTTTGAATGGCCGAACTTGGTTCGGAAGTTCGGAATTCGATCGAACTCGGTCTGTTCGGTCGACCGAACCAAACTTCCGAACTGAACTCGAATTTCAAACCGAACGGAATTTCCAAACTCAAATTTCAAATTGAACTGAACCAAACAGAATTTCCAAACTCCATTCTGTTCGCCCATCCCTATCGCTTCTGCTGATGCGAGAGAGTCCACTCTGTAGTGCCTCATGAACCAGTGCACTGAGGACCTGGTGGCAGCTCTGCAGATCTCTTCCAAGGGAGCCCTGTTAAGGAGAGTTGAATTGGACTCCACTCCTCTGATGAAGTGAGCTGTAGCTCCCACAGAAAGAGGTAACCATGCTGCCTTGAAGGGCCTCAATACACATTCTAAGTCACCTGGAGGAGGTAGGTTTAGAAACTTTTAAATTCTCCTACGCACCCCAAAGGCCACGAAGCGAGCCTCATCCAATCTAAAGGAACTGGTTCTGAATGGGCAAATCTTAAGAACATAAGAAATGGCATACTGGGTCAGACCAATGGTCCATCTAGCCCAGCATCCTGTCTCCGACAGTACCCAATCACGGTGGCTTGGGAGAAGCACCCAACAGGTCATGGGATCAATTCCTTGTTATTTTCCCCCAGCTCCCATCATGTTCCCCGATCCTGTCTGGCTAAATAAGAACATAACTTCCTAACATCTTCAGTGACCTCCTAACGTCTAGCATATGTCACTGTCTCTCTGAGTCCTGGGACTGAGGCAAAAAGATGGGAGGCATACATCTGAATCCCTATGGAAAATAGAATTTACATTTGGTATAAAAGTAGGGTCTAATCTGAGGTTCACCTTGTCCTTATGAAAGGTACAGAATGCTGGGACGAGAGCGCTCAACTTCTGAAACCCTCATGGTTGAAGTAATTGCTACTAAAAAGTTTTAATTGACAAAAGGAGTAAAGGCACCTCACTCAAGAGTTCAAAGGGGGGATGCATAAGTGCCCCTGAGAACCACATTCAGCCTCTAAGTCAGGAAACATGTTTCACTGGTGAGCAGATGAGATGTGCTGCCTTCAGAAACTTTCTTACAGGGGGATGAGAGGACAACTGAGTTCCTCATGCGTTGGTGATGACACTACCAAGTGCAGCAACTTGTCTTTTCAGAGCGTTGACGCTTAGTGCCTTCTCCAGACCCGCCTGTAGAAAGAGAAGGACTTCTCCTACTCCTACATCTTCCCACTTTAGGTTGAATGTGGTTGGAACACCAATTAAAGAATCTTGAACAAGTGGTGCCATATACTTTGTTCAAGCAGATGCTCTGCAGGACAACGAGAGTGTTTAGAAGGTTACCCAAGTAACCTTTACATCTCAGGATCTCCCTCTCAATAGTTAGGTGGTTAGATGGAGATTCTGTGGCTGGGGGTGCATGATCAGGCCCTGAGACAGAAGTTGTGGCCTGAACTGAAGGTGGAGAGGAAGGGCTACTGCTAGTTCTGACAGCCAAGGTCTCCTGGGCCAATATGGGGCCTACCAGGAGAAGCTCTGCTCTTTCCTCTCTGACTGTTTGCAGGACTCAGGGAACGAGCGGGAAAGGCGGAAAGGTGTAGAGCCAGTTCTGGGGCCATGGATGTGTCAGGTACCTGCAAATTTTATGGTTCCTGGAAGAGGCAAACAAGTCGGTAATTGGGTTCCCAAAGAGAAACATAAGCGTGTTAGGCTCTGTGGTGAGCACCTTGCCTTGCCGCAAACAGCTTTCCCCCTTGGAATTGAAACCCCGCTAACACTGATTTGGACAATACATCTACCTTCCGAGGCCTAAGCCAGATGGAACATCTGGTCACTACGTTGGGTGCCAAGTGTCAAGCGTGGCATCCAATGCAAAGGCCAATTCAGAGGTTAGTTTTTAAAAATTGAGTCCGCTTTCTTCCCCAGGTCTGTAGCCCACATATAGGTACACCGCCCTGCAATAGCTGGAGGCTGAGGCCACGACTCTGAGGACTGGCAAGGAAACCTTAAAGTTATTTCTTAAAGCTACTTCCACCTTCCTGTCCAAGGGGTCCTTAGGGTAGCCTTCCCCCTCGGCTGGTAGAGCCATAGATTTTGCCAGATCTGCTGCCACAGCATTCATTCTGGGTAGAGTGAGCGGTTCCTCCTGGGGCTTGCTTGGGTAAGGAGTAAGATCGCTTGGCATATTTATAGGGGGTCTTGTACCTAGCGGGTGAGGCCCACGCCTCATGGATAGTATCCAGGTATAACTGATCCAAGGGAAGGCCCTGCCACCTTTCCCAGACATTTGCTGAATTGCTCTGGCTTGACGAGATTAACCCAAGGGGGCTCCCCAGGTTTTCCACTTCCTCCCTGTCTGAACCCTGAGGGACGGAGCCCTGAGGGGAGGCCTCTGAGGAGGAGGAAGGTGAGGAGGGGGAAGGGGGACCACCTCCTTTTCAGCTTTTTCTTATGCTTTTTACCTCTCCTTCTATCCTGCGACCTTTTAGATTGCCTACAATATCTCTTAGGGTGGCTCTTGTGTCTATTGCCCCTTCTGCGGACCCAGGGTGAGGTGAATGAGGGGAAGAGGAGGAGTGGGAGGATGAGGAAGATGTCTTGCAAGAGGGTCCCCTGCTCTGGGGTTGCTTTCCACGGGCTGGGCTGCGCCCCGTCCCGTATAGCATAGCTTTTTAACACCCCACCCCACCGGGGTTTTCTCCCTGATTGTTAGCAATGGAGCTAGCTGTTTGGGAGTCTCTACTCTCTGTAAAGGCTGACAGCAGGGCTGAGCGGCCAGCCACTTGCCTGTCCAGCCACAGGAGCACTTGTTCTGGGACCTCCTCTGAGGGTCCAGACGATGGGGTGTGCAACCCTCTATCTCCCTGGTGACTAGGGCTCTGCTGTCCCCCATGACTCATCATTTTGGTGGCTCTCCAGCGTGTGTTGCTCCCTTGTGGATTTCCTTTCTCTCCCCAACATACTGTGCTCGCCCTGGCTAGGGATCGGCCGGGTGTCCCATCTGCTGGGTCTTCCGCCGTTTGGCTCCATGCGGGCCACAGCGGTGGGGCTCCCAAAGCATGCGAAAAGCAGGCTGTGGCCAAAGCTGCATTTGTCAAGTGCCTGCCACTGCCAGAGCTGCCACTGTGCGATGACTCTCTCCCATGCTACAGTGGGCACCAGGAGGAGTGGCTCCCCGCCCGTACTGTGCGAGGAGTGGGGCAGGGGGAAGGAACCCCACCAGGACCTCTTTGCCCAAGCCAATGGTCCCTGACTCCCAGGGGGAGAAGGGGTAGAGGAGAAGACCCTGAAAAGGCAGGAAAAGTAAAAGAAGATAAAGAAAAAACCTAAGGCCTAAGTGGGCTCTGAGAGTCGAGAACCCTGCCAGCCAGGACCAGCTTGGGGTGTGTGTGTGTTCTCCTCCTACTGGCAGGGGCTCTCAATCTTGGATCCTGCCTATAGCAAGCAAGGAGGGACATAAACCATCTGTGCAGGCTGCTTATTCTGGGCGGAGAGAGAGAACTGTTCATTTACAGATTAACAGATTGGGGAGGAAAGAAAACAAAAGCCAGCATAGGCAGTGCTCTCTCCAAAACAGATCCACTGCAACGCCCAACAGTTACACAAGAACAGAATCCTACAAACTGGTCATGTTGCAGCTGCTCACAACAGCTCCTCCATTGTCTGCCCTCTCCCCTTGTCCCCACAAAATCGGTCACCATCCATCCCACATTCTTAGTGTTTTAGACGAGCGCCTCCCCACCAATCACTCACCCATCCTGCATGTTGCAGGGCTGCACAGGACATCAATGCGGCCCTGCAACATGCATGATGGGTGGGGAGACGCTTGTCTAAAAACACCCTCAGAGTTTGACAAAGTTCTGGGATCTTGGGTGTTTGGTCTATCCTTCCCCAGCACAATGGGGCTCAGCTTCAGTCCCACAAAGGCCAATACATTTGCCCAATGGCCCTATTAGGTGTAATGTGCCACCCTTCAAGTTAGCTGGAAGGGTCATAAACAATGCTCAGTGGCAAGGTACAACCCAATCAGCTCAGTATTTGATTCCATCCAATAGTTTCAAGTGAATGAGTGTTTATATTGCAACATTATAACATTATAACCTGATACAATATTATGTATTGTTGTGACAATACATAATAATAATAATAATGACAACAATGATTATTTCAGGTTTCTGCTTTCAGAACTGACTCGTGGGCAATAAACATATTTGGTCTCGGAGTATAAAGCCCAAGATTGACTTTTGCTATATGCAACGGAAACAGCAAGGATCATAATGACTGTACTAACTCTGCAATTGTATCACTTCTAGCACAATTGGGCCGAGATCCTGGGCAGAGCCTTTGGGAGCTAATATCACATAACTATTGAATAACAAGAATGGATGATGAACTACATCCAAGCTGGTGAGCAATTATAATAGGCCTGTTTATTTAAAATGATTTTTACTGAAACAAGTACCCACCAAAAATGAGCAAACCTGTCAGATCTAAATGAGCCAACACGAAACAAACAAACTGACTCAACCAATGACCTGTTTTTGTCTTTTCAGGCAGGTTGGCTTGGTTCGTATGTTTAATTTATTTCATCCATTTTGGCTGTTTCCAGTTTTTAACCCATCCATTTTCATTGTGCCTGGTGAAAAACACTGGAAACGAATGAACCAAACGGAATGAAACCAAACTAGAATTGCCAAAAATCAATTGCTCAAACATCATTTGGTCAACAACACCTTGTCTGAAATTATGGGGGGAAAAAAAAGAACATTTATTTTGCTACACATTTCAACACCTTGTCTGAAATTATGGGGGGAAAAAAAAGAACATTTATTTTGCTACACATTTCAGCTCTAAAAATGATATTCCTTATTGGGTATCCATGCAGAAATATCATTTAGTATTTCCTTGTGAAATGCTACACTGTGCATGTTGTAACCATGCCATGTATTGTGCTACACGTGATATATTTGTGGGCTGCATCTGTGGTTATGTATTTTTCCAGGCACGCCAAACTCACCAATTTGCTTAGCCTGCTTGTTTTCCCTTCTCTTCTGACTGGGTGAGGGGAGCACTGCTGCTGTTTTTGCAGCTCATGCCGGGGCTTGGCAAGTCAACAGAACTGTTTGTATGTATGTTTGACAGTCTGTTTCCTTCCTGAAAACATCAACTGTATTACAGATATAATGGTCCCAGCCAGCCTTGGACTCTTGACTCGTAGCCGGTGGGTGATCACCAGACAGGTTTCACAGTGAGCAATGTACAAGGCTCGATTTTTGAACAACAAAGTGAATTGCTGAGGAAATAAAATTCTACTTGAATTAAACGGAGTGACTCCTATCATTACAGCAACCTGGTTATCTTGCAAACTTAAAATAAATCCAGTGTTCATTACATTAACCATCAGAACGGTATATACATGAGCTATAGCACTTTGACAAATTACATTCAAGCCTAGGTATTAGTAGTATAAGAACCAGACTGCGTATAACACCGAAAGCCATTAGTTAGCATTTTTCCAGAGAGTTAAATGAAGAGGATGGCAGATGTTTGTTTATCACACCATTCTTGAACTCACCTCATCAACTGCATTCATCTTTTTGTGCCTTAGATAAATCTAATTTCCCAAAATACCTTTCTTCTGTTTACCCCATAATGTAAGCACAACATGCATGAGGAAATCCTCACTTAAGTATACATATATTTTACCAAATCATATTAAGTGAAGTTTGCTTTTAAATCTCTTCTGAATGTCTCTCAAGCACCAAAAGGCTCTCTATAGTCCAGGGGGGAGTCCAGGGGGGTGGGAGCTGGCTGGGCTCACCCCACAACAGTTTACCCTCACCAGAGCCTACCGGGGAGTGACTGGGCCCCTTGACCCCTGTTTTACTTTCCCCTCTCCCGGTGACAGATGGAGAGGGGGCAAGACTAAAGGAGCTTCCCCTGGCAGCTTTGGGGCAGGGTTTCTGGCCCAAGAGGGCTGAAGAGCGGCGTGCCTGCTGGCTCCTCCGCCAGCTCTACTGAACCAAAGGGCCCTTAGGTGTGGCTCTTAGTGGTGCCCGTGGGGCTGGGGCAGAAGGATGAGAACTTTTGGGAAGTCTGAGGAGGTGGGAGCTTGGTGGGAGGATTAGAGGGGTTTATTTTGTGGTGTTTATGCTAGGGGGTAGAGGGTGTGGGGGTCTTTTGTATTATATTTTATTATTTGGGGGGAGGGATGTTTGGGGGGAAGGATGGGGAGTGAGTGGGTTAGGGAGGGAGAGGGGGAATTTTTATGGGAGGGAGGGAAGAACTCCCCTGCTGCCAGGGCGGGGTAGTCAGGGAGGGGGCGGGGGGACCGGCCGGAGGGGAGGGAGCAGCCATTGGGGTCGTGACAGGCCGGGGGAGATATGGTCCCAATTGGGGTGAGGTGAGATCAGTGAGACAGGACAGGTGTTTATTACAGGTTCCGCTCACTACCCCCCAGGCAGATGGGCAGGTGGTTCTCGGTCAGGGCCCCCCTCGGTCCTGTGTTGTTGCTGTTAAATGCGAGATCGGTGGCGAATAAGGCAACAACTGTCCAGGGAGTAATCCTGGACCATGCCGCCGATCTCGTATGTATCATGGAAACCTGGTGCCCATTTTGGTTGATCTTGTTCCGGCCAGGTATTCCATGTAACATCAGCCACGCTCGGAGGGAGAGGTGTAGCCATGATTTTTAAGGAGGGTTGGACTGTGAGGAGGTATCCAGTGCAATTCATATCAGGTATTGATGGTCTTCACCTTGTGCTTGATTTTGTGGGTGACAGCTTGGGAGTGCTGCTTGTATACTGTGCACCTGACTGTGCAGCAGCCTCCCTACATGCTTTGACAGAGGTGGCATCGGGAGTGGTGTTGCGGTCCCCGAAGTCAGTGGTCTTGGGGGACTTCAACATTCACGCCAACGGTGACCTTATGGGAGCGGAACATGAGTTCATGGCCGCCATGGCAACCATGCAACTGTCCCAGAGAGTTGTCGGTCTGACACATCAGGGGGGACATGCCTTAGACCTTGTGTTTTGCACCAGCCTTGAGGTGGTTACTCTGTTAGTGGGGGAGTTATCAGCTGTACCCTTGTCATGGATGGACCATTGCCTCCTGCAGGCCTCGTTCCTGGAGCATGTCTGCCCCCGAAAAGGTGCAGAACCGATTCGGATGGTTCTGAAAAATTCAGATCAGTTCCACAAGGCTCTGGGTGAGTTTCCCTCTGACCTTGACGACTGTTCCATTGATGATCTTGTCTTGTTATGGAATACCTTGCTGACGGAGGCCATTGATCGGACAGCTCCTAGGCGTCCGCTGCCCAGGTGACAGCTCTGCAGGCTTCCTTGTTTCTCCGAGGTACTGTGGGAGCTGAAGTGAGAGGGGCGGCGGCTGGAGCAACAGTGGCGTTGTTCGAGTGCTGAAACCGACAGATTGAGTCATAGAGCCAGTTTACGAGCCTATGCCGTAGCTACGCAGGCAGCAAAAAAGGAGTTTTTTTGCTACCCTCATAGCATCTGCTAAATCCCGCCCAGTGGAGCTTTTGCGGGTGGTGTGGGGAATGGGCAGTCCGGCCTCCCTCCACCTTGGAGTGGAGTCATCTACTGCTCGCTGTGACATGTTTGTGGATTATTTTGTGGATAAAATCGCTTGGATTCACCATGACTTCGATGCCGCAATTAATACATCTGGGGAACTGGAGGCTATGGAAACCTCGTCTTGTCCGGTTTTGTGGGATCAATTTCAGTCGGTGACACCCGCCAATGCGGTTGGTGTTCTTGGGGCTGTTAGGGCCACATTTTGCAAATTAGATCCTTGCGCGTCCTGGCTGATTAAATCTTGCCAGGAGACAATGGGGCCGTTGCTGGCTGGGGTGGTCAACACCTCCCTTTGGGAAGGCAGAGTGCCAGGCTGTCTCAAAGAGGCAGACCATCACTAGACGTTGATTCCCTTGCCAGCTATCGGCCTGTCTCTAACCTTCCCTTTTTAGGGAAGATTATCGAACGGGTAGTGGCTCAGAAGCTCCGGGGACATCTTTACCGCATTGGTTATCTGGAACCCTCTCAGTTGGGATTTCATCTGGGGTATGGCACCAAGATTGCACTTGTGGCTTTGGTGGATGATCTGTGTCGAGAAATGGTCCGGGGTCATTTAACCCTGTTAGTTCTATTAGATCTTTTGGCTGCATTTGATACAGTTGATCATGGGATGTTGGTGACACGACTGCGGGACTGTGCAGGGGTGGGCGGGACTGTTCTTGAATGGTTCCGTTCTTTCCTGACTGGTAGAATGAAGCAAGTGGTTCTTGTGAGTCTTTTTCATCATACCGAGACCTCTCGTGTGAAGTCCCGCAGGGTTTGGTTTTGTCCCCTCTCCTGTTCAACATATACATGCAGCCAGTCAGTGATGTGATCAGGAGGTTCAGTGTGCGGTGTCATCAATATACTGATGACACCCAGTTGTATCTCTCTTTTTCAACAGACCTAGGCTCTGCAGTCTCGATGCTTACTCAGTGTTTGGGGGGACTGGATGAGGACTAACCGACTGAGGCTGAATCCTGACAAGATGGAGGTGATGTTGGTGGGTAAGGCGATGGAGATGGTGGCCCCCATTATTGGCAGGGTCTGCCCTCCATTGGTACCCCAGGTACAGAGTCTGAGGGATGCTCCTCGACGCGCAGCTCCACCTGGATGCTGTGGTGAAGAGTACCTCCACCTGGAGGCTGTGGTGAGGAGTACCTTTCGCCAATTACATCTGGTGTGACAGCTTCAGCCGTTTGTCTCAGGCTCTGACCTGCCACCATCATCCATGCTTTCATCACCTCCAGATTGGACTATTGTAACGTGCTCTACGTGGGGCTACCCATGGTGACGGCTTGAATCTGCAGCTGGTGCAGAATGCGCCAGTCCATCTTTTGGTAGGACTGGGCTGCCGGGAGCATATTACACTAGTGCTCCGCTCTCTGCACTGGCTGCCGGTGGTTTTCCTGGCCCGATTCAAGGTGTTGGTTTGGGCCTATAAAGCTCTAAATGGCCAAGGCCCAACCTATCTGTGGGACCGCCTCACTCCCCGGGTGCTGGAGTCATCTGGGGGCGCCCTGATCGAGGTCCCTCAAGTCTTCCGGCCAGGGGAGGGCGTTCTCGGTGGCCGCATCATGGCTGTGGAACTCCCTTCTGATGGTGGCCCGTTTGGCCCCGGATCTCCCCTCCTTTTGGAGAAGTTGTAAGACCTGGCTGTTCCGCCACGCATTTGGTGGGGGAGATCGGTGAGGGGGTGGGTTGTTAGGTAGGGGTTATTTTTCTTTTTGTCCTCTTTTAGTTGTATTTAAATTGTTTTAATGTTTGTTTTGAAAAATGTAAGCTGCCCCGAGCTGCCTGTGGCAGGAGGGGCGGGGTAGAAAAATTCTAACTAATAAATAAATAAATAGTCACGGAGTGCTTAATTTTATTACCTCAAAGCATGATATTACCAGTTTGAAAAATTATTTATTTTCAAAATTTTCAAATTACCAGTACTCGATAAGACTCTCTCTCTGTGTCCCTTTATAATTTCTCATTAGTATAAGTGCCCGTGGCTTCTTGCAACCTCTTCATGCTAACTAGAACAGCTACACCATATGACAAACCCCATCTGAGAATTTCTTGGCATGTCTGGACGTCAGTTTCTCTCTCCCTTCCATTAATACACTACTTATCTCTATACACTCTAATGACTACATTTGGCTTCCAGGGGGGCCAAGATGGCAACAGAGGGCAGGGAAAATACTTCTCAGGGCAGAAATTAGCCCCATTTAAACACAGTGTTGAGGTATATTTTATGTGCCAGAAACGACTGTATAAAAGTTACAGGATAACAGGATATATAAAAAAGCCTTTTTCAGTTGTACTAAAATTTAAGATCCTCAAAGTATAATAGGAAAGTGTAATTATGTAATTTTTTCCCTAAAAGGTGGTATGTAGTTTAATAAAAGCCTTCAGGTCACACCCTAACCTGTGATGAGATTATGCTCCACTTGCCTGAGAAGAGCACAGGGAAGAGATTAGGTAAAGATGCTCTAAGCTTCTTCCCTACTCCTGAAAACTTGAGTCAGCTGGGGCTGCTCTAATACCGCATTCACACTTTATGGTGGCCTGGCGGCAGTGTGCCCATGAGGAGATGATGCAGCAGGGGAAGGAGGCGGAGGCCTTCACAACTTCTGGTGTGAATGGGGTTTTGCCGCAACAATACTTGTGAATGACAGGGCTGGATTTTGAGCCCTGACATTTGCGAGTACTGTTGTGGCAGAAATCCGTTCGCACTGGAAGTTGTGACAGCCTCTGCCTCCTTCCTCCGCCGTGTCTTCTCCTCATGGGAGTGCTGCCGTGACGCCTCCGTAAGGTGTGCGTTTGTGCAGCCAACATGTCATAGGGATGACTCCAGGGATGTCCGAAAGGAGATACAATAGTATAGCCCACAGGACACTCTGCGACTCACAACATAAGGATCTCTAGCTTGTCAGATGGCTGGGTCTTCTGATGCCTTGCTATCCCAATTGGGTAGGATATCCCCAATCCAAAGAGAAATGAAAAGCAAATTAATGCAGTATAAACAGGTTTGTGTTTTTTAACTCATGACATGACAGCAACCCACAAGAGGATATTCGGTTGGTCATCTGTTAGGTTGAGCGTTCAACAGATGTGGGTGAGTACAGCACATGCACACACTGGAACTGAACCCAAACCCTGCGGATTATTGTGTGCATGCAACTTATTTGCAACCCATGCACACCCGTTACCGGGACTGTAGTGTGCGTGCAAACTGCACAGAATACATGTAGAAGTCTTGTGTGCATGAGTTTTGGATTGTGCCCAGACTCCAGGATGGTTAATGTACCATTTGTTAACACCCAGAGAGAGAAAAGAAATTTACCCAACTATTATTTTCCAAGCAGGGTCTTCACGTCTTTTGCTCAAGAGGGGCCAAATCTTCTTCCCAGAAGCCTGTAGATCTCTTGCAGTTGACCTGCAGCACTTGTTTCAGAGGAAAAGTTATATTCCCTTCAGTGAAGGTGGTGTCACTTGCTGTCCCTTCCTGGGAGGCAAGAGGATCATGAATTTGCTCTCCTCACTGACCCAAACTGACTGGAGGCTCCTGCTTTTACTCCACAAAAGTCTTGCAGGTGCAGAAGGGTTTGACACTCTGGCCCAGAGCACCTTCTAGCCCACTTCCTTGCTGGTTTGAGGTCTGTGTTCCTCCTGCCCGCACAAGGTTTGTATGCTGTTAAAAGGTACCATAGTCGCTCACTTTGAGGATAAGGAAGACCTATGGATACTTTGCCCTGTCACTTATGCTCCCAATATGGAGGAGTTGAACTGCCAACCCCAGGAGTCTTTTCCACAAGGAGAAATTGTCATCTCTCCCTTTAGGACAGGTTTTTTTGGCTGGTATGTGCTAACAAAGCTTTACAAAGCAGCTGTGACCAAGGCTTTGGTCCTTTATCTGTAAAGTAAATAACGGGAATGGCCTATTTTTGCTCAATTTTTGATCAAAGGAAACTGACACTTCCAGATAAAAAGCTTATCTATCTTGTAAGTTTGTAGCATATACTCAGGAAAAGATTCATAAATGCACAAGCGTTCTTTCCGCTCCCCTCATTTTTTTTAAGATTTCATTTTGTAAACTGGATTAACCCACCATCTGCTATGGAGCCAATGATCTAATTTAATTTATTCTTATCTACCTTCTGTGTAAGCACAGCTTGTCAACTTGTGTGTTGCAAGTTTGGCAGAGTATGAAATATGAAGCTTGGCTCCAATGCAAAATAGACTCCCTGTTGTGGACAGATGACAAAAAAAAAAAGAGTCATGTGCAGTAAGTATTTATCAAACCCACACGACTCATTTTGTGGGACAAAAATCCCACAAGTGTGACTAGTCTCCAAATGGTTGATATAGACCAAATGCCTAACATTTGGATTTCCACACTTCATTTTCTTTAGAAACTTATTATAACTTCTATTAAGTCTAGGAACTATGGTAGCCTAAGCCACGATAGAATGAACTCAGTCAGTTGACCATTGCTTCTTCAACCAGTCAGACAATCTCCAGATACCAGAGAAGTATTTTAGCTTCTGCTACTGCAGGCTGGCCTTGCTTATAAAGTTGGATTTCATCCATGACTTAAGATCAGCTAAAGATTAATACTGAAGTTACACTGGCAAGTAATGTATTGTCGGAGGAGGGCTTACCCTTCATTAAGCACATCATTTTTTTTAAAAAGTGGCATGCAAATGTCATTCTGCTGTGACCAATTTAGGTTACTCCATTAATACAAGCGCACGACTGCCCTACAACTCCTACATTTTTAATTTGGATACAGTTTATCAAGGTGAAATTTCCCATTCTAAACAACACATTTTTATATATCAGAAAATGAAGAAATGAAAAGATTTAGGATAATTAAAAAGAATGGGTGATCCATTCTTTTGGACTAATTTGGCTTTGCATTACAGGCTAAAATGTTTGCATCACAGGCTAAAACATCAACACCAATGATGTTGGTAGGCCTTTGCTAACTTTTCCACTATAATAAAAGGACTTGCAGCTAAAAAAACCCCAAAAAACCACTATTTCTAAGACAAGTAAGTTTCTTCCACTATCCATTAACAAAACCTGGATTAAAACTAAAAAGAAACCAAAGAATCCAGACATGGCTGTGTGGGACTAGAGCTAGCACCCACTGCTCAAAGCCCCATAGCAGACCTTGCTGCTGAGCGGGGCAGGTGGGGGACTGGACACGGGAGTAGTGGCAGCCCTTACACAACTTTAATACCCTACTGTAATAAAATGGCTTGTAGCTACAATAAAAATGAACAGTATTTCTAAGACAAGTAAGTTTCTTCCACTACCTATCAACAAAACCTGGAATTAAAGTAAAAGGAAACCTAAGACTGAGTCCAGACACAGTTGTAGCCTTTTTCCGAGGATGAAGCATGTAGCAGCCAGCTACCCACCTCACCACGTGTTGGGATGTGCATCTGGCACATGATGCACTGTATTGTCTCGTAAGGTGGTTGGAGTGGGGTAAGGCTGCCCTAGGCATGGAAAGTGCATTGTGTGGCTGTACCCAATGGTTCTGTTTATTCCAGAAGGGCTCAGCAGGCAGTATTCAACAGCAGATGAGTTTTGACATTCTTCAATGTGAAACCAATTCACCTGCCCATTTTTTCTCTCCAGACATAATTTCCAGTTCTATGAGTTAACAATTTATATTATCTTCTCCATCCTAGCATGACGTTTTCTGAATGATGTAGGTAGATAGCTCAATTGATCTTATGAATCAGCCTGCTAAGGCCCAAATTTGTGCCATCTTTACTTAGGGTGTGTGACATGGGAGAGAAATGGAAACTAAGACGGGAAACCCGAGAAGGTTTGAAATTAATTTTTAATTCATATACTATGGAATTTTAATTTTAAAACCCAGCTTGTTTGATGTCTAATTATTCACGATAACAAAAAGTGGAAGCATTCTGTTTGAATTGTACATTGGTGTCTAAAATGAATGGTGTGCTTTACTGCAAGGGGCAGCAGGGAGGAATGGATCCATTATTTCAAGGACAATCAGTCAATGCATACTCTGGGGTTTAAATCTCTGAAAATTAGGCCCAATGGCTTTGCAAGTTTAAATAGCATGTTGATAGGAAGCTTGAGAATTAGAAATGCAACATTAACTAGGCTAGCAATAGTTTTTTATTCTCCCCTGCCCCAAATCTAACTAAATAGTAAAATCATCTTCTAATAAGAAAACAGTCATTAATAGCATGAACCTGATGCTGTTTAGTGCTAGTGCTGACCCTTTGCACGGACACAAGTCCCATTCACTTCTGTAGGACTTATACTGGTTCAGAGAGCTAGCACCAGTATCAGATGGCTTCAGTATTGCACCCAAGTGGAAAACTACAGAAAAGTGAATTTTATTATACCGATAAACACATCATTTAAAAAAATAAATAATCATGACACAACCTATTTCTAATTATGGATTTGTATCTCTTCCATAACTGTTGCTGAAAAAGACTTTATCAAATCAAGATTCTTCATCACAAACAATGTAGCATGCACCTACATGTGAGAACATCAATATATCGTAGTATATGTGTTATCTATTCTGAGCTTGAAGTTGTGAGATACATAATATTCAAGGCTTTGAGACATGGTGATAATACCATTGGCTAACTCTGCAGAGCCACATCAAAAAGTTTAATTTATTATTCATCTTCAATCTTACTCTTGTAACCTCCCTACAAACTCATGTCCACCAGGACCACCTGTAAGATGCCCTACATTAGCAGCTTGGAAATAGCTAGAGATACGTCCCAAATTACACTCGTCAGAGGTAGAGCTAAAATGAAAAATCTGAGTGCTGTTCCCGATGGAAACAGCTCTTGCACCTTCATTCTCACAAGGAAGAAATCTACCAGCATTTTCAACATTTTTGTGATTTTCCACTATTTGGGTAATTTCCGGCAATTTCCAGTATTATTGGTATTTTTCGGTAATTTCCAGTATTATCGGAAATACTGGAAATTACCAGAAATCACCAGAAATTATCCCCCCAAATGATGGGAAATTGTGGGCACTGACACTGATGGGACTGGAAGCAGAAAATACTGACGAATGGCCGAAAGCGCTCTCGAAAGGTCGGTATTTCCCGACAGAACAAGAGCACCTGCTCTTGCTTCAGGCCTAGTCAGAGGTAACGCATCACTCAGGATTTAGACATGAACCAGTGACAAAGTTTTGGTTGCATAACCCCATCAGAGCTAAGAAACCTTGAACACATCAAGAGAAAGTCAGGAATCACCTTTATCTATAAACACAGTCTTGGGTAAGAGAACTTTAAAGTTATATTATTAGGGCCCTTTTCAAACGGGTCGGGAGTGCAGGGGGGATGGAGGCTGCAGCAGGTGTATGGTGTGTGGATGGCCCATTACACGTACGTCCACCCACGTCCATGCAGGCAGCGTCCACCATTGGTGCCTGTTGCTCCATGCATGGGCAATGGGTGAGCGTGCATGCACTCCCACCCACCTGCACATGTGAACGAAGGGGCAGGGGGAGGGAATCCGCGCAAAAAGAGCCACTGATGCATGAGCAATATACTGTGGTGTATGTTTCTCTTAATACAAAACTAATCTGAGGAATCCATTCATACACACTTGGGTCCAGCTAACTGTATTTACTAAAAATAAACAGATGTGCAAATGCCTAACTATGCAGGAGCTGCTGCTCTGGCTGGGTTCCAGCAGCTTCTAGACGTTGGTGACATTAGTGGGCTCCATTAATGAGCTCACAAACTATTTAAATAAGTATTCCGTTATATATTTATTTTTAGAGATTTCAAACACATATTACTATATTCTTTCCCTTTTCTATTTGTGATGGAAGTAGTGTTGTATTCACTTGTAGAATCAAAACTTAAATCATCATCTCTCCACAGGACACTTATTTCTCATTCTTCTTGCGAGAGAAAAAGAATTGTTGCAGGTCTGCTTAATATCTCAATGTCCCCATCAGACCAGGAAAGTAGCCACTGTAATTTAGCCCTTATTGAAATGTGATTAAAATGGTGAAACAAAATATATATCTATATTGGGGGAGGGGAGTCACAGCCAGTACAGAATGCAATGGCCTGCTATCTGATGGAGAAGGTCAGGGGTCACCAGAAGCACATTATACTGGTACTCCAGAATCTTTACTGGCTTACAATAGCTTTCTGGGCACAATTCAAGCTTCTCTTTAGGTTCTATAAAGATCTTTAAAAATGGGTCCTACATGGGTGATTTCAGATGTTAGGAGACCACAGTCAACCACAGTCAACCACACTCAACCCCGTGGCGGGGCCAAAGGGCCCTGAATGTCTGTTTGGCAGGGGCGGGTGGTGGCTTTTTAGTTTAGAGGGGCAGTAAGGCCGTCCGGCCCGCTGGTGGCAAAGCCGCCGGCGGCCGGTGAGCCGGTGGGCGGAGCCAGGGCAACGGTAGGCGGAGCCAGGGCACAACCCAGCAGCAAGGAGTTCCCAGGGTGAACATCAGAAGATGGAAGAAAACACAGTAGTCTAAAATGCACT
>QEPC01011901.1:3975002-4033561 GCA_003113815.1 Sphenodon punctatus | reverse complement strand
GTAATATGCACAAGTTTCATGAACATTGGATGCAAGATAAAGAAGTTGTAGCCATGAATGTGTATGGAGCTTTTCTTAAAATCACAACATTCAATTGCTTCTGAAATCGGTTTCCTTTATCTAATCATTCTGAATTTTGCTACACATAGTGCCCTCCATCGTGGGTACAATCCTCCCATATTTAATCAAAAAGGAATAAGAAACAAAAATGTTATAGCTGGAAATATGTTTTTCAGATTTTTCCCTTTATTTCAAAAACCAAACATCATTTTCAGTTCCCAATTGCACCGAACTAAAGACCAAACTGAGCCCGACTGAACCGAATACTGAATCCAAACTCAACATTCGACCCGAACCACCGAACGGCCAAACATCCAAACCTGGTTCTGTGCGCACATCCCTATTACCTGAGTCACTTTATAGTGATAAATTTTGTAAGAGATGCCCTCTAATCAGCATTCCCTGATATGGCACTATGATCCCTGCACTTTAAAAAATCTTATAATTATCAACTTGGACGTAGTATGTCCAGGCACTAAAATATCTCTGCCGTGCATGGAAGCATTACAGATACTTGGTATTCTTACAAACCTCCCTTTTGCCAAGTGGCCCCACTTTTTTTTTTTTTTTTTTTTTTTTAAGTATATCAGATAATGCTCATTTTAATATTCTGACCCCAAATAGAAATTTATAGCTGCTACGACACCTCTGCCTGTTTGGGAGCAAATCACAATCTGAACTATAGGACCTGGAGAATCTCGTAATACAGTTTGGGACGACCTCAGTCGACTGATGACACCTGCTCTTCCTCTCTTTTTGATCCGATCCAGGTCCTGCAGTCTCAGTTCTTACCCGAGATCTGGCTTCCATCGGGGACTGAATGAGGGCGAGCGCCAGCTGAAGGTGAATCCAGACAAGACTGAAATGATGATGGTTGGCTGACCCGGTGGCTTGGGGAGGGAGGATTCAGACTCCTGTTATTGATGGAGTCCAGACTCCTCTGGTTACCCAGGTTCACAGTCTTAAAAGTAGCCCTCACTGTGCCTGGAGTATCGGGTTGCAGTGGCAGCCGGGAATGTTTTTTACCAACTTTGTCTGGTGAGGTGGCAACGGATCTTTCTGATTTGGATCTGGTGACCATCACCCATGCTTTTATAACCTCAAGGCTGGATGACTGCAATAGGCTCTATGAGGAGCTGCCCTTGATGAGTGGTTGGATGCTGCAGTTGGTATGGAATATGGCAACCTGGCTCCTTTCGGGGGTGGGTCATCGTGAGCACATTACGCTACATTCACGTGCTTATTCAACGTCTGCACTAACTACCAGTAGCTTTCCGGGAACAATTCAAGGTGCTGATTTTGACATTTAAAGCCCTTTATGGCCTTGGCACCACATGTCTGAAAGTGTGCCTCTCCTACTATGCACCATCATAGCCAGGAGCACTCTCCTATGGGTAGGCACCTGCCAGTCAGGTTTGTACAATGGAAAACACACAGAGGTTTCAGTTGCTCCCCCAGTGTTGTGAAACTCCCTTCCCCTAGAGGTCCATCAAAACCCGAGACTGAGCATTTTCTGGAGGTGGTTTAAGACCTTTCTTTTTGGCTAAGTGTTTGGTAGAAGGGGATAGGGGTTGGGTGTGGGGCTTCTAAGAGATTGAGGCAGTATTTTCAGGTGATTTTAATATATTTTTATTTGGCTTTATATTCTGTAGGTGGCCCTAAGCTTTAAGAGAAGGCTGGGGTATAACATCTGAATAAATAAATAAACCACACATTTTCATTTCTACAAAAAAATTCAGGCCTGTGCTTTATAATTCAATATATATACTGAATGCTGATGTTTAGTTAAATTAAATTTCACCAGGGACATCAATAAGATCTGATGTCAAATGAGTATGATTTTAGCCAAAGTGGGGCAGATCCCGTAGAGTGGAGCACAAGCGGCACACCTACACATACCGCACGCACCCCTGGCACAGGGACAACTGCCCACGTGCAAACTGTGAGGTGGAGCACATGCACACATCGGTGCACATGTACAACAGCAATGCACCGGGCCATGGAATCAGCCCCAGTGACTCCAGCAATATTCTTCTTGAAAAAGAAAGGGAAGGAGTTTGTGGACTTTTTGATTAATTCAACGAGAGTATCATAAAACAAAATTGCAGGTTTATTTGCCTAGCAATTAACCTGACATTAATTAAGTGTACATTTCAATCCCTGAAAACATGTTTTATCAAATGAATTCAATACAAGGAAAAGCAGTCTATATCTTTGGGAGAGTTTATAGCACAAAACTTGTATTTTAAAAGGCAGTTAAAGGGTCAGAGATTAAGGAGAAAATATGACTGTTTTAATTTGTGATTGTATTATAGAAACTACATCCTATTGGCAAGACCAAATCCAATTAGAAACTGTTTATCAACATTATATAAAAGTAGGACGACAGAAGTTCTGAGGATACCCTATGAGTGCTTTCAGACGTGCATTAACGTGTACTTAGGAGTTCACGCGGCAGGACACGCATGCAAATTAGGCGTGGCTTTGATAATGTCGGAAAGAGGTGCTGGGCTTGACTGAAGCTTTTCGGGGCATTGACAAATGCTCTGTACCGAGCTGCATAACCCAGCTCAGTACAGTGCATTTGTCAGAGCACCAAAAAGCTTCAATCATGCGTGGCACATCTTTCCAACATTATCAAAGCCACGCCTACTTTGAATAAGCATACCACCACCCGAACTCATAAGTACACTTTAATGCACCCCAGAAAGCACCCTATGACCGAGCAAACGAAGGCAATTTTTTAATTTCATGGAAAAAGGTGAACTCTGGCAATTAAAATCAGTGGGAGCCCTCTGTAACTGTAAACATGTCCTCTTGAATAATAATTCTTTTCCTATTAGGCAGAAGATGAGGTTAAGGGAGCGCAATTTAATTAGAAACCCATGTTATTTCCCCACCTTTGGCTTAGATTCTACTGCGTTTGTCAGAATTTTCAAAGCAACTCCCTAACAATAACTTTTTATGTAAAACATTATACTTTATGTTAAGATGAGAAGAAGAATGGTAATTGGACAGAAAGAGCAGAGGATACTTCAGCAAGGAAAAGAAACAGAAGACTTACCAATGACATAGGCTAGCAACAACGCCAGCGTAACCGTAATAGCTGTTGCACTCAAAGCAGTGCACTTCCAGTTGCAACATCTGTAATGTTTATTAAAAGTGAAGGCAGGTCTAGAAAAAGTACTTCTAGGAAGTGGCCTAGGAGGTGGAGAGTAAACAGTATTGGATGTTAAAGGATAGTTCTGACTGGCTGCACTGAAGAGAGCTGAAGAACCAGATCCGTGTTTAAATAGGAAATGCCTACGAAGAGAAGACAAAGAATCATGTTGTAAAAAACAAATCAATCTTATCTACAAGGGAAAGGAACTGCATAAACATTATGTGCCAAATGCCCTTCATGACTACAAAGATATACGAAAAGATATAAGATACATGCACTGGAGAAGACTGTTTCTGACTTGGAGAAAAATCTTTTGCACCCCTATCATGTTTTTTTTTTTCATTCAAGTAAACCAAAAGATATAAGATACATGCACTGGTGAAGACTGCTTCTGACTTGACAAAAAATCTTTTGCACCCCCATTATGTGTTTTTTTTCCGTTCAAGTAAACCCTATGACATTTGAATTAAAAACCCTCCGAAATGATTGCCCCATGACAAGCCCTTTTAAGCTTAAACTTTCCATTGTAGGATTTTAAAAGGAAAAAGGTTACAAACCCTCAAAGGTACCAGATCATACAGGGAAGAAGGGCTCAACTATTGAGTCCCTTTTATTCAAATCCCTCCCATAACAAAGAAAAATAAGCCAGCACATTGGCAGTTTCACACTGGAGTTTCCATTTCACACATTTAGTGAATCTTTTACTTAATGGTCTTAAATTCCACAAAGGCCAGATTTTGCATCTCTTACTAATACCAAGTAAGTGTCACTTACTCATGCAGGACTTCAGAGGGATTCAGTTCAAGTGTGTAAACTATTCAGCAAGAGTAAGGGATACAAAATTTGTGTTTGTTTTTGTTGTGTTTGTTTTCTTTTTAAATTGCCTTTCCTGTTGCTTTTCTACTCAGTCTATTCTCACAATATTACTTTTCTATGTCCCGACCTTTCAGAATATGGTGTGCAGTTGGTTTCACATCAGATGATACACATATTTTGAGCTTCCCTTTATGCACTGCATTATTTAATAGATGGCAATGCTGTGGATATAGTAAATATGAGATGCTAAGCAGAAAATTAATTATAATAAGTACATCACCTACAGAGAATTTATCTGACTCTCTCCAGTTTATATTGCATAGGACAGCATAATTATTTTGGGACCTAAAAATTCACTTTTTCTGTTAGAAAACATCAAATAAGTCTATGACTACATCAGTGTCCTATTATTTTAAAGGCTCATGGAGTGATTTCTAGATCAATTTATGACTCAGCCCACCTCTTCTTCTAGATCTTGATTCTTCAAGGTGCTGAACACTGTGCCCATACCCAATGAAGCCCTTAAGCATGTGCTTATCTTTAAGAAGACAAGTAATTCCACTCGCATCAATAGGACTATTACTCACATGCTTAAAGTTAAGCATTTTCTCAATTACTTTCCTGGATTTGGCCGGAGCGATTAGCACCTTGCAGGACAAGAACACTTGTGATTCATCTCATAAGAGTCAACGTGAAGACTCTTGTTGATTTCTTTGAACTTCAGATCAGACCCTTGAGCAATATGTGAGGAAATGCGTCCTGTTATGTAGCTGCCTACTCTATCTTAGCATCCGTCACTGTTGCTGCTTGGCGTTAATAAGATTTCAAAATGCCTCAAACTGCCCAGAGTACTAGATCCTCCTCCCTCCCTCACATTATGCTTGGTATTGTTCTTTTGGGTTGGAATATAGTCTTTCACTTATCTTTAGGGTAGTGATGCCAGGCCATTCTTTTGGGTTGTTATGGAGGGAAGGCTTTTGCAAAGAGTTAGGTCTTACATTTCGCTCGGTACGAGGGAAGATACGTGGTCATCCTGATTTCTGGTGGAAGGCAATTCCACAGCCGAAGGCCAGCAAAACTCCCACTGACTTCTGTGGGAGCAGGATCGGGGACCACAATGTGAAATAAGGAAAAAGGATATAATAAATGCTTGTTTGTTTGTTTCTTTCCCAGTTGACATTTCTTCACATGGTTTAACAGTTTTTGGACACACAAAAATGAAACTGTTTAATTCACTATTTTCCTTTAAAAATGGAGACCTATTGGATTTCTAAGCATTAATGTAAATCGTCTAATATGTGCAATATTGATTGTTCTGCATGGTGCATAGTTCAGAAAGATCAGAGGTAACGGTAAGGAAATGCTGAACTGAAAACTATTATTAAAGCTATTACAACTCACAATCAATAGCCAGCAATAATTTCATTCTCTTATAGAAGGATTTTAAAATGTTGGCTCTTTGCCATGTGTTAAAATATTACAATATAAAGAATCAGTTTTTGGAGTAGCACAAGAACAGCGTTTGAGTTAAAGCACAGTTCAGCTGAATTCAGCTCACATCTCATGACAGATTGAGGTCTAGGTCTGCAACTAGGAGAGTTTATGTATTGCTAGTTTGTTGTTATAAAAAATTAAGATAATGATGCAATGCTCTACCAATGAAATCCTGTCAAGAAAATGTTACAAACTAATTGTTTAGGCGTTCCATTGTTGGGGGACTATAATGAATAAATAAACACGTCCCTGTAGTACCTGAAAAACAGTGTTGGCAATGAAGACAAATCTGCAATGCTAGTCGGTAGTTCTGTTCACATAAACTTAGAGGACTACTCATCTGACTAAGCACACAGATGCTCCCAAAGGACTTTAGGACACACTAAAATATTGCTATCAATTCTACAAAACTGGGTTCTTGCTACAGAGTAAAATGATAAAAATTGCAATTCCAAGAGTTTATATGTAAGTACAGCTAGGTACATGTTTGAATATTCAATCTAATGGGAGAGGCAAGACTATCAGAACTATTTGAGACTATCAGAAACTGAGAAAAATTATAACCATGATAGAGATGAAGTGAGTGATGACTATTGATGGGGATGTAACCCCACATTTGCTACTTCCCATAAGATTCAGAAAAGCCTGCTCAGTCTTGCTAACAATGTGACTGCACCTCTGGTCTGACAGACGTTTCAGCGGATTTTTATTTCAGGACACTCCTGAGACATAGAAAGAAAACGTTCTTTGTCAATATTAGACGTGCTTTCTGTTTTCAAGGAGGGTACAGAAGTAAGTTTTCAGTTACAAGAAATGTCTCTTAGATTCTATTAGATGTAGTGTTGTTTGCATTGAGGTATGCCTAAAGAGCTCCCAGAAAGTACATCTTGGAACAGTCAGGTGATCTAGGTCAAGGCCAGAATGTAGCTAGTTTTAAAAAGGGATTGGATAAGTTCTTGGAGGATAGGTCCATTAGTGGCTATTAGCCAAGTGGGTTTTGGAGACATAACCTCTTACTGTTGTGCGTTGGAACGAACAGGGAATGAATAGCCCATTGTGTACTTTGTCGAAGAGACAGAGACTGGCCACTGGCCTTGCTGGACCACTGGTCTGACCCAGTATGGCATTACTTATGTTCTTACTTGGTCAATATTAGTGTTAGCTCTTGTATAGTATAAGGTGAAGAGGAATCCCCTTGCACTTCCCTCCCCTTACACATCCACTGGCTGGCTGGCATTGGATCCTGCACTTATAAAGCCCTTCTTTCTCCAAACAAAGCATTCTGGGAAGATAATGAAAAGACCCCAAACCTAACGATGTCCATCTTCTGAAAAACTATCCCGTTACATAAACTTGCATGGTTTTTGTGTTGTCTTCTTTGTATTTTGTATTTTTGTATTTTGTATTGGCCATGGTGAAGGCTAGTGCCTCAATAAATAAAACTATAAACATAAAGGTGCACATGATGGGATTTGCATTTTTAAAAGCACAGGTTTAGATTCCACCCTGAGTGGTACCCAAGGTAACTTTACTATTCTCTGTGTTTTACTGTGTGCACATTCTGCCAGAGCCCAAATGAATGTTGAAGAGTGGGGTGAGGCAGAAGCGTGCAAAGATTTTCTTCAATTTAGCTTTTCTTCTGATGTATTTTTTTTTTAACGCTGATCTGTTAAGTTGTTCTTACAAAATGTATTCATGTATTTATTCATGTTTACATAGTCTATCAATTTTAGCCCTGGGATTCAGTGTGTGCGATAGAATGTGGCAAGAGACCTCATGGCTTCATTATACAATCAAACAGCAGTCTGCTACTGACTCGTTTACTTGAATTTGTGACACTCTATTCCAACTCAGTCTGCTAACTATGTGACTGCACCTCTGGTCTGAAATAGAAATCTGGGACAGCCATTATATGAGGGCAGGACGAAGAGCCCAAGTCAATCAAGAGTAAGCTCTAATAAGGGACAGTGCACAAATACTGTCTGAAATTCAATATTAAGTCAAAGTCTTTTCTTTAAACTTAATTTGTTATATACTGAAGCAGCAGTCAAGGCAGAAACAAACACATAGGAGGGTGGGAGACAGCTAGTTAGTACTGAAAGGATCGATGTGTGGTTGATAATAATGGTGTGTGACAACTTCTCTGTAGTTAAAGCAACTTATCTGTTTCCATATGAAGCTGATTTTCTTTAGCCTGCAATCACTGTGTGTGCATGAGCATGTCTGCACACACACAACATACATGTATAACTTCACTTTTTAATCTCTAGAAGTGTCTCCAGACGAGCTGCAGGGCCCCATGGCGTATAAGTGCAGTTCCCCACTGCATGACCAGGATGGGGAGCTGAGCCGACGGTTGTGGGGAAGCTGGGCAAGCCCACCAGTGTTGGACTTAGAGCCACTGCCACAGCTGAGGCGGGCCGAGGAGCTGGCCATATGAGCAGGCGCCCAGCCCTGCCATGGCTCCCTCTTGTGGCCCAACCTCGATCCCACCTCCGGCTGTGATGTGGCAGTGCACAGCAGGCAACAGTGCCCACCCCTCAATGCCCCTCTGTAGAGCTCGCTGTGGAGCGGGGCAGCCACGCCTTGGGCAGCATGGGGCACATGGGGCAGCCACTCCTTGGGCAGCTTTACCCCAAATGGGGTAAGACTGCTACGTGACATGTCCTCAGAATTTTTCAAGGGACAAGAAGGAAGAATAAAAGTAGCTGATGAAAATATTGTTTGAGGACTAGTAAAACTTCTCCCGTCTCCTTGCAAAACATCTCCCTTCTCCCTCTCTTCCTGGACCTCTCAGACCCATTTTTAAATGGATGGAGGGGTGGGGGGATGCGTGTTTAGCCACGGTGGGTGTAGGTGGGTGGGTGTTTGTTTACACAGACACCCACACACTCACCTCCACCCACAGAGCCTCGTCCAGTTTTCCGGAGGACTCTGGGGCCGTTTTGACACGGATGGAGGTTGGTGGGGGAATGAGCGTTTGGCTGCAGTGGGTAGAGGTGGGTGGGCATCCGTTTACATGAACACCCCCCCACCTCCACCCACAGAGCCGCCTCCGCATTTTCCAAAGGCCATTTTTACATGGATGGGGGGGGGGGGGGGGATGGGTGTTTTGGTGTGGCGGGTGTAGGTGGGTGTGTGCCTGTTTACATGGACACACACACACCGACACCCATCTTCACCCACGGAGCATCCCTCTGTGGGTGGAGGTGGGTGTTGGTGGGTGTGTGGCGGGAGTGCATGCACACAAACACTTGTCACCAGTAGTGTTCACACGGGTGCACACCTGCCGAACACCCATCCCCCCCACCCACCGGTGGCCATATACATGGACTGTCGTCCCCCCCCCCCGCCGCACACCTGCCCAAACACCGAACGGCGGGGGAGGAGGGGCGTCCCTGTAAAAATGGTCATAGTGATTTCCCCCCCTGTCTGAGTTTCTATATTTATTTTGCTTCCAGATTAGCAAATTTTAAAAAATCATGCATTATGAAGGCTATCATGATGCCCCCAAGGTCAGTTGTATTCTGGCCATGAACCTCCCCACCAAAAAAACAGTTTTAAAACCCTTGTTGATACATTCTGTACTACAGTCTCAGTTAAATGAGGGCAACAGAGCCTGACGTGATGTTTCTAATTATGAGATTGAGACAGAGATAAAATACCTTACCCATCGCTAATATTTATCACAGTGCTCCAGTGTAGCTGAAATTTGACCCTTTCCCAAAGAAGAATTGCTGTGGGGTATATGAACAATTTTAAACATTTTCCATCCATGCTGACCGGATTCTAAATTATTCAACAAAAGAAAGAACCTGAAGTGACATAGCTTGGAGACATTAAAATTGTATCTTGTCATTGCTGACAAATGGCAATATTTTTTATTTTCATACTATACACACTGGCTCCTATATTATTAAATTTAGGACCATATTTACAACTTTTTATTTTAAGTTCAGGGTCGTGTTTGCAGCTTTTATTTTAAGTATCACAGAAATTAAAAGGTATTTTCAGGGCATATGTCGTCCACAGTCTAAATAAATAGGTGATTCTTTCAGGCTTGAATTTCCAGTCCTTGCCATGCTCTTTTTAAAAAAAAAAATGATCTGTTTCTAGAGGATAGGTTTACTGTTTAATTAGACAGAAAGTGACAAACACAAGAAGCATTGTCAGAGTAACAGGTATCGAGCAAAATGGTTTTGAAAAATAAAATAAAATCACAGCACATTTAATTTTCAGTATAATAACCTGTTAGAACTGGCTCAGGAGTAATGAGTCATTAACTAACTATCAGGTCTAACCTGGCAGCTGGCTCTTACCTACTAGTTCATGAATGCACTACAAGTTCTCCTGCCTGTGCAGTCATAGAGGCTGCTCCATTCTCCCAAAGGGGTACTTCTCCTGAGGGGTGGCTGCATTGGGTTGAGTCCTATAATGCCGTGTGTTCTCTGCACTGGCTGCCTGTAGAGCAGCAGATTGAATTTAAGATTGTGTTTCTGATTTACATTACCCTGAATGGGTTAGGCCCTGGCTATATTCAAGACCAACTCCTGGAACCTCACCCATGACGGTTATCTGTGCTCAGAAACCACGCGCTGTTTGGGGATCCCATCACTGTGCCGTAAGTCAGCAGATGAGCGAGCCCCTCAGTGTGGGACATCTCAGTTCCTCCCTCCTCACCTTTAAAAAGCGCCTAAAGAATTTTTTCTTCTCCAGGTGCTTTGAGGATCCACGGCTACTTCCCCTTAATGTATTCTGTTCTTTCTCTTTACCGTTTAAATTATTTTTACATGGATTTTATGCTGTTTTATTGTATTTTGTTGTCTTCTAGATTTTTGTGAAGCACTCCGAGTGCTATGTGGTGGGGGGAAGCTATATAGAACTTATTGGTAGCATTATTAGTCCCTACAGGAGCAGATCCTGACGACTAAAATTTACTGAACCCAAGTGAAAAAGGTCATAACAGTTGATAGTAAAGCTCTGAGAGGTGACCACCAGGGAAGAGCTCAGGAAGGTGTTTGCCTTCTGAGGCCCAGGGGAGCCTAGCTCTGTGCAATCTGGACCTATCCTGGATCTGGTTGATTGTAGAGGGGGCAGGTCAAATCTCTTAAGAGCAGCCTGAACCCACAGCAAGAGTTTCTACCTTGAATTAAGGGCTGCACAACGGACCTCAGCTAGAGACAGGGATGGAGGAATGGCAGAGTTTACACAACATTGGTATTTCTTTTATAGATAAATGGCACTTTGGTGGAGAGACCTGTGAATGGGATATTTGTGGGCCAGGTCCTGCAAGGACTTGTGGTGTAGTAAGGCTCACCTTATCACAATGCTTAATGTTTATTTTCATTTTAATCAGCCAGTTAAGCCTGTTTTTTTTTTCACTTGAAGTACAGAGGTGATTCTGTATAAGGGACTAATGGTGATGAAGATGGAGGATAAAATGAATGGAGAGTTCCCTCGTGTCCTAACATGGTGGCTCATTTCTGCTTCTTGGACACCCAGCCAGCCACAGAGGAATTTTAGGAAATATTATCTTCTTGGCTGAACTCAAGAACAGAAGTTATCCAAAAGAAAGCAATGGAATTTGAATCTAATGGTTTTTCTCCCTGTCAAAGTACTGACCTGTAAGGCTGAAAGCGCTCACTTTGGGAGCCGTAGCACTGGTTATTCAAAGGAAGAATCTACATCCAATGACTCTGGATGAAGAGGTATAGTAGGTTCCCACCTCTTAAGATGTTCTCTAACTCCCAAAGACAAAGCAGAGATTTCCGTCATTTCAACCTTCAGCAAGTATTCTGACCAGTGTGAATAGGTCTGCTTTTTTGGGTTTAGAAGGCTATCTAGATATATTTTTCTCTGAATAAGGCAAATGTGATCAACCATTAGGCTGAAATAAGAGTGTGTGTGAAGAAAAGCAAAACAATCTTGTTAAGTGATAATGGTAAGAACCTTCCCAATGAGAACTGACTCTATCATAAAGGAAATGGCTCCCTAGACCACTCTCAACTACTAGTTCGCTAGGGGTTTAAGCCCCAACCAGTGTTTATGGCTCTGTCCTCTAAGAATTTATCCAATTTCTATTTGAAGTTAATTATGCTGATGGCTTGCACAGCTTCCTCCGGCAAGGAGTTCCACAACTGTAGTGTCCACTGTGTGAAAACGTACTTCCTTTTATTTTACTGACATTTAACTTCAGGGAGTATTCCCTGGTTCTCTTATTGTGAGAAAGGGCAAACAACACTTCTCTATTTACTTTATCCATGTCACGCATGATTTTCTAACCTGTTGAGCCACTCCTCATATGGAATTCAGTCCATCCCTTCGGTCATCCTTGTTGCCCTTCTCTGAAGCTTTCCCAGTTCCATTATATCTTTCTTCAGATGGGGCAACCAGAACTGCACACAATATTCAAAGTGCGGTCGTAACAAAGATTTGTACAGAGGTATTATTATACTTTCCCTTTTATTTTCTAATCCTTTTGCAATAATGCCTAGTATTCAGTATGTCTTTTTGATTGCTGCCATACGCTGAGCGGGTGTCTTCAAGGAACTATTCACAATGACACTAAGATCCTTCTCTTGAGTGGTTACGCCCAGATTAGAACCTAGCATTGCATATGTATAGTGAGGATGATTTTTCCATAGTGCATCAGCTTGCACTTATCAACACTGAATTTCATTTGCCATTTTAATGTCAATTAATCTAGTCGTGCAAGTTCCCTTTGTAATTCCTCACAGTCTGCCTGGGTCTTAACTATCTTGATTGATTTGGTGTCATCTGCAAATTTAGCCACCACACTTTTTACCCCTTTTTCCAGATCATTAATCAATATGTTAAACAATACTGGTCCCAGTACTGACCCCTGAGGCAACCCATTAACGCTAAGGGTGTGCAATTTTATTTTGATTTTTTAATTACTAAAACAAATGGAGCCCCATTTGTTTTAATAACTTAAGCGCTGAAAGTGAATGAATAAGTGAACAACATACATTTGCTTTCATTCGTTTTTGCTTAAAAATCAAACAAAAAAACTAAGCATGTGCAAAATGGCCACGAGGGCCGTTCGTTCACACATGTGCAGCCCTTTCCCAAAATAGCACTGGCAGCATTGCTGCCATTTTGGAAAAGGGCAGCTGGTCTGCACATGCGCAAAACACTAGGTGTATATGTGCAGACTGACTGCCCTTTTCCAAAATGGGGGCGACCATTTTGGAAAAGGGTGAACATGCACAGAACAGTCCTGTGGCCATTTTGAGAAAATGTGCAATGATTTATTTATTTTTTTAGATATTTTTAAAACAAAAAAGTTAATGAAAACAAAGAGGTTTTAATAAAAACCCCAAAACGGATGGATTTTTTTAATCTGAAAAGGAAAATGAAAGAGGTATGTTTTGCACATCCCTACAGTCTCTACCTCTCTCCAACTTGAAAAAAAATGACTATTTATTCCTACCCTTTGTTTCCTATCTTTTAACCAGTTACCAATCCATGACAGGCCTCTTCCTCTTATCCTATGACTACTTAATATGCTCAAGAGTCTCTGGTGAGGGAACTTGTCAAACTCTTCTTGAAAATCCAAATATACTACATCAACCAGATCATCCCTATCCACATGCTTGTTGACATTCTCATAAAATTCTAATAGATGAGTGAGGCATGACTTCCCTTTGGCTAAAGCTATGCCAGTTTTTACCCATCAAATCATGCCTGTCGATAGGCCTACTAATAATTCTATTTTTAACAATGGTCTCCACCAATTTGCCTGGTATTAATGTCAGGCTTACTGGCCTATAGTTTCCAGGGTCACCTTTGGAACCCTCCTTAAAAACTGGGGTTACATTTGCTAACCTCCAATCTTCTGGCACAGAGGAGGATTTTAGCTATAAGATACATATTACTTATAGTAGTTTAGCAATTTCAAGTTTGAGTCAAAGACATATGCAGCTTCAATTGAAAGTAACTCTCCTACATTTTAAGTTTATTATATAAACTAATAAATAGTAATAATAAATTAATAATAATAATAACAATAACAGCAGCAGCTCAGGGTCATTGTCTGTCATTCCCTCAATCCCTTCATCTCTGTTCCAATGGGGCTTGTGCTGGTGAAGCATTTGAGGTCCACGAACAGCCTGAGAGACCAAGCCTGCCTAAACGGAGTGGCTTTGGTCACAGTCCTTGTGACAGAACCAGTAGACTGAAATGGAGATGCCAGTCCATTCAGCACAACAACAGGTAAACAGAGAATGTGCTACATGAATCAGATGAGCTAGAAGACCAAATACATATAAAACAAAGGAATTAACAAAGAATTTAAATGAGTAAAAATTACAAAAATGGAAATAAACACTTTTAGGGAAAATCAAAATTACTTTTTTTTAATGGTTCTGAGAACAAATCAGAGAAAATCAGAGATGAATGAGAATCTAGTCTCTTGGGTAAAGTGAATACGAAGCTTTGCTCCAGTACATCCACAGGTTTAAAGTGAGATCCTTCAGCAGGATGCTAGGATAGCCTACGCTAGGAGGTAGCGAGGACACGAGTCCTATTGGAGTGAACGCTTTGTTATCTTGCCAGACGAGCATGCTATTTGGGGGGGCGGGGGGTGGTTCAGTGATAAAGGTCACCATTACACAATACAGGAAGGGCCAAGAATTGACTTCCAGTTAGAATTTTAAATTGACATTTTTTCTTTTTCTTTGTATCTTATTGAAACAACAGAATAGGAAAGCATCAGGACAAGGGCATAGCTATACTCAAGAGACCAGTGTTCACTGTGTTTTCCTCATCGGAAGCAACAGGGGAAATGCAGTGAAGACAAGTTCCTGGCTATAACAGGGACAGGCAGTGCAGCTGCATTGCAGCCGTATCCAAAATGGCACTGGCAGCGTCACCGTCATTTTGGGGAAAGGCAGCTGGTCTGCGGATGCACAAAATGCCCACTGCGTATGTGCAGACTGACTACCCTTTTCCAAAATGGGGGCGACGCTGCCTTCCCCATTTTGGGAAAGGGTGCACATGCACAGAACAGTCCGGTGGCCATTTTGCGAATGTGTGATGATTTTTTATTTTAAATGAACAGTTTTGTAGAACTTGTAGACTGCCTACAAGTCTAGGGAGGGCCACGCTCCCTGGTGCAACTGCATCCCTGGCTGCTGGGAGGGTTGGGGGCATTCTGTCTTCTGCACCGTGCCTCATTCCAACCAAACTACCCTCCGGCAAGCAAAGGGAAAAAAATGGAATATATGCCCACATCAAGGCAACTAAAAGGGCACAGAAAAGAGGGAAACATGCTTTACTGAGTTGTCTGAGTTTAAAATGTACCCCATAAAAAGCAATAAGCCACAGTCAGATGGGTCTATTGAAGTAAATGACAATATATGGTACTGTAAATCATAAGACTTGAAAGATTCGAACAAAGTGTCTATGAAACCTGAGAAACATAATTATATTAGTGGGAAAGAAGGGAATAGGCAATAGGTTGTGAGTGCTTCATCCTGGGGGAGAAAAAAAAATCAATTTATGTAAGAGGGCAATGATATTATGTTGCTAAAAAAGAGAATCAATGCTACCTGCTTTTATGCGGCACTATATTTCTGCAGTCCTTTGTTGCAGATGATTATCTATGTGCTGCAATGAAATTACTGCATTTTCATAAGTCATTTTAATAGTGAATAAGTTGCTTTTACTGCTGTAGGTGAATGCATGTGTATATCTAAAGCAATTGGATCTATGCATATATACTACACTCTTGGATGGCTCCGTCTGCCATCCAAGCTGATGGGCCCTTTGATGCTTCACATTTCTTCTGTTTTGATGTCAGCAGCTGCTCTCATGCCTCTTCCACTCAAGTTTCTATATCTTCCTGACTGATCTTTTCTCCAGTCTCTTTATAGTCAGAAATGGGCTCAAACTGGGATAACATTTCTTTATAACTTTAACAAACAGAGGAAGAAGGATGGTCTTCTGCTTAAGGATAAGAAATGAGAAACTGGGGATGAAATTTTAGCTTTATTGAAAATTGTGGCAAAACACCAGTTGACTTCAGAGGAACAAGGATTTTACCCCAACAGTGATGCTCACAGGTCCCAAAGAAGTTCCTAAGTTGGCTCTACCAGTGTGGGTGTGCAGGAATACCTGGTCCCAAGATAGATTTCTCGTTCCTGCTCCCATAGGTAGCCCTGTGGGCCAAATTTCATTTCTGGCTCTGCCACAGATTTCCCACAATCACATGAGGTCAACAAGTGCTACAGTGTGTGTTAAAAGGATTAACAAACATGTAAAATACTCTTGTAGAGAGACGAACACATTGGGTGTTTTCAGACGGATGCAGGGCTGGCCACCCCAAATCTGCTTTGGGAGCATTGGGCGATGCGCCCACAACTCTGGGTGTTTTTAAACGAGACACTTCCACGCATCCACCCACTCATTTGAAGTTGGTACGTAGGGAGGCGCACTCCCATGACCCATGCGATGGCCACTGATGGCCATGCACGGAGCACTCTTGAAAAATCTGGAGTGCCCCGTGCAGGCCAGGGTGGCCGTCTTTGTGGACGGGGCAACCATGCCGGGAGCGAAGCCCTTCCTACGCACTTCTTGTGTGTGGGTGCCCTGCTGCCGCCCCATGCACCAATCACAGATTCCCCTCTCCCGCTGCTCGTTTAAAAACACCCAGAGTTGTGGGTGCATCGCCCAATGCTCTAGGCGGCTGCCTGCACCTCTGCCTCGGGTCAGCGCCCCTGGTTTGGGCAGCCTGCTCTGCTGGCGGTGCTCCTGGATGTTCCGGAGCGCTGCAAGCAGGGCTGGAGAGGAGCAGCGACAGCCTGCTCTGCCTGCACATTTGGCCGCCTGCCTTTATATGGACAGGCCAACCAGGGGTCATGCGGAGCAGAGGTGGGGCTGCTTTCTGTCTAAAAGCACCCATTGTGAAACACACATTAGCCAGCCCTGTGCAAGGTACAGGATTAGCCTTGACTAGTTAATATGCTAAAATCTGTTAGTCTGTTTATGTGAGGCTTTTAACATTTTAGCTATTGTTTAGGTAGTTACCTAATGTGTTTAAAACATGACCATTGACATACTAGCCTCTCACTACAGATATGCTTCTTGCTTCAACTTAATAGCTACCTCACCTTTGTGTCACCCACTTTGTTTGTTTGTAAAACTGTTTTTTTGGAGGGATGTGGCAAGTCTTAATTCATTAATATCTGTAAATCACTTGGGAGAGCCTCATCTAGAGATGCAACATATTATTAGCACTCCTGTCCTGCTATATCAATGACAATCAATACCAACGCTTGCGCCATAGAAATGTCTGAAGTATGCCATGCCATTTTCCCACTCTTTTTGGACTGGCTTTAGTTTTCACCTGAGTTGGCTCTTCACTGTCTAATTGCATAACAGTACATTTCTAATCTCCATGTGCTAAATATATTTTCAAAATGAAGGAAGCCTTCACTTAAGCTATGTAACACTGAGAAGCTTGCTCTATTTCAGATTCTCTGCAGTAAACAGGATTTGCATCGCGAGTCATATGATTAGATCTCCCATTCTGGACACACAAAAGTCCTTAAATCTACATGACTAGATTGTGCAGGCCCTGGTGCTATTTAAGGATTAACATGAGATATTGTAGGATATACGCACTGAACATGTGCATTCTGAATTTTCTCTCAGCAGGGTATAAATTTACTACAGCAGGGTATAAATTAACGTCTCTAAATCTACTTTTTGATTACAAATGTTCCAAATAAACAAAAAAAAATCTGCTTATACATATTGGATAGATTTCACTTCTATTATACAAGAAGGATTTAGCATAGACATACAGCTGCCACTGGCATATTTGTCTGATTGCGTAACACTTTTTTGTTTGTTTTAATATTCATTGGAAAGGGAGAGAACCTGGATATTTGGCCAATTTAATTCCATCTCCCACCTGATCATTAATGGTGAGAACACGGAGAAAGGGGAAAAGATAAGTTATAACCATCTTTTTCCTGTTAAAGTTTTGCGGTGAGTCATAGTCATTTTAGGAATGGGAACTATGCAGATATCATTCACAACTTCATCCTGGGCCAGATCAGTGTCCCCAGATAACCCTCCAGTCTCATACTAAAGACTAACCATGCAATTTCTACTTAACCAACAGACTGGGCGATAAACAGCCAGCACTGTTAATGGCTGCAATCAGCTGTCAGACAGCAGTAAAAATTAGTAAAATCAGCCACAACCACTAATGTGATAGTGAAATGCTCACAATTCACTCGCTCACAGTCTAGTAAAAAGGAGCTTACAGATTGTTTTCCAACCTTAAACTTCCAAGATAGTATGCAGCATTGTCATCTATTAGGGAATCACTTTCAGTTTGATTGTATAGCATGCCCTTGATTGGAATACTTTTTTTAAGAATGTGGAACATCAGTGAACATCAATTAAATAGAGGAGAGTTTCACATAAATAAAGGGGCAAAAAGATTTTGCTCAAACAAGAACTCCACAGAGGAAATAATGGATAATGATCAGGGAGCAAGGTTGCATTAGGCGTGATTCGGTATCTGATGCAACCAATGGACTTCACAAGATGCGAAATCAACTTCACAAAGTGTGGGGTTGAGACATAAGCAGCAGATTCCAAATAGCAATCTTTACTTCAGAAGAAATCCATGGGGATCTTTCACAGGGGCGGCCCTACCGCAGGGCGACTTGGGGCGGCTGCCCCGGGTCCCGCTCCTGGGGTGGACCCACACTCAGGGTCCCCGGCCGACTCCAACTGACAGGCAGCAGAGGGGGCCAGCAGGAGTGAGGGAGAGGCAGAGGCCCCGCTGCTCCCACACTCCGTGCCCGCCCCCCTCTGCTGCCTGTCACAGTCTCGGCCAGGGGAAATGAGAGAGCGGCAGAGGCCCCGCCTCTCCCTCATTTCCCCTGGCCGAGAGACTGACAGGCGGGGGGGGGGAGGGAGCTCTGCCTCTCTCTCCCTCATTTCCCCTGGCTGAGACTGTGACAGGCAGCGGAGGGGGAACGGGGGAACAATGGAACATCCGGTGGTGGCGGGCAGCTTGATGGCAGATTTAATCTGCTGCCGCAGTGCCCGCCCTGCCTGAAGCTCCGAGCCCTGTGTGGGGCCCAGACCAGAGGTGGTGGTGGCGGCGGCGGCAGCAGATCAGGTAAGTGATCCAAATGGCCGCTCAGGCTTGGGAATGGGTGGAGGGAAGTGCCCAGGTCCAGGAAGCACACTGCTCTCGGGTCAGGGATCACCCCCTAAGCAGAAGATAGGGGCCCCACATTTGTTCCCCGCCCTGGGCCTGCTTACACTAAGGTTGACCCTGATCTTTCATTGTGGAAATAATGAATTAGAAAGTCTGATATCAACATTAGCTGTAGGTTGTATCTTGCCTCTCTGTCTCTATTGATGGTATCACCAGTCAGCCTGTCCTGCCCAGGAAAATAGCTTGAGAGTCACCTTTGATTCCTCCCTCTCCTTTCAACCTCTTATTCACACTAGTGCTAAGGGCTGTCACTTCGCTCAGCATAACATTGCTAAAATTTAGCCCTTCCTTAGTGTTCCTACTGTCAAAACTCTAGTCCAGGCTCCAGTTATCCCTTGCCTTGACTACTACATACTCTCTTACTAACCTTCCCTGCTCTCATTTTCACTCTCTCACTTCTGTGCAACACTCTGCTGACAAAGGGTAATTTCAGATGTGCTGGGCCTCCAGGTCCAACATGCTGAAACCTGGGCCGGGATCCCTTCTGGATCCAGGTCCGGGATCAGCCCACCATTGTTTAGACGTGCCGGCCTGATCGCAGTGGGGAATCGGGGCGGGGGCAGAGTTGTGCGGCGCAACGTGCGGCTGCTCAGCCCCGCCCCCCCGGGCTTCTATGGCCGCCCGTCCTCGGGGAGACGGGTGGATGCAGCGGCCAATTAGGCTGCTGCGCCTGATCCCGTCCAATGGTTGGGCCCTAATTCTGGGACAGGGCTGGGTAACAGTCGTTACCCATGGCCATTCCCAGCCCCGTTCTGGATCGTGGCCAAACCAACCATGGTTCTGGAGGTGAGGCCGGCCTCACCTCCAGAACCACAGTCAATCTGATCCCGGCCGGGTGTTCACTGTGGTGAACATCTGGCCGGGCGCAAATATACATGCATGGGATCACTGCCACCACACCGAATCCACTGTGGTTCAGTGTGGTTAGCAGCGTTCCTGTCACATCTGAAAATACCCAAAATCATCCACCTTGCCGGCTGCTTTGACAGATTCAACCCCTCCTTTGGCTCCCTTCCCCCTCCTTCGCCTCCAGCACAAAATCCTTGGCCTCACCTTCAACCATGCCTGGAACTCCCTCCCCAAACACATACACTTTGCTTCCTCGGCCCTTTTTACATGGGACAGTCTCACGCATGGACACCTGTGCATACCCCCCCATACCCCGAGCAGTCAGCAACAACCCAGGTTGCTCCATGCCGGGAGGGAGGGGAGAAGATCGATGTGCACCCACCCCATCCTCATAGTGGCGCACCCATGGACTGCCCCCTCCAACCGCAGCCCATTTAAAAAGGGCCCTCCTTCCCTTCAAATTCCTTCTAAAAGGCTCTCTCTTCTGTCACGCCTCCCCTAGCTCCTCAGCCCTACAGACTGTTCAGTGATGCTTCCTCTAGCAACCTGTCCTTCACGTCTCCCCTTCCCCTAAGCATGTGCACTTATTATTTCTGAAGTTTATGAATGCTCTCTGTATATTCCCCTTTCTCTTGTCCATCCTAAATTGTAAGCCCCTCCAGGCCGGGACCTATCTCTAATTCATGCTTGTTTAATCTCAGGTGCTGGTGCTAAATTAATGAATCATTTTTTCACCATCAATGAGCTAATGCGCTGATCGTTCAATTACCCATGGGTCAGAGACCTGGGATGCTGGTAAAACACCTGGCAAAGGGGCTATTCGGTTGAGCCCGCAGAGCTCAGCTGAATCTCTACTTTGGGTGCCCCTTGGCAAGATTAGGAACAGTGGGGGAGCAAGGGGGAAAGTAGCTGCAAACACCACATTTCTGAACTGCAAGGCAACACAGGGCTTAGTGTCAACATTCCACCCTTGCCCTGCTCTCCTGTCCCTGCCATGAGAGCAGATGTGTGGCTGGCCTTCTCCTACTCCATAATCCTGGAACAAGATCCAAGCAGAATCCTCAGTCTGGCAGAGCTTACTACAGCGATCCCCACAAAAGGTGCATGTTAGCAGAGCCTGCCCTACAAAATCTGTGAGTCTATAACAACCCAACCAACGAGCGTGGCTTTTAGTCCAAGACCAGGCTGGCTGGCTGGGAGCCATCACACCAGCGCTATCTATGGCAGGGGTGGGGAGCTTAAGGCCCAGGGGCCAAATGCAGCCACCGCAGCTAGTTTTGATTTGGCCCCTTTCCAGTTCCTAGCTCCAAGCGCTGAAAGAGAGAGCTCGGTGTCAGGGAGCAGAGATGAAGGCGTGCACACAAGGATATGGGACAGCTCTATCTTTTCTTCCTCAGCACGGCCCTTAAACACCCCAACTCTTGACTTGTATGTGTCCCTCAGAGCTTGTACTAATTTCCAAAGCAGTCTCTGGGAGGGAAAAGGTTCCCCACCTCTGATCTATGGGCACAAGGACTATTGGAATCTGATTGGAAATTGGATGGGGTGTTTGTGTATACGGGCTCTGAGAATGCAAAATGTAGGGTGTTTCTACACACACCACTAGTCAGGCAGCAAACAGCCATTTCATGCTCCATTTCTCCAGTGTGGAATCTCTGCTACTTGAGAATTGCTTGCCTCATAATCTGGGGCAACAAGATACTCACCAGCAACTACCGTGTAGGAGAATCAAGTAGAAAGGAGCACCTTCATCTGTGAATGACCAATGATTCTGTCGGGTAGGGGTGCCAGAAGGGACCTTTTACATTCCCTTCTGGTGACTGCTCCTTTCTGGAACAATGCACGCTGCAGCAGCATCCCAGAATGCAACACTGATGGCTGGTGAGATGGGCTAAAAGAGTAGCTGTTTGCTACTCCTGAAGATGAATGCAGGGGGTGTAAACAGACAAGCTGTTGCTCCACTTCCGCCCCCATTAACCCCAGATTCACACGCTCATCTGTCAGATGGCTGACAGATGTTCACCCTGGGGCCACTACTCACGGCATCATGTCAGGGAAGGCCGATGATGCCATGCGGGCAAATCTGGGGAAAGGTGGGGCAACGTGCTACCACATGAACACCTCCTGTGCACAGGGTGCCCCCGTGGCTGTTCCCATCGGTTGGGTGTGCGGCCTTCTCTGCCTGCATTCAGCACCATAGGGTTGCGGGCCAGCAGCCTAGGGCACAACTCTATGGTGTGCGGGAGGGAGGAAGCCCAGGCAGACCAAGGCTGGGAGGAATGCTTGCCCGTTAGTTGTGGCCCCTTATGAAGCCTACGAATGGCGGCTGCTGGGGGAGGGAGCACGAAGAGACCATGGGCTCCAGGGGTCTCCCCTCTTGTGTGTTAAAATACCTATGGAAGCGCTACTACTCGACCAACAGTGTGTGTAAAAAAGCCCTTGCACAGCACTTCTATTCTGCTTATTGTCTGTTCTTTTTCTTCTCAGTATTACCGTCATGGAAAATAGATAGGGCTTCTTTGGCCTTGATGAAATTCTGCCATAGATCTCACACACAACTTGACGAACTAGGAGCGGTATCGTGCCTGAATACAGAAGGTAATTGGAGGGGATGGTGGAGGAGGGGGGTTGGGGAGATCTGAGCAAACATGGTAAAAAATGTGAATTTCCAATAAGAGCATCAGAAAAATAGCCTGTGTGTATCACATTATTCATTAACTTTTAAAGAGTCAGCATTTCCTACCCAAAGATTGAAGCGGTGCACTGAGGCTGACAGAGAGAGCAGTTGACATATCCCTTGTTGCTTTGCCTGATGTTTAGTATAATAGGCTTCTTTAAAGCAAGTAACATGCCAAAGTTTTGCTTCAGACAGTGACTGTGATCAAAATTAATTAGCCCCTCTTTTCAATTTGAATCCATCCTCTTTTATAGAGGGGAATTTTATTCTAACTGACACCGGTATGCTGCAGTAGCCAATTCGCTATAAAAATACACTGCTTATTTTGCTCTGAGTAGGGCTAAAACAATTAACGCTTATTGCAAGTCAGACATTTTGCCATGAGGCAATAGTTAAACATTTAATGTAAATGGCAGGCACCGTGGATATAAGGAGCTGCCTAATTGAGTCTGATCAATGGTCCATCTTAGTCACAACCTGACACGGCAGCAGGGTTTCAAATCTGGCTCTCCAGGGTTTTTGACAGAGGCCTCACCCAGGCGTGCTACCTGAGACCCTCCAGGATCCCCGACAGAGGCCTCACCCAGGCGTGCTACCTGAGACCCTCCAGGATCCCCGACAGAGGCCTCACCCAGGCGTGCTACCTGAGACCCTCCAGGATCCCCGACAGAGGCCTCACCCAGGCGTGCTATCAGAGATCCTGAATCGGAGATGCCAGGGATTGGACTTGGGACCTTATACATGCAAAGCATACACTCTACCACCTGAGCCACGGCCTACCCCATGTGTGTTTGGATTTTTATTGATTGAGTGTGTGTGAAAAGAATCACTTGCTAAATTTGCTAATTTCACATATGTAAAATTCTACAGTCACGCAAAAATTGGTGAACAATCCTTTTAGTCTCATGGCTTGTAATTGGAACTCTGAAAATTCAAATGGTCAGCCAAAGCTAGTCAGGTTAAAACTAATAAATTATACTCTGTGTGCCATCGTGCCAACTCATAGACTCATTTACTCAAAAGGTCTGTAAGGTAGGCCAAGTTCCCAATTCATGCTGTAGCCTGTAGCTTTAACCACCTGCATGGTGTGCACAGTGCTATGTAAGGGTCCATACAATTATTTGCTATTCACATGGCAATAAAATCTTTGGGCCAAGAGATTAGCGTGCATTGTGTAACTTTGGGCTAAATGTTGGGGAAGGGGGTGGGAATGTTGGTGCTTTGCAAGACTGCTTACTTACCCAAGACTTAAAGTGTGTTGGGGTTTTTTAATCGTCCTTCCTGCAAGAATACAGAGTCCTCCCCCCCGCCCCTGCTCTTTAAGCCTCAATATCCTATTGCTAAAAAGGCAGTTTTTCCTCTCTCTCCTTTTCAGCTGGGAAGCATACCCCACGCAGGTCTGCCCTAAGGTCATGTTTTCCCTTCTTTCTGAAAGGCAACCTCCCCCTCACCCAAAAACCCTTTGTCCTGCAAATTACCTTTTATCAAGGAAAAGGTGGCTTAAGTCCATTAGCCCCTTAGTCCCTTTCCCCATGTCCTCTTCTTCTCACGGGAACGCGAAGCCGAAATTGCTGGAAGCTTTTTGCCTAGATAGAACTTAAATGTTATGGGGTGTGCCTGCATGCGTGTTTTGGAATTCATGTCTCAATCAGTGCATGTAATGTAATATCTCCTAACCAGAGACCGTGGTTCTTAAACTCAAACTGTAGTGTAGAGAAAGTAGGTTTTGCCGTGTAGGTCCCAAATATAGCCAATAGAGACAGAGTAATAAAGCGATATCTTTTATTGGACCAACTACAGTTGGTGGATGTATGCAAGCTTTCAGACCTCGCAGGGTCCTTTGCCACCAACTGTAGTTGGTCCAATAAAAGATATTACTTTACTACTTTGTCTCTATTGTCAAACTGTAGTGACTCACATTGATATATTATTAGCGGCCCGGTTCATCCCCAGTGTAACCCAAAATAGCAGCGGTCACACATACATGTCAGAGGATGGAATCTGGGCTCCTTAAGAATTACAAGATTCTCTGTAGCTTTGAGATGATCACACTTTTCCCCCCCACCGTAATATTTTGTAGGCAATTTACGTGAGGTCTGATTCTTGACTTCAGTGTTAGGATTTCTTCCCTTGAGGCTTGCTTGATCAGGCCTCATATGAAAAACACAGTTCTGTGATAGTATCACCACTTTGGAAACCACACGCCTTTCTTTAGCATGTATGCTTCTTTTGACATTCTAGCTGCTCACGTGTGTAATTAGCTAATGAAGAGTTCTTTCCTTGTGCTCTGTCACACACAGTTTGAACGTACTGTGGAACACAAGACTGGAGGCCAAGGAATTTCAGGACACATGGAATTTATCGATTTCTCCCGAAATCATAGGATCTTGGAGTTGGAAAGGATCTCGAAAGTCACCTAGTCCAACCCCCTGCTTGGATGCAGGATGACCAGAGCTACAGCATCCCTCCCCGACAGGCTATCCAGCCTCTTTTTGAAAACCTCCTGTGCCTACAACCTCCCTATGCGGCCTGTTCCATTGCCTCTCAGATCTTGCTGTTAGGAAGTTTTTTCTGATACTTAACCAAAATCTACTTTCCTGTAACTTGAGATCCTTGTTTCTGGTCCTGCTCTCTATGCCATCGCAGAACAGCTCCTTGCCATCTTCTTCACGGCAGCCCTTTAGATCTTTGCAGACTGCTATCATCTCTCCCTTTAGTCTTCTTTTCACTAGGCTAAATATACTTAGGACCGACCTACTCTGTTTCATTGCTATTACAAAAATTATTGCATATAAAACCTAAGGAAAAAAAAAATCATGTTTTTGCTCTTGGGCCAACATTTTGAAAAAAACAAGACCTATGTACTTTGCCAAACAGATATGTGCAAAATGAGAGTATGTGGGTGCAAAAATCTACGATTTGTATGCATGCATTGGATACCGAGGGTGTGTGGATTTCTCCCAATGCACGTGTTTCACATTTAGATCCCATGCTTTTAGTACTTGTAGTGTGCAAAGCAGTTTAAAATAATGATTTCATTAATTCTCACAACATCCCTGTCAGACAGGCATGCTGGAATTATATTTTCTATTTTGAGGGTGGGGAAACTGAGATTCACACAGCGAGTCCATGTCCAAGGCAGGATTTAAGCCCCCATCTGTCAGGCTCAAGTCACTTGAGCACACCTGCTCTCACAATAAATAAAATAAACAACAACAACATTATTATTATTTATGTAACACCTCTCTGACACCACCAGTAGGCTCGTCTGAGCATGCTCATCTAGAGAATGCTTATGGTAACATGGCTTCATATCTAAAAGCTGAAATGACAAATGCCTTTTGCATTAATAGAGCTTTCTTTCTTTCAGTGCTGTGACTCTCCCATTTCATTCTCCCAGAGTTTGTTTTTTGCCCATGAACACCTTCTAAAACACAAGCATACGTTCTGCAGACACAGTTGGTATCTACCTGGTCTCCAGTGGTATATTACTATTCAAGACCCAGCTGTTATGTAGATGCACAGAGTCTTGCGTGCTGGTTGGGGGGGTCGGAGCAGCTGGACTTGGCTGGCTGCGGGTTGTCATTGATCTTCTCTGGAGTGAATCCGCTGTTGGAGGAGGTTTCCTGCTGCAGGTGCATGCATGGGGTGGAGGTGGAGGGGGTGGGAGTGGTCGGAACGTGAACTGGTTGTGTGGGCTGCCAGGCATATCTAGAGAAAACAAATCAAAAAGAAAAAACAAAAACATCAAGCCAGCTATTATTTTAAACAGCAGGCAGGAAAGCAGAGTATTATTATATTTAACAGGATTACAACATAATACCAGCCAGTTGTGTATTAGAGTTTAAGTTCAATCTGTCTGTGAAATGTTATTGCAACTTAGAAATTCATGCAGAATACTCCTATGAAACAGAGAATATTCACAGATTTGGATTTACATGTAAATTTTTCAAGTGGTTAAAATAAATGAAGCAGCAGTGCTCATACAATTTGTCATAGGTTCTTTTTTGGTACACAACAAATAAATCATAGACTGACAATAAGTTACAGCACAGAAACCATCCAATTTCATCAGCTGTAAATCCCATTTAAGGAAAATACCTGTGAAAGAAACAGAGACGTTACAAGAATAAATCTCCTCCATTCCAAATCAAAGCAAGAAAATAATTTAATCACTTCCTCTTCAAAACTGCTAACAAACATCCACCATGAAATAAAGGTACCAGGGTTTTCTGCTGTTGTGTTAATGTATTCATAAATTAGACGTGGGAAAAGGATCTAGGGCAGACCATCAACAAAGCAATGATGACACAGAGATTGGGAGACAACATTGTGAGCAGGAACTGGAAGAGAGAGGAGTTGTTTGTAGAGAGTGAGGAGTCATCAGATGAGATTGAAGTGAACAAAGCTCTGAGGTAAGGGTGGTTTGATAGTATAATCACTGTTTGATACCTTGCTGTGGGTGTTTAGAGAAAGTTTGAAAATGTCCTCCTCCTCCTGCTATTGCTACCTGGAAGGAACAGTTAGAACTTCACACAAGGCTGTAAAACCATAGGACACACCAGTGGGTGCTTTCCCAGGATACTTACCCGCATGATTTGCCTCCAGGAAAGAATCCGGAAGGCAACGCATGCATGAGATTTGTAACGTGGGACCATGCCATGCCCCCTCCCCCCCCATTTTTGATGGCGATCCTGTGGGGGACTGGATTTCACTACTCTGCAATCTTCTGCGGGATCGCCAGCAAAAATGTGCCGGGTGTGTGTGTGGGGTGGTGGGGGTGATGTGGCATGGTCCCACGTTACAAACCCCATGCATGCTTTGCCTGCTGGATTCTTTCCCGGAGGCAAATTGTGTGCGGTAAGTATTGTGGGAAAGCGCCCACAGTCCTCATTTGTCTAGGTGTGCAATGGTGCTGAACATGTACAAAGAGTATGCCAAAGTGCTGTGCTAGAATCCTAGAACTGGAAGGGGCCTAGAGGGTCATCTAGTCCAATTCCCTGCTTGGATGCAGGATGACTACAGTTACAACCTTCCTGACGGATGACTGTCTAACCTCTTCTTGAAAACCTCCAGCAATGGAGAGCCTACAATGTGTTCCATTGCAGCACACCTTATAGTTAGAAAGTTTTCTTCTAATAAGTGTTTTCTAGATTTAAGAGCAAGCCAAATCCTCATTCTGATTAGGGATGGCAATATCAGAATTGGTTCAATACGACTGGCCTGATTTTTGGACCAATCGTATTGATCCGAAGAATCCGATCCTGCTGAGGGATACAATCCAAAAGGATTGGTTCCCCTGGCAGGGTCTATCAAAGATCCTTGGAGCAGCACTGCCAACTGAGCATGTGCAGACTGGTGGCAATTTTCCATTCTGGAAATGGCCATGGTTGCCATTTTGTACATGCAGAGTTTTCCTTAGTATTTTGCCCGGCGTGACCTTAAAAGGCTGCGCTGGGCACTGTGGGGCACCACTGAACTCACTCCAAAACCTAAGGGCAAAAAGGTAAGTTAATTAACTACCCCCTGTCCCACCCCACCCAGCCATCTCTACCTCCCAGCACCCCTGCCTGGCACCACACTGGCCTCCTGCCCCTGGCCTCCTGCCCCAGCGCTCATGTGGCAGGCGCTGGGACGGGTGGCCACAGGCAAGGGTTCGGGGGAGACAAGTGCCTGGCAGGGGTCCTGGGAGGCAACTCTACCCCCTCTACCTACCCCTGCATGGCCCCTCTACCCCCAGCTCTGCCTCCCCTGGACCCCTGCCCAGTGTCCAGACCTGGCAGGAGTCCAGGGGAGGCAGAGCTGGGGGAAGACATTGGATTTAGGCTGTACTGATTGGAATCTGAACTGATTCCCATTAATACGATCTAAAATCGGATTGGTCCGATTTTGAACCGATCCTGATTTTCAGTATGAGCTCCCATCCCTAATTCTCGGCAAGAGGCATCATTGCCCACTCTCGCTTGGCCGTGCAGTGTCATTCCTGGAGTCCAGCTCAGCCCCTTTGTGTAGTGCTCACTTAAGTATTGCCTGATCTGTCCCCAGGAACAGAAGTGTGTTCTATGCTCCCAATGACTGATAGCATCCCACTGACCATGGCTATGCTGCACAATGATGCCTCTCACCGTGAATGAGAATTTGGTACCAACTTAGCCTGGCACTTTGACACGTAATTTATACACACTGGACAAATGAGAATTGTGCCCACAGACATTTGTTGGACCAGAGCAAGGAAATCCCTTGGGGAGGGGGTGGAGGGGGGTACGAGGAAGATGCTGCCATTTCCTTTCTAGCTTTTCAGTGACTACAATATTTCTTTATTAACAAGAAGCTGAGCAAAGCCAGATAAGTTACTGCCAGATGGGAGAGAGTGAGCTGTAATGCTATTGACCTAAAATCCTTCCAGTTCCTAAATGTAATCTCTTGCTGGGTAGCTCATATTTGGGAGTATGCCTTTCTGCAAGTGAACTTCTGAACCTACCACAGAGTGTAAATAGTTTTTAATAATGCATTACTAACTCTTAAGCTTTGAGGACTTAAGCCTCTGTGTTTGCATCATTTCTACTCCAATAAAAGCTGTTAACTCCCCTCCCCTGATCATCCTGTTTTTATATACGCACATACACAACCTCTCGCACATACACACATGTACGCAGAGTGACTCTGTCTGATTTGGGAAGGTTCTAAGTATTCTTAAGAAATGAAGGCGGACACGAGAAACGGAGGGATTTTGGACCATTTGCGCAGAGTGGATACACGTGCCAGATCCGTTCTTTATAGCTAAACAGAAAACAGCCGTGGAGGAGATTTAGTCCAGAGGATGGAGGTTCTGCAGCTCTGGCCTCAAGTGTTATATATTGCACCAAATAGGGCTTTCAAGCTTTTGACCAACCCTTTTGATTTCATTGATCATTTATCAAGGCAGAATTCTCAAGGCAGTATTTTGGTTTATACTTAGTTTGTGAATAACAGAAACATATTTCTAAGCATATTAGAAATTTGGAGATTTCAGCAAATCAAACTACTGGTATCAATCATCTAGAGCAATACCACATAATCTTCTGAGGAACATTCATACAATAACTGGTCTATAACTATAACAACTAGAAAATCCCATCTTCCATTATCAATCAAATGGAAGCTTCCAAAAATATTTGTGGTATGACCACTCTCACGCTTTTTTTGCATTTGATCAGAGACTTTGCGTGGTTATAGTCAAGAGACAGAGGACTGTTCAACCCATCCCATAAGACAGCCAACATTATCAGAGGCTCCAAATGTCCTACCATCCAGGACATTAAAAGAGCTCCAAAATTTAATAACATAATTAACTTCTTCCTTGCCTGAAAGTGAGATTCGTTAGGCAATTTTCCAAATGATCCTCTTAAGTGGCTCCATGGAGGTATCATTCAAGTGAAGGATACTTTGGAGAGGAATTAAGATGGTTACTGGTCAGAAAAACAGCTTTCAGATTTGGAGACTTGTTCATATTCAACTCGCTCCTCTAGATGCATTAAATTAGGTAGCTTCTCTTTCCTCACTCCCTTGTTAAATGCCGATAGTGCTGACGGGCTAGAACAGTGTAACCTTCAATCACATTAGCTCAATCAAGCGAGCTTAACACAATTGAAAAGCCCAATTAACGCTTGTTGAGGCATAGGCTGACACCTGTGAAGTCATGTTAGCTGGTCACGTTTTAGCCCTCTATAGGCTTCTATGTAGACAGCTACCATGACTACAAACGTGCAAGAATTTATTTTAAACAGTATTAGTATGGCTTTTTTATCTGTGGTAAAGTCACCGTAGACAGAGCCGTAACGTGCTTGGCATCATACAAATCCAGAGATAGTATCCCTTTAACTGATCAGGGAACAGCCACGTGGCCTGTTCCTGAACAATGCTGAGTCTATGGCTATTTAGGGGTGTAATAGATGGTGCAGACCCTAGCACGGTGCTTTCTGCTAGCAATAGTGAGAAAGGATGGTTGCCTCATCCGTCTCACTACCACCGGTTCTAGCTTCTTCCATGGTGAATAGGATATGTCATGTGCCCTCTATTCTCCTTCTCAAACACCCCCAAAACCTATCTCTACACTAGGGAATGAGGAACATCAGGCCCGGGGGCCAAATGAAGCCCATGGGTAGTGTCATGAGAGGAACATGAGGCAGCAGTTTGTTAGTCAGCCATTTTATTATTAACCTCCAACAACCAGCACAGTTCTAGTAACAACAACATATCCCCCCCACCCCCAGCAGGATCCAGGAGAAACCTCTCTCCCTGGCTTTGCTGTAATAACTCTGACCTCGCCATCTAGTGGTGGCAACAGAGATGACAGTTAACTTCACATCCACCCCCCCCCCCCTTTTCCAAACTCTTTGAAAATGATTCAATAATATAAATGACTTGGTAACAACTTGTTAGTCCTCTCTAAATCTCTTTGACTTGCGAACAACACGACCATAACGGGTTGTGAGTGGGGTGCCTGGATAATGTTCATTGTTTACTGAAGGTTTAGGCACAGTCTGATTGAACGAGGCAGCTCTGCCAAATTCTGCTTCTTCTACTGGTGCATCCTCCCTTTCTGGAGTAGGCAGGAGGGTTCCTCCTTCTATTTCAGGTAACGACTGACTGTGATGACGGTTCCTGGCATATTCTCCACTGTCAGTCTGTACCTTATATGACCTGGGTGATGTTCGCAGTCCTTGTACTGTAACTGGGGTTCCCCAGGTCTTTGCAGTATCCAGCTTAATATAGACACTGTCTCCCGGTTGCAGGGGTGGCAATTCTCTTGATGAATTGTGTCTGTTGAAAAAGAACTCATAGCTTCTTTTAGCTTTCTTATCTGACTCTGCTACCTTCTTCAGGTTAGGCCATTTAGGTATTAAGTTTCTTTCCAAAGTTGGAACCAGTGTTTTGAGTTGTCTACCCATCAACAACTGGGTGGGGCTGCATACCGTAGAGGTTAATGGTGTGGACCTGTAACTAAGAAGAGCAATAAGTGGATCTTCCTGACTCAAGATTTTCTTGGCTGTCTGCACCGCTTGTTCCACCTTGTCATTTGCTTGGGGGTAATGGGGGCTAGTAGTAACGTGATGGAAATCATATGATCTCTGGAAATGTTTGAACTCTGTCGCAGAATATTGTGGCCCGTTGTCGGTCACAAGCTCATCAGGTATGCCAAATCGAACAAGAGTAGTTTTTAACTGTATAATTACATTTCTGCTAGTGGCATGGGGCAAGGGAAGAATCTCGATATATCTTGAGAACTAGTCCACCACGATCAAGTAGTGGTGACCTCTAAATTCACATAAGTCTGCAGCCAACTTCTTCCAGGGTCTGTTCGGCAGGGGCGCAGTAATTAAGGGTTCTTTACGTTGGGTTGGTCGATTTATTCTGCAGGTTTTGCATGATAGAACTGTGGTCTTTATGTCTTTTCCAATACCAGGCCACCATACGTTCTGGTTGGCGTGCTCTCTACATTTTGTTACTCCCTGGTGTCCTTCATGGATAAGAGCCAAGCTTTCTCACCTTTGCGGTCTCGGGACAACAATTTGATTTCCATAGACTATCAGGCCATCTAGACTACTTAGCTGGGCACGGTCTGCAAAGTATTTCCTCACAACTTCCTTACACTTTAGAATGTTCCTTGGCCATCCCAACTGGATGTAACCGGAAACTATTTGAAGTTCAGCATCTTCTTGGGTGGCCTTCCTTAACTGGTATACTCTCCTTTCCGATACTGGTCTCGAGACTTGTATGGCATCCACATAGGCCTTTACATTATCCTTTAACTCAGAAGTACCCGTATATGTAGCGGGACTCCGAGACCGGGTATCTGCTATCACCAGTTTTTTTCCTGATACATATACAGGTACTGGGTTAAACTTCATCAAGAGGCACTGGCATCTTAGAGGAGCTTGGTCCAAATCCTTTCATTTTATCAAGGTCACCAAGGGTTTATGGTCAGTGAGCAGTTTAAAGGAAGGTAAATCGCAAAGATATCTATAGAAGGACTCACATGTCCATACGCTTGCCAAACACTACTTCTCTATTTGTGCGTATCATTGCTCTGGTTCACTGAGAGTGCGGGAACAGAATGCAACTGGCTTTCATTCCGAACCATGAAGTTGCAGCAGCACTCCTCCTAGGCCATAACTACTGGTATATGCACTGACCACCGTAGGCTTGTTAACGTCGTAGAACTGTAGGACTGGTGAAGTAGAAATCATATCTTTTAACAATGTAAAAGCAGTTTCCTGATCCGGTCCCCAGAACCAGGATACGTTGGACCTCAGTCGTTGAAAGAGTAGTTTTGCTACTTCAGAGAGGTCCTGCAGGTATCGACCCAGGTGAGTAATCATTTCTAGGAAGTGTCTTAATTCTGGTACGTTCTTTGGAGTTAATATGCTTTTGATAGCTTCTATTTTCACTGGACATGGACGTACTCCATCTGTAGTGATTATCTGTCCAAAGAACTCTATTTGATCTTTCCGAAAGATGCAGTTTTCCTTATTTAGTTTGAGACCAGAGTCGCTAATTAGTTTCAGAACTGTTGAGAGTTTGTTCTCGTTATCTTCCATGGAGGTATCGAAGACAAGGATGTCATCCATGAAGACAATGACTCCTTTTGCATTTGCCAATAACTCAGTCATTTTCCTTTGGAAGATTTCAGGTGCACTAGTAATCCCGAAGGGAAGTCTCTGGAAACAAAACCTACCAAATGGAGTAATAAAAGTAGTAAGTTTAGCACTTTTCGTAGTTAAAGGAATTTGCCAGAATCCACTTGAGGCATCTAGTTTTGAAAATATCTGGGCATCTTTCATTTTAGGAAGCAGATCATCCAAGGTTGGGAGTATAAACTTTTCCCTCACCACTTCTTCATTGAGCTTTTTGAGATCAACACAGATGCGTATTTCCCCATTTTTCTTGATGACTGGGTCCATGGGTGCACACCAAGGGGCTGGCTCTGTGACTTCCCTGATTATGCCATGTTTCTTCATCCGTTTTAGCTCCTCTTCTACTTTCTGGAGCAAGGGGATAGGGATCCTTCGGGGTACTGGCACGGTATATGGTTTGGCATCAGCTTTTTAAAAGTCCGATGTCTCCAAACCACCTGTCAATTTCATCCACTCTTTTCACTAGGCCCATGGTTGCTCCAACAGAGAGGAGGTTATCCATCTTGTGTCCCTGTATCACATAGATTTTAAACCCAAACTTTTGTCCCTTATACCTTGTTACTGCACGGAACTGTTCAATGCAACTGAGTCCACCACCTGGGTTGTCAAGAATGGCATCTTGTATAGTAAGCTCTTGGGGGTGCTGTAACTGTTTATAGGTTTCCTCAGAGATAACTGTTACATCTGCAACTGAGTTGATTTTGAAATTAACGGTAGTTCCACAAATGTTCAGGTCCACTCTCCAAGCTGGTTCCTTGTCCTGGCAGTCTATTGAGTCCAGGCAAAATCTATCTTTAATTTCTGCGGTCACTTCCTGCACCAGTCTCGAATGGCACATCCTTGCAAAGTGCCCTATTTTGGAACATTGCCTACATTGTGCTCCCCTAGCTGGGCAGTGGCCTCTCTGACCGTGGATCCTTCCACATCTAGTGCATGTAGGCTGGGAAGGGGGGTGGGGGGTTGGATTGTTCCAGTGACCAAACTTCTTTAACTCCCCACTTGCTTGCTCTGACTTTACGGTGCTTGAAGCACCATTCTTATTTTCCCTATGACTGTTCTCACTTTTCTTATAGTTTGATTTCTTATAGTTTGATCATCTCAATAGCTTTGTGAAGGGTTAAATTCTCTGTTAACTGCATCCTCCCAGACAGCCCCTTATCTAGGATCCCCAACACCAACCGATCCCTCCGGTATTCTTCCTTCCTCTCTGCGAATTCACAATGCTCTGCCAATTCATACAGGCCAGGCGTCTGATGAAGGACTCTGCAGTCTCTCCAGATTGCTGGGTTCTCTGGTTAAAGCAGGCTCCCTCATAGAGCACATTCCTTTTTGGTATGAAGTGTATCAGATTTGGTTAGAACACCATCATAATCATCTTTGTGACTGTCTTCAGCAAAGGTGAAGGATTTATAGATCTGGCTGACCTCTGTGCCCATAGCACAGAGTAGGGAACATACTTGCACGAGTCCTTCCTCCTTGTGGAGCCTTGTGGCAAGGCAAAAGCAGGAAAATCTTTCCTTCCATTGTGGCCAGGCAGCAGGAGTATCAAAACTGAATGGTTCTGGGGCTTGAAACTGGGCCATATCCTCAGTCTTCCGAGAGTTCAATGTTCAGGGGGAACAAAAATCAGCCACTTCTGACACCATGTCATGAGAGGAACATGACACAGCAGTTTGTTAGTTAGCCCTTTTATTATTAACCTCCAATGACCAGCACAGCTCTGGCAACAACAACATACCCCCCACCCTCACCAGGATTCAGGAGAAACCTCTCTACCTGGCTTTGCTGTAATAACTCTGACCACGCCATCTAGTGGTGGCGACAGAGATGGCAGTTAACTTCACATCCACACAGGTAGTATTTATTTGGCCCCTTTCCATTTCCTTGGTCTGACTCTGGATCCAGTTCTTGGTCCCAGGTACCAAACGAATAAACTTAGGGAAAGAGAGCAGAGATGAAGGTATGCACAAAAGGATACGGGATGGATCCATGGCCTGGACCCTCATGTTTTCTTCCCCCACCCTGGGCACATCCCTGCTCCCAACTTCTGTGCAGACCCTGGAGCACTAATTTTCAAAGTAGCCCCTGAGAGGGGAAAAAAATCCCCACCCCTGCTCCACACACTTCATTAGTGGCACCGCACTACTTTTGCACCCCTGGGTATTACGAGGGGGACAGAATTAGCCATGGCATGAAAGTCTCACAGTGCTTGTACTCAGAGACACAACTGATAGCAAACAACTGGCACTTAAAAACAAAAACAATAAAACAATTACAATTTCAAAATTGAAAATAATAATTTTTTTTAAAAAAAAAATCTTGCTCAGGTTTTGTTTCCATTAAAAACTTTGAGTTATTTTTTTCCAATGGTGCACAAAGATTTATGACAGTGTCAGAATTTTGATTTTGAATTCTTTAATTTTTACAAGTTAAAATCTGCTAATTTCATAAGCTCTGTTACTTTTTGGTGAAAAATTGAATAGAATTGAGGTTGCAATATCCACAGAAAGTTTTTCCTATTACAATTGTTTTATTAAAAGATTTCAACCACCACACTCTACTGACAACTTACTTGTGGTAGAATTGGGTTTCTACTTCAAGTAAGAAGCAGCAGCGTCTATGCACCAATTCTTGCTTCTGCTTATCAGTATTACAAAAAATCCTGATTAAGCCCTTTTTAGCAATTAAAATAACCCAAATCCTTAGCTAGAATAAATCATCATAGTTCTTTGACTTTCACTGGGAATCTGGGCTTGAATTTCTAATTAGTTTTTACAGACTGCTTCTAATTTACTGAAGTTATTTTTATTTTACTTACTTTGAAAACAAGTCAACATCTCATTAACTTTATTTTTATATCAGAGAGAAATGCTGCTTGTGATAAAACAGCTTTTGTGTCTAAATTTACATAACAATGATTCCTCAGAGCTTGGTTTGCAGAATCGAATGTGAAACTAACTTCATACAAAATCATTTAAATACCTAAAAAGTGAAATTATGCAGGATGGTTCGTCTAAAACCAATAAGTGCCTAAAGTACGTGGGAGTGATATGGGAGTTAGCCTAGTTGTGAAGTTTTACCCTCTTGCTATTCTTCAGCATACTGTTATCTTTCCTTGGCAATACCTGTCTTTATTCTTAATTGTTACTGATAAAGCAGTGCTCAGATATTCCCGTTTCTTAGGAGATCAAAACGACTATGCATGAATTGCAAATACAATATAATTACTAGTTTTCAATATACTTATTAGCATGATAAAAGTTTCTTCTTGCCAGAGCTCAATTTTTGCCAAAAAAAAAGTTCCGCCCCTGGAAGTCCCACCCCTTGACCTCAGAATAATGGAGGAAAGAGGGGGAATTATTCAGTGGGGCTAGTAGAATTTACCTTGTGCCAGGTCTCATTACCCCACCAGCCCCTGTCCCCACCCCGCTTTCTTGTGCAGGACTAGATGATGTTTGGCGGGGACAACTAATCAGCTCTTTTGTGGCAAAACATTCTCCTAGCTGAACAGCTGATGCATGACAACAGTCTTGTCCCTTCCAACTCTGTCAGGGGAGAGACTGGGGATGAGGTTGGGGTTTCTACAGCCACTATGGGTGAAGTCCTGCAGACAGTGCAGGGCATCAGCAGTGGTTGTGCTCTGGCTTGAAAACAGTTGCCAGGACTGAGCCCCCTGACACAATTTAAGCCTTGCTGCTTGCATAAAAACAGAAGCATAAACCGTGATCTCAATATTCACACTGACAATACTTAGAGCCTGATCGTGTCTTTGCGCTGAAAATCTGCAAGAGTCTTGAGAAATGCTTGGCAGCCAGAAATCTGCATCATCATGTGGTCAAGAGACAGGAATTAACAACCCACAATAGTCTATCTCCAATCCTTAATCTCAGTAGGTGGCTAGTGGCATGGAGCCCATTTTTTAGAGTAGCTACCTAAATATTATTTCCTCAAAAAGGTTGGCTCTTTCCTGTCTCTTGTTTCAGTGGAAGAAATTTTCACACACACCCCCAACTAGAAGATGTCCTTTTCAGATTCTGCTTTCTTATCACCTCCTGCAGTCCCAACCCCCATGTCTTTTGGAAGTATCCTATCCCAACAAGCTATTTTTTAAAAGTTGTTTTACGTAATTTCACATTGGGTATTACCATATTCGTCTTCACTCTCTGTTTAGCAGAGTGTCGATTTGTTCAGCCTTTTCTCTTGAGACTTACCTTGAGCTACATACTCTCCAAGAGTGAGAATCCTGTGATGACAGTATCTTTAAATAAGCAGAAAGCACTGTAGCAGGGCGCAGCCTTATGGGGCTTGGTGCCAGGCAGGTGATGCTGGTGTGGAGCTTGGTGACACTAGCCCTGTCATAGAAGGACAGCCTGAGTTAGAGACAGGCTGTACAGTAAAGGGGAGCGGGGCAGGACACTGGCCCTTTAAGGGCAGGAAGTCTAGAGAGCCAGGGAAGTTTTCAGTCTCTGGCCTGGAGCTGAAGAGGCAACAGCTCCTAGGGCTTCCAGCCAAGGGAGCTGACCAGTACTGAAGCCCTGCTGGGAGAAGCTGAGTGAGATCGGATAGAGAAGTACTGCTAACCAAGGTCCTGGAAGACGCAGCTGAAGTTACTGCAGCTAGTAGTCAGCCAGAGGTTTCTTGCCTGGCTAGGCTTTGGGGTTATATAGTCTTGGGGCTGGAGGGGTTGCATTCCTGATATTAATACAGGGACTCTGTACTGTGAAGGACTATGCTGTTAAGAGAGACTGTATTGTGATGTATATGTGGCTGGATCAAAGACTGACACGCTGATTCCCTACTTGCACGTAACTCCTCGGACACTGATCCTGCAGGGACTTACCCTGCTACAATCACTTTCCTGTATTTCTGTATTTTTGAAGATATCATCTCAAAGGATTATTGCCTACTCTAGCTCACTCATTCTATTCTTCCCCCATCCCCACTGCCTGGGGGGTTCTAGTTTTGGATGGGAAAAATTGGTTTTGATACATTCCATTGGATGGTTCTCACGCAATACCAAGTAGACCAAAAGATGAATCGGGAAACAATGGGGCTGCTTCAGAGTAAGGGGTTTGAGAAGTGAAGTCTACGGGGACGGATCCAAGGTTCATGCTTGTGGTGTGCGTACAAGTAAAAATTTTGCACCAGATGTGCATGCACGTACCCTGGATTGTCCCCTCTCTATTTAGGGGGGAAATAATGGATGGAATATGAAGGCTTTAAAACATCAACTTTAACCATTCCCAATTATTTATGTAGGTAAATTCAAGTTGAAGTTGGAAGGGAATCGCAATGAGGATGATGGAGAGGAGTCTGGGACATACTGACAATGTTTGAGCCCAATTTAAATGATGATAGATCCCCTTTAAATTATTTTATCTCCTTTCTTTTGAGCTATAACTCAATCAGAAAGAATTTTAAGTTACCTAATGAGAGCCCCCTCCAGCAACTAATTAAAGATTGTTCCATACATTACTTGTTATTAGTTAATTGCAATTTTCTGAGTACAGCTACAACTTTGGCACAATAATTTTCAAAGCACTTTTGAAGAGAACTTCACTATCTATTGTGCATCCACAAAACAAGGAGTGAGTAATTGAACTGTTTTATCATTTACTGACAAGGCTACAATAGCCTGTATTGTTACTCATTGAAGTATGTCAAAGAGAATATATTAAAAAGTAATGAACCTTAAAATTTTGCATTTAATCTGCAGTGCCTTGTAGGTATTCTAATTCATTTCAGCCCCCAAATTCATTATTTATGGGTGTATTTCTTTACCAAATACATACTGGTTAAGTATAAATTAGCTTGGAATCCACTATTTGATTAATTAAATGGTAACGTATGTTCTAAGAATTCAGAGTTTTCTATTTCGAAGTTTCATGGTTATTAATCTGCTCAGTGACACACAGACCTGCTAGTTTTTTGAGTGGAGATGAATGTGTTAATCTTCATAGTCTTATTTGTGAAAATAGAACACTGGGATGAATAAATCTGGGGAAAGAGTTTCGTGACAAGAGACCTCTGCCACACTGTGCAGCAGGCTAGAGGCGCCATAATCTGAACACTCGCCACAATTTTAAAGGACAAGTACTAAGAGCAGTGGGTGGTTCCCAAGCTTTGTACCTTCATGATCCCATTCTGAGACTTAAATATAACCCCATGAGGCTAGACAGCAATGAAGTATATCGAATAGCATACGAGGTTGCACGCTGGGTCAGGCCAACCAATGGTCCATCTAGGTAGTATCCTGTTGAAGATGGCAGTGGCCAGCTCCTGTTACTTCACAGACGTGTACAACCGGTCATAATGAACTATTTTCTGCTTCATTCCCAGCTTCCAACAGTTAAGAGTTCTAATCCCCTGACTAATGGTCATTTAAAGCCCTGTTGCCTAAGAATTTATCTACTCCTTTCTTAAACCAAGCTACAGTATTGGCCCTCAAGACATCCTCCAGAAATGTGTTCCGCAGATTATTTGCACGTTGAGTGAAAAAGGACTTCTTTTGTTTTTGTTTTAAACAAGCCTCACTTGGAATATTTTGTCCAATTTTGGGTGCCTCACTTTAAGGAGGACATTGACAAATTGGAGCGGGTTCAAAGGAGGGTGACAAAGATGAGAAAGGGACAGGTAAACAAGGTTTTGGAGGAACTGGATATGCTTAGCCGAGTGAAGAGGAGACACAGGGTAATTTCAGACGTTACGAGATCACAGTCAACCACATTGAACCACAGACAACCCTGCGGGGTGTCCAAAGAGCCCTGAACGTCTGATCAGTGGCATCCAGATGTTCACCACAGTCAAACACCCGTAGGGGCCAAAACCAACCACGGTTCCGGGGGTCAGGACGGGATCATCTCCGGATTCGTGGTCAAAGCGATTCCCACCGAGAAACCGCCAAACGTAACGACTGAACAGCAACCACCAGGCGGGATCAAACAAAATGATCCCCAGTCGTGGCGAAAGCACACAGCGTCGCTGCCAGGCAACGAGCAACACACAGACCGGGGAGGAATATTTAAAGGGCACACAGCAGCAGGGGAATGTGGCTGGATGGAGCAAGGCGGAAGGGCAAGGAGAGCGGAGGGCGAGCGAGGCAGGGAGGAGGAGGAGGAGGTGGCAGAGGAGCAGCAGCAGCAGCCGGGGCAGGCCGCCCCAGAGGGGACAACAGGCCAGGGGAGCAGGTCCGTGGAGAGCCGCTGGAGGTTGGTGTGCTCCCGGTACCACTCCGCACATAGCCCCAGGAGCAGCCAACATGCGCCCCTCTGGCCAGCGCCCATGGCGGATCGTGCCCATGATGCGGTCCAGCACACTGCTCTCCTGCCCATGTCCCGGGCCTGCCTGCTCCGTGCACCTGTGGGGCAGGCCCTGGTGCACCCATATTGGCCGCCCTTGGCCAGCTGGCCGGCGACTGGTGTGTGGCTGATGAGGGCGCCCCCCCGTGTACACCGGCGCTCCCATTATGGGGGCTCGTGCCCCGGGCCCACATGCGCCCATCAGTGCAGTCCACAGCTGGTTGCCTGTTGTCATCACCTCCCTGCTATCGGTGATCCCTACTGTCTCTGCGCTCAGTTCCTGCAGCTGTGCTGGGTCCACTCCCCATGCATCACTCGCTAGCTATCCCATGTTGCGGCATGCGGGCTTATCGCGTGTCCTTGGAGCTCCCCTACTGCCCTCCCCAGCCGACATGGGACCATGGGGTCCCTCTTTCCTTGCTGGGCAGACCCTCTGCCTGCTGGACCATGGCAGGCAGTGCTGCCCCCGGGCTCCCCCACCCCGGATCACCTGGCGTCCCCCATAGCTGACCTACCAGGAGACCATGGCCCTAGCTGACCTGTGGTATTCCCTGGCCATGCAGCTGCTCCTGTGATTCCTGGATACCCTCCCTGGTGCCTATGGGAGTCTGAGCTCCAACTTTCGCTACTTTGGCTATGAGGCCAGTGCTCGTGAGTGCCGGCTCCGTGTGGAGGTGTTGGGCCTCCGTCCCTTTCCCGATGGGCACGTTCTGGAGATAAGGTGCTCACATGTGGCGTGGTCCGCGGCGGAGACCGTGGCCCTCTCGGTCTGTAGCCTGGCCGGGTTCACGACCTGTCTGGAGGAGGGAGGCCCTGCTCTGGCTGTTTCCTTCTTCATTCAGCTGCATCCACGGGGCCCATGGCTACCAGGAGTCGTATGGGGTGGCATATTATCACCTGTTGGAGCTTGGGAACCTGGCTTAGCCCCCTGCTGCTGACTATACTTTGTTGGAGCCCATCAGACCGGAGCTGGCAGCGCTGGCTGCTGTGTGGTCCCGTGCCGATGTTCAGGTTGGGCTCGTTGGCCCGGATCCGTTTGAGGTCTACTACCTCATTGCCCATGACATGGCGGGGATGGGCTACCGCCGGGGCATACTTCAATGGCCCCACTACGTGCATCTGGTGGGCCAACCTGTCCCAGCCTCCTTCGTGATCCTGTGCAGCTGGCTGTGAGGCCCCCTGTGTCATCGGTGTCATGGATGACAGCCCCACCGTGTGCTCCCTGCACCTCCCTGCCAGCTTGGGGCACTGGCCGCTTGCTCCTTGCCGTTCTGGCCTCGCTGCTGTTCTGGCTGGGTTGGTTGCGTCCGTGCAGCTCGCCTGTCACTGTGCCCCCTCCACAGGGACCCCCTGGCCTTCGCTGCCTGTGGTGTTCCTCTCCATGCCTGGCCCCCCCTTTGACTGGTTCCTGCTGCCTGACACAGCTACTGGCTCTCCTTGTGGTGTTGTCATCGCTTGCACGGCCACCCATGCACCTGTGTCCGTGCCCCGCCCCCTGGGTGCCTCAGTGACTGTGTGGGTCTGGGGCCCCTGGACAGCGGCTCCCGGCTTCCTCCCGGGAGGGGGGGCTGCATGTACTGTACACAGGTTCCAGCTCGCATCCGTTCCCGGCAGTGCCCTTGCATCAGTGCGGGGGATCCCTGCCGTATGGGCCTGCCTCGGACCGCTCCAGTGCCTTCCCCGGTTTGGTTGCCCTCCCCCTGTGACCCTGCTGTGTGCCTGTGGGGACCCCTGTGACTTGGGCCTGTGTTGCTGTTGAGTGGCCCATGCTGTCTGTGCTGTCAGTGGGGTTCTGGGTGCCTTTCACCGTGTCCTGGCCTGTTCCTGGACCGGTCCCCTCTGCTTCCTTGGCCCCCACCCCCGTGTCTGTGGTGCGGTCCCCCTCCCCTCTCCGTGCTGCTGCTTCTGGCTGTGCGCAGCGCCCAGTGTGTGTCCCTTCCTGGGTGTCTTTCCGTTCCCTGTGTTGTTGTTTCTTGGTGTGCTCCCCCCTTCCTTCAGGTGTGTTTGCACCTGGGAGTGTGTGTGTGGTTTGTGTTCTGCTGTGTCCGTGGCTTCCCCATCCCTGTTGTGTGTACCACCTCTGCAATTCTTCTCCCTCCTCCCCCTCCCTTTCCATTTCCCTTGTGTGGGCATTGCCTTTTGGCGCTTTTGGCTTCGTTTGTCCTCGGTTGGCCATGTCTGCCTCCCGCCCTGAGCTGGTGGCTTCTGGGTGGTCTGACCACGGTCTGGAATTGGCATACTGTCTGTTGCAATGCCCCGGGTTGTGGTCCGTCCATCCGTTTCCTTGCCATGGTCCCGCTCCTGTCACATCTGTTCAGGGCTTTCCTGGACCTCGGGAGGGGGTTAGCTGGCTCGTCATGGTTGGGAATCCACTGTGATGACCCGAGAGTGTGTAACATTTGAAATTACCCATGATAGAGGCCTTCAAATATTTAAAGGGCTGCTACCAAGAAGATGGCAAGTAATTGTTTGGCACTGATACAGAAGGCATGACTAGAATTAATGGGCTCAAGTTACAGAAGGTGGATATCAGGAAAACCTTCTTTCTTAACAGTAAGAGCTGTTCAGCAATGACACAAGTTGCCTAGAGAGGTTGTAGGCTCTCCCATCGCTGGAGGTTTTCAAAAAGAGGCTGGGCAGCCATCTTTCGAGGATCTTGTAGTTGCAGTCATCCTGCATCCAAGCAGGAGGTTGGACAAGATGACTCTTGAGGTACCTTCCAACCTATGATTCTAAATCTGCTGCCAATTAATTTCATATAATAGCCCCTAGATCTAGAATTTTGGGAAGGGGTAAATAAGAGCTTCCTCTTTACTTTCTCTGCTCATGATTTTGTAAACATCACATTCCCTCTTTGTCATCTCTTCTCGAAAGCTGAAGAGCTCTAACCTATAGAGCATCTTCTCACCCAGAAGCCACGTGCACAAGAAGTCTGATAAGGAAATAGGCTTTCATTCTTTTGCTGCTATTAGCCCAGGGCCCCAGCGTGGATGGTTGCAAGGAGATCAGCGGAACAGGAGTAGATCCTGCAGGAGCAGCGCTCAGGTAGGCACCGGGATTATGGTGAGGTGGAAGGGTAAGCTCTGCACATGGACATTCGGCAGCATTTCCACATTGAGTCTGTACCGGCTCTTTGCCCTTTGTGTGCTCCTGCAGAGAAGGGGTGTGTGTGTGTGTGGGTGTGTGGGTGAGGGCGTGGGTGTGTGGGTGGGTGTGGGTGTTAACAAATGAGACGTTGCCCTACATTTACCCACATTAACCCCGAATTCACCTGCTCGTCTACTCGGTGCCCGCCAGATTTCTGACCCTGGGCTACCCCAGGGCCACTCCTCACGGCGTCAAGCCAGGAAATATGGAGCATGCTATGAGGGCACACAAAGGTAAACCTGGGGCAATGGGGGTCTCATTTGTTAGGTTCCGCACAGCCCTGGGTCTGCCAGCACCATAGAGGCATGGCTAGCGCGCCCGTCTCAGCTGACAGCCAGCCGGGAGAGGGGAGAGCAGAGGTTCCCAGAGGTGCAATCTGCGCTCCCCTCTCCCAGCCGGTTGTTAACTGAGAGGGGCGCTAGCGATTGAAAGAGGGGGGAGTCATGGCCCGGGTAGGCTTCTATCCTAGACATGATATCTCACCTTCCATGGCTGTGTTCTGTTTATTTCCCTGGCAGGAAAGAAGAGAGGGGAACAAGGCCAGCGTGTGGCCCCTCTGGAGGAACCACGCAGATCCTATGAAGATTCCTTTCCTGAATGAAGAGTGGGTTGGAGTAGCCACGTGCTGGCTTTGATCTCCGTTCCTCTCCTTTCCTGCCAGTCAGGAAAGGAGAGCACTGACCATGGAAAGTGGGGTCATGGCCAGGGAAGCCTTCCCTGGCCGTGACCTCCTTTCCATCTGCACCAGCGCTAGCACACTCCTCTCAGGTGACAGCCAGTGGGGGAGGGAGGAGGAGAGGGGTGCGATGGATTGCACTGTCCTCGGGGGCAGCCTGGTATCTGGGAAGGCGCGTTGGGAATCTCGTTGTCCCGATTGCCAGCGTGCTCACACCCACAGCTGTCAGTCAGCTGGGGGGCGGGGGGGGAGTGGCAGCTGACTCAAGCCCATGAACTCTTCTATGAATGACTGCTTATTCCTGCACTACTAGTAATGAATAAAACATTTCTGCATTGATGTTATTTTAATCTTCCTTTTGAGACAGATATGCATATTGCATATGCCTATGGGTCTGCCCGTTTGAAGGGCTCTGAACACTGCCCATAGGGTTGGCAGCGGCACGGATTGAACAGTTTCCAGCTGCCTCCCATCCAATGTGTTAACACCCAGGTTCTTCTGACCTGGTTCCATCTGATGACTTGGGAGGGGTGAAGAAGGACAATGGAAGTACTCACCATGTGGCATTACCAGGGCTCTGCATGGAGGGGGTCCTGGCTATGTGCTCAGTGCCCTTGCAGTATCTTTGCACCACTGGCAGGACTGAAACCAGAAGACCTGTGAATTGCTATGATATAGGGATGTAACAACATTGTGATACTTCTTAAGGCTATTTTCTGTTCCATTTCCTAGATCCCCTCCCGTTTAGTTGTTGTCCAGTTTTAACAGTGAAATCTTTGTGTGTGTGTGTGTGTGTGTGTGTGTGTGTGTGTGTCCTCTTCTCAGATCACTGCTCTCTGAAACTGCAATCCTCCAACCACTTACTCTAGAGTAGTCTCTTTCATTAGGGGAAATTGGAACTATTCTGCAGTAGGAAGGTTGGTTTGAGGATTGCAACCTGAAGATATTTAGCCAGCTGTGTCCACACTCTAAGTGCCCTTCTGAGGGTAGGGGGTGGTGAACACTTTATCAGATTTTAGTGAATGTTTTAAGTGTCTGTTTTCATTCCCCTGGCCTCCCTCCCATTGTACTATAGCATCAACCATCTAGAGTACAAAACACATAACTTCCATCACAGAGGATCTCTTTGCATATATGTGTACGCAGAGAAAAAACAAGATAATAAAAGGGCTGGAAGTTTGTAAACGCCACTAATTAAAAATACATCTTTAAAACACACAGCCTCCAAAGAATCAAAGTGCATAGTGTATATTTCATATCTGTCTTTTAATTAAAATAGTTGGATGAATGTCCTACAGATGTCATTATTTACAGTTTACCATCAATGTGTTACTTGACTCTCTCAAGTATAATTAACAGAGGTCTTATGTCATGTATGCTATCCATTCTCAATGGTGTCAACGAAAATAAAATACTGATGTCTGGATTTACTATGTAATAATGTAACAAACTCAAAGCAATGATTTACTTTACTTATAAATTCACTTCAATATGTTCACGCACACCCCATTAAATGTCTCCCTTTAATTCTTAGCGGCAAGCATGCTCAGTTGAGTTGTATCCCATATAAATTATGTGGTACATCTTAGCAGCCCCTACGTTAATTTGTGTGTAGTTTAACACAAATAGATTTGGAAAAATAAGAATGGTAATTCTTCCCAAATGTTACCCAAGGATTTATCTACACTATCTTTCTCCATATTATAGTTTAGCCATATTTACAAGTAAAATACGAGGGCTATAAAATTCCTGTTGCAGTTTAATTCTCATTTTAAAGCACAACCAGCTTTTATGGTGGTCATAGCTCCAGCTCTGTAGTGTACAAAGTGTGCCCTATATACAAGCTATTAAGATGGTAAGGATTTCTAAATTGCAAACACTTTACAATACCTCCTTTTCTTCAGGAACTTTACAGTAATAAAATGCTAAACAACATACTATAATCTCTAAATGACTAATTTGCAAAGGTTCACCCAAGAACTAGTTTACTACTGAGGCTGAAAGTGTAGCCAGCCACTTCAGGGCTAAGACAGAACCACTGTGATAAAAGCTGTAGCCCCATCAACTCAGCCTACTTTCATGAAACAAAATGACTTTTAATTCTAAGTGTCCAACCCTGGGAAACATTGAGAGTTCTTGTTTCCCCTATTTATTTAAATATTTATATAAAATTTTTTTCCCTCCCCTCCTGCCCACAGAGCAGCCCCCGAGCAGCAAACAACAACTATAAAAACAACAAAACAATAAAACATTTTAAACAATTAAAGATTCTATATTATGCAGGGGGGAAAAAAAACAACCTCCCTCCCCCCCCAACTCCACCCACCCTACCCCTCACCAAAAGCCTGGTCTTACATAATCATTGAAATGACAGGAGAGTGGGAGCCAACCGAGCCTCCTCCGGAAGCAAATTCCACAGCACAGGGGCAGCCACCGAAAAAGATCGAACATCGGTGGCCACACGCCTCGCCCGGGGAACCTCCAAAAGGCTCCCACGGTCGGACGATCTCAGGGGTCGCACGGGCACATGGGGAGTGAGGCGATCCCGCAGATAAGCAGGGTCCAGGCCGTGAAGGGCTTTAAATGACTTCATGGGGCCAGCTTCTCACCATAGTATGGAGGAAATTTGGTCATGTTAGGTTTATCTCCTTGCCTTTTGGGGACCCACTTTCTTCATTCTATTTCTCTCTCTCTCGTTTCATGCCACATCACCATGTTCATCTCTCTCCCCAGTAGCGGGTACATGATATAGCTTGATTTCTGACTCTGGCAAGGTCTTCCATAGTAGAGACTAGGGAGGAACCAAGATGGACAAGTGTAGGGAACCCCTTCTTGAAGGGGTTCCATGGATAATGGAAGAGGGCACCATACAGAATACCAAAGCACTAACCATTCTTAGCACAGTAATTCAGTAAGAATATTGTAAAAACTCTATGGTGGTGCCGTGCGGGCGGACTGCAGCCCAGGGAAACTGCTGGGCTGGAAGCAGGCAGGGCTGGAAGCGGGTGGACCCCACGTTGGTACAGCTCCAGGGACGGGAAGCCTCCACATCTGTCTGTTTACACTCAATCATGGGCTGTGCGATCCTCCCCTTCCATTTTATTATGCATCTTCTGCATTTGATGGGGGAAGGGAGGTTGTAATTTTTATTAGACCTACTTTCTTAGGTAACAGCACCTTACTGACCGTGTACAGATTACCACTTAATAGTCACAACAGATAGCAACTTACCAATTTGTAGTTTTATAAGTATCCTATCTGACTGGATGGATGACTTTAAGGAAGCTTTATTAAGGGAATGCATTTGAACTATTAAAGAACTGACTGAAGTTGTGTTGCACAGTATAATTTAAAGGACTAAACTCATCTTTTTATGATCAATAAAATTTACAGGGACAGAAGTCTACAGCTCTACCAGAACCTTCAACAATTTTAGATTTATTTGCCTCATTTTTCTGACAAACCTTGTAAGCAGATGTCTCTGGTGTAACATCAGTGGGAAAATATACTTTTTTAAAAAAAAATCATACTGCTTAGAACTATTCCTTGCTTAGTCTGAAAAAAGTGTTTATAGTTTATCTAACTAAAATCAAAGGCCCTAGTTTTCTCTCTGCTTTTCCAAGAAAAAAATACCACATGCTCTTTTCTTAAAGAAATCACTTTCTTTTAAATTTGAATATCTTTAAGAATGTTTCCTGCAACTATAACTTGATTAGAGGCATCATCAAGTAATTCAAATGTTACGATTTCTTGTTATGCAAACACTGGTCAAAAGATGAATAAAAAACCCCAAACTTCTCCAGAACATATAAAGTATCTATAGAATTGAATCATGGTTGTGTATGTCAGCAATATGCATATCTGTCTCAAAAGGAAGATTAAAATAACATCAATGCAGAAATGTTTTATTCATTACTAGTAGTGCAGGAATAAGCAGTCATTCATAGAAGAGTTGGTAACTATATTCAGTGCAAATGTTATTGCTTTTTTAACCGAATATATTATGGAATGGTTACTCTTGGGACTCTATGACATAGTAGAACGATGCGGAAGAGCTCAAATGCTTAATACTCACATTGCCAGGGATCTGAGGATCTTGGTAGGCCACATTAAGACTTTGGTTTTAAGGAGAATTATGTATTGTGCAATAAAACATTCATTTTTCAACCATGGTATGGTCTTCTGGGGGAAAGGATTAAGTGGCTCATTCATGGTCCAGTGATCTGGTAGCAGCAAGGCTAGAAGCAGTGCCATCTACCCAGGAATATTAGAGGTCAGAATGATGTCTGGAACAGCAGGCTTCCCAAGCAACTGGGCCAGAATTCGCCAGAGATTCTTGGCCTCTATCAGAAGCCTTGATCTCCTGAAGCTGCTAATCCAGTGCAATCCTCCAGCTGTTTAACATCCGTGCTAGCTCTTATCATTGATAAGAATCTCATTCACTTCAATGGGACTTATGCCAGTGGCTGAGGGGTACAGCTGGCAGTAAAAAACAAAACTAAACAAAACTAGAGGATTTTTAAAAGGGACTTTGTTGTCTAATGTTTGCTCCATTACAGATATACATTTCAAAGTCAAAGAGATTAGGGCCCAACTAGGGAACACGAGAATAAGAGTAACCCCAAACAACCTTTGTGATGTTATCTGCAACCTGTTTTACATTGCTATTAAAATTGAATGGATGGTATAATTGAGGGATACAAATTAAGGTGAAATGGTTAATGATAGTTTGATACCAAGTCCTAAATTATGACTGTTTGGTTTGCCAATGATTTTATTTCTGGTTTCAGAATTTTCTGCATTAAAAAAAAGAAAGAAAGAAAAGGTGTGAACCTGCATCCCTTAATCAAAAACATGTTGCAGGGAAATGGGCAACCTTTGAGTCTCTGAAGATTATTATGTTTGTTTGCTATCCCATATTCCTTAATGAAATTACTCATGGAGTTGGACCTTTTTCAACATGAACAGGAATTGAAAAGTTAAGCTCCTCAAGTCACATAATCCAAAAGGGAAATAATTAAAATACAAAAGAAAAAGTTACAACACTGCAATTACCTGCACACTGCCTGATCCTATTCCTTTTGAAAACAACAGAAAATGCTTGTTGACTCCAGCTGGAAAAGCATTATTAGTTGATAGGTTTGTATTCTTCAGCTCCATTTACATTAGGCAGCACAGGTAAAAGGTAAGGGTTTTTCCTTAGCTATGATTTTTCTTGAAGAATAATAATTAGAATTTCAAAATCAGCACTAAATGCCTTTGAATTCAGTACCTAATATAACTTCCTCTTTAAAAAGTATGTACAATGTGAAGATTACAGCTGCAAGTTAGTCATGGCCAATTTATTCCTAGAAACACAGAAAAGTGTGCTAAGCGAGTGTAGAAAATAACAATTTAATTGACCAATAACTTAATACTTAAATCTAGTATTGGAAGCAAATACATCTTGCCAATATTATCCAGGCACGGGAGTGCCTAGATAGTTAAGGTGTCTAGCACTCTCTGTTATAATGAACCAACATTCTAATAATTAAAAAACAGGGATTGTTTAGGCCACCCTTCTGAAACTTTGCACGGAGGGTTGCTTGGGTGTCAGGTTTAAACTGTGAATAAACTATAAATATCGGGTGCAAAATGGCTGAGATGCAGCCATTGAAAGGTTAGAAGCTGAAAAGCAGTTTTAAAATTTCTTTTGCAACCTTCTCAGTTTGATCAGCTGGGAGGGTGAGGGGGCGGGTTAGTTAGGCGTCAGGACTTGGAAGTATTTTTTTAAAATTCAAGTTTGTGGCCTAGGGGTGCTGTGGCTTAATTTAAAATTATTATTTTTTTCATTTTTATTCCTCCTTAAACAAACATTACAGAGTAAGGTTTACATAGCAAGCCAACGTTTCACCTTTTGTCTTTCATCCTAAGTCCCCATGTCTGTTACAGTGAAAACTGTCTATAATTCAAGGATCTATTTCCCATCAAACTTATACTTTGTAGCCCCATATACAAATTTAGTTCCCCCCCTCCTTCTCCCCCCTACATCACACATGTATGGGTATTTTCAGACATTACGAGATCATGTTCAACCACAGACAATTCCTGTGGTGTGGAATGGTCCTGTAACGTCTGTTTGATGCCCACCAGATGTTCACCACAGTGAACCACCGGCAGGGATCAAAATAACCACGCTTTCGAGGATGGTCCAGGGACCATCTCCGAAAGCGTGATCAAAGTGATTCCCGCCATTGGTGAACACCCGGCGGGAATCACTTTGTGCCCCCAACAGACGTGATGTTACCATGCTCAACCATGATGGAATTCACCGTGGTTGAGCATGGTAACGTCTTGTCTGGCCCCTGACCACGGCTCAGAATCGGCGGCCATGCGCGCCGCTGATTCCGGGCCACTGTCAATACCCCGGGGGGCGGGCGGGTGCCGCAGCCGCATAGGCCGTGGCACCCGTCCATCTGCCAGAGGGCAGGCAGCTTTGGAAGCGTGGGGGGGTGGGGCTGTGCGGCCACACGTTGCACCGCGCAGCCCTACCCCTTCCCCAATTCCACGGCGGAATCTGCCGGCTTGTCTGTAGATGGGCCGGTCTGATTCCACCGGGGAATCATTTGGGTGATTCCGTGACGGGGCCAATAGGGCCACGTCACATCTGAAATCACCCCCTATTGTACTATAAGGATATTAAGAAGTCTCATTGTCTTTGTGTAATTTTTCAGACGTTACATGATCACAGTCAACCACCCTGAATCACAGTGCATTCAGGGTGGTGGCTGTGATTGCCGTGACGTCTATTTGACCCCCGCCAGATGTTCACCACAGTGAATCTCTGGCGGGGGTCAAAGCTAACCATGGGGTGAAAACAGACATGACACTAACCACCTTTGGTGGTCATTTATGCATGTTGCAGGGCTGCATAGGGCACCAATACAGCCCTGCAACATGCATAAATAACCACCAAGGGTGGTTAAAGGGTGGTTAGCGTCATGTCTGTTTTCACCTATGGTTCTGGACCTGAGGCTGACCTCAGGTCCAGAACCGTGGTTAGATTGGACAGAATCTGGACAGGGCTGGCAATGGTGGCGATGCACGTCCGCTTGCCAGCCCCGTCCAAGAATCAGGCGCCAACCATGGGATGGGGTCGGGCGCAGCACCCGCCCATCTCCTCGTGGACAGGTGGACGAAGGAGCATGGGGGTCAGGGCTGAGCGGTCGCACGTTGCGCCGTGCAGCCCCGCCCCCTCCCAGAAGCCTGGTAGCAATCAGACTGTCACGTCTAAAGGACGGACGGCCTAAACACAGACTGGGATCCAAGACGGATCTCAGTCCAGGGTTCAGCATGGTAGGCCGAATGGCCCTTCATGTCTGAAAATACCCTTTGTATGGCACTTGTGCACCACCAGACCCTCTATGATGTATTCTTCCATTTTCAAAAAATGTCTCTCTCATCAATATAGTGTACTTTCCCATCTGGTCTCTTGTATTGTTGTAGAAAGTGCCAAATTGGAGACCATGTAACCAACAAATCCTTCAGTTTGTTATGAAAATTTGCTCTCAGTTTTTCCATAGAGAAAGTAAACTACACCCTGTTTATCCATGCGGCCTCTGTCAAACCAGGAGTGTTCTTCCAATTATGCACTAGGACATTTATCCCAGTTAGTATCAACATAACCATGGTGTCTTTGTGGTAGTATAACAGCTGAATTTTGGGGTATATTCCCAACAACATAATTTCTAGGGTAAAAGGAATGGCACATCTCGTTATAATGAGTATATGACTATGAATCATTTTCCAAAATGCATTTAATTCTACACACCTCCAGCTCTCCAAATCCATGCCAGCATTTTGAAGACAGGGTAATGTTAGTCTTTGCCAACCATTGTAGTGTCATATAGAATCGGGTTATCAGTTTTAGCTGGGTTCTTTCACTTCCATGAAGTGTGCTGATTTATACATACACAGCTCAAGGGTTCAACCTGTTCCTCAGACCAAGATGGGTTTAATTCATCAGTCCATTTTCGAATGTACCTTGGAGACTCAGCATACCACAAACGTGCAAGTGCCTTATATATTCTAGAGATCACCCCTTTCTGAGAACCAGGTCCCTGGATTACCACCTCCATGGATGTTCAGGTCTAAGGTATTCCCACCTATCTACCGGCATGTCTATTAAATGCTTGAGCTGAAGGTATTCTAGATAATTTACAGGAAATTGCACTAGGTTTTCTACATCAGTTAAAGACATAAATTGATCACCTCTGTACAGTTGTTGGATCTTATATATATGTTTACTTTGTAAACTTCTGTGGAGTTTGGGGATTTCTGTTGGGTGATCTTCCATTTTGTCTTTTACAGCAGACCAAGGAGATGCACCTTCCCTTAGTCCAATTTTCCTTTTGTTTTGCTGCCAGATTTGCCATGCAACCTTAGCAAAGGGGTGCTGATTCCATTTGAGTTCCTGTCTTTTTTTCCCTAATAAAACAGGACTCCTAAATTCTTTTGTATTTAACATCTCTTTCTCAATTTCTAACCATAAGGTCTCTTTATTGGCTATCAGCCATTCTCTAACTCCCCACAGCACAGCCGTCCGTGGCTTAATTTTTTAAAAAACTGCCAAGTACTTTAAAAATTATAAGGAGTTTAAACTCCCATTTTAGTCTAATGGAGAGACCACAAAGCTTCCCTTCTGCAATGCATGCGCAGTTAAGAAAAGGTCTCCCATAGACTATTAATCTTCCCTATGGCCACCTGTGTGATCCCCCCTGGCAGCAGCCTGGGCAGGGCAGGGGGGGAGAGGGAGGAGCTACCACTGCCCCTGCCACCTGCCTGTCTGCCAGCCAACCACTCGCTTGTCCACTGGCCCTCCCTCCTTCCCTTACTCTAGGTCTGGTCTGCCGCTTTCCTGCTGCTCCTGCTGCCTCAGTTTGCTCATTTCAAATGCCCCTGCACTGCGACGCACATGCTCATCCTGGGCTGCCACTTTCCCACTCTGGCATACTTGGACTACATTTTTCAGCATGAGTAAGAAAATGGTGGCCTCGGCATGTGTGCCCACGCACACCGCAGTACAGACTTTGAAAGAAGTCACATGGTGTGTGTGACCAGAGTGTCAGCAGGCGAGTGCAGGGATTGCGGGTGTTCCCAGTTGGGCTCGGGCTGGAGGCGGTGCTGTCATCTGCTCGGCGTTCAGGGAATCTGTGGCTTTGATTTCCTTCTCAGCCACTGTCTCCTGCGCTGCTCCCTCCGAGCTATCCCTCTTGGGGGCATTCTTCCAGAGTGAGGCTCCCTGCGCTGCCACTGCCCATTGTGCCCCGGCTCCGAGATGCGGCCCACACTCTTCCACCTGGCCACCAGACAGGCTGCTGCTGCTGCTCCTCCTTGCCCTGCTCAGTGACGGCAGCTCCTCTGTGCTGCACTGAGGTGTAATTCCATCTCCCCCAGCCCCTCACCTGCAACCCCATCCTTTCTCCCTCCCAGACTCCCCATCTCCCCAGCCCCCCCACCTGTAACCCCATTGCAATCCCATCCTCTCTCCCCCCCAGCCTCCACAATCTGCAATCCCATCATCTATCCCTTCCAGCCCCCCTACCTGCAACCCCAGCCCCCCCATCTGAAACCCCCATCTCCCCAGACCTCTCACCTGCAACCCCATCCTCTCCCCCCCAGCCCCACCACCTGTAACCCCCATCTCCCCAGCCAACCCTCCTGCATTCCATACTCTCTCCCCTAGCCCCCCACCTGTAACCCCATTTCCCAAGGCAACCCTCCTGCACCCCATCGTCTCTTCCTGCAGCCCCTCCTAAACCCTACCAGAAACCCCATCTCCCCCAGCAAACCTTCCTGCACCATATCCTCTCCCTGCAGCTCCAAACCCATCTCCCCAACCCCTCAAACCTAACCCCACCTGCAACCCCATCTCCCCCAGCCAATCCTCCTTCACCTGCATCCCTCCTGCACCCCATCATCTCTCCCTTCAGCTTCCACCCATCTCCCCAGCCCCTCACACCTAACTCCAACCCCTCCTAGTGAGTCCCTCCCAGCCCCTCTGCCACCCCCTTGCCTCCAAAGCTGCCCACAGCCCCTGCCAGTGAACCCCTAACTCCCCAATGCTGCCCCCAGATCCTCCGAGCAAGGCCCTACCAGCCCCTTCCCTAGTTCTCCAATCCTTCCTCCATTCCCTCCACCACCCCAGCCCCAATGATGCCCTGTGAGCCCCATACATCCCCCCATCCTCCTAGTCCCCCAATGGTGTCCCCAGCGAGCCCCTTCCAGCTCCTCCCCTAACCCCCAATGCTGCTGCGAGCCCCTCGCAGCCCCTCCCCTAGTCCCACAAGTCTTCCCCAACCCCTCCCCCACCCCTAGTCCCCCAATGCTGCCCCATCCCCTCACAGTGAGTCCCTCACAGCCCCTCTGTTAGTCCCCCAATACCCTCCCAGCTAGTCCCTCAGACCCCCTAGTCCTGCAATCCTGTTCCCATCCCCTCCCAGAGAGCCCATCCCAGTTGGCAATGTGCTAAGAAGACTAGGAAAGAACAAAGTAGCATTAAGTAAAAAAAATAAATTTGTTTGCATATAATATTTGTTTAGTTGCTTCTACCTGCTTCCTATTGGCTACAAATAAAAAACCTCATGATCAAATGAACAATCAACTTGTGACTGTAATCTGAATCTCCAGTAGGAGGTTTTGTATCATACTATGTTTGGCTAAGTGCCAATAGCTTCTCTTTAATTCAATGGCTATGTGACTGAAAGTTTAATGTAATATTGTAAATTTACAGTTGACAGAAATATGTCATGGATTATGTAAAAAGCGCATTACTCTAATTCTAAAATGCATATACGTACACCATTGATATTTGGTGTCATTTTAATCCTTGTGAAAAACAGTACAATGATATAGAAATAATCAGAATAACATTTATAAATAAGTTATGAATGGTGAGCATTTGAAAATTAGAAATGTTATTGTTGTGCTACCCAATGTTCCTAATGCAGCAGCAGGAGGAATTTTCTGTATTACAACATTTTTCTATATTGCAAAACTTAAAAAAAAAACTGGGAAATTCCATAGTAAAAAAATCTATGGTTTACAATAGTAGTTAAAGCTCTCGCAAATTCAATCATGCTATAACAAGGCATGCAAATTGCAAGTTAAGGTTCCTGCCGTAACTTGAAAACCATGTAAGCAGTAAAGGCATTGTACAGTCTTGCATACTGTACTTGATTCCAACATAGGCTCCATGCCCCCACAGTTTTGAGGCGCAGTAGGAGAGCTGGGGAATAGGTCAGGGCTGGAAAAGTGGTGACTGTAAAATTTCAAATTTCCATGCCTTATTATAGCATGACTGAATTTGCAAGAGCCTCAACTACTATTATAAACCATACGTTGTTTTTTTTTTACTATGGAATAAAAATGTGCTTGTGTATGCCACTGAGTATTTAAGTGAGAAGTGATGTTTTAAAAAAAAGCAGAAACCAAAGTAAAATTAATTTTTATTCCGATTTTCCAAATGGCTGTAACCTTTTTGTATTTCATCTGATTTGCATGGAATTAGGACATTGTCATACCCCTCGTGCAAGTGATCATCTATGCCAAACTTCAGATAGATAGGATAAATTGTGACAATTCTATAAGCAATAGAATGCTCATGCATTAAAACAGAGGATGCAAGTTAGGCTTAACTATAGAGTCGCTACCGCAACTCTATAATTAAGGTGTTTAATAAAGCTGAAGAAAGACAGAATGTGACATTATGATGTGTTACTGCATGCTGACTGCTTGTCGTGCTTCAACAGCAGATATATTCAGCAAATCACGACTTCCACTGACTTGCTGGGCTCTGAAACAGGCAACCTATAAAGCTGTCGTCGACTGGTGAACTGTTTAAGTGCAGCTCTTCTTGGATTTTTGGACTTCAGAACCTTCTGTGTGCAAGACGTGCTTTATGCCGCCAACTGATACCTTCATAGGAGACATAAAACATTTTTGCTGAGCACTGACAGTGCCTGTCAGCTGATTCAGGATGTTGATACTAAACAGCTCATGGGTTTTTATCAGTGATAGCCATGTTCCGTGCAGATCTCTCCAGTACTGAGATACCTCTCTCATGTGTACAAAAAGCATCTCCCATGAGGTTTCTAATTACAGAGGGGGATGGTTTTCCTATACTCGCAAATGGTGGTGCAAAACTGCAGCAAATAGCATACTTTTCAGTAATGTTCAACACCCACACACTTTTGGTGAAATTAATAGAGCACTTGGTCTTCTCAGAAATCTGCCCACTTTCACTTATGTGGATTTAAGCATCTAACTTCAGGCGCTTGAGTTTAAAGATTTCAGCTTTGGTATTTATCATTTTGTTGACATGATGGATGTCATCTACCTCTGTGTGAATTTAAATGCAATTCAAGATTAATTAGTGGTTTAAGAAAAACAAACCAAAAAACATAGGGTATTAAGAGGTCAAACACTGCATGTTGCCACTTCCCAGGGAGTTTAGATCACTATACCTCTCTCCTTGTTGCTTTTTTTTTTTTTAAACTGAAGGCCTATCTCATATAGTTATTTAAACACTGTAGTAAAATACACACTTTGTTTGAATACTAGAAATTACATTCCTATAATAAAAATAAACATTTCATTGTAACAAATGAAGCACCCAAAAAAGTATACATTTTTTGTATAAATATAGCCAACAAAATATTTTTAATGAGTGCACATCTATTAAAAGAATTCTCAGGATGCCGTAATTATTATTCATTTTCTAGAAGCTTTATGCTTCTATGGGGACTTTAATGTTTATGTTTTGTGACGGCTGCATTGACTATTAAAAAGCAATTTGGCTGACATTTTAGGTCTTTTGTTGCCAGTTTTAATTGGATTGTTCATCAAGCATCAACTCCCCCGTTAACTGCAAAAATTACAGGCCAACGTCAGTTTATAGTAATGACTGTTTAATGATTTTATCCTGTCAGTATGCCAGCTTCATATGGATATATGCTTGATTAGTTTCATATCAAGACCTGTAATTAAATAATTGAAGCCTAAACAGAACTGAATATCAAACAGTAACACATCTTTAATAAAGACTCAGATGTTTATTAAGATACTTATTATTAATTAAAAACAACAAATGATTTCTGTTCAAAAATGCCAGTCCATTTGTAGTGCTATAATAGAAAAATATCCAATATTATGCGCTTTTTAGAAAAAATCAACTCCACAAAAGAATAGCTTCTCTTTAATTCAATGGCAGATCTGAACTAAAGACATCACTTTGGTCTTGTCCACCCTTTCTTAAACTGATATAGAGTTACTCAGAACTAATTCTAGGCTGCTTGTGTTGGCTTTGGGCCTTTTCAAATGGGCTCAGGAGATGGGTGGAGGTCACAGTGGGTGTACGGTGCATGGGCGGCCCATGACACGGATGCTCACCCACCTCCACGCACAGAAGCACCTCTGTTTTCTCCAATGCCTCCATGTGTCGGCGGAGATGGGTGCACACACCCCCTACACATCCCCACCGGCAGTCACATGGATGATGCCCGCTGCCCACCCAGTTGCCCACGTGGGGGAGGGGGGCGGATCTTGTGTGAAAAGGGCCTTTGAAGACTGGACGCAACTGCTCCAATGAACTATAGTGATTACAAGCTTGCTTGAAAATCTAATGAGGTTTATATCAAAGGGAAGTATAGCCAGTAACTTTTTACAAAGGCAGCTTTCTTGAATGAAAGTAGGTTATTATTATGTGTATATTTAAAATGGGAAATCTGACCACAGAATACTCCTTTAACCCAAACCCAAAGTCATGGTACTGGTGGAATGCTTGAAGGATTGGGCTGTTGGCTTTATTCTGAATACATATCAGGCGCGGCCCCCCCCCCCGGATGTTTGGGGCACTGCTCCCCTAGCGCCCTGGGGGACCCCTGCCACTCTGTGTAAAAAAAAAAGAAAACAAACCCCGTCGCTGCTCCTGACAGCCGCAGCAGCCTCTGACCGGCTTCAGAGGCTGCTGCGGCTGTCAGACTCTAGTCTATCTCCCTTCCGGGACCCACTCTCAGAGCTGCTCTGAGAGTGGGTCTCGGAAGGGACAAAAAGGCTGAGCTGGCTCAGCTGCTGAAACTGCGTTTTCTATTGAAAACGTGATTTAGGCGGCTGAGCCCCTCAGTCCACAGCACGCCTAGGACGTGCTGTGGAGGGAGGGGCTAGCCATTCCATTGCGCCTAATGGGTGCAATGGAGCTTCTCGCCTGGGCGCTTGTTACAAACGCCCAGGCAAGAAGCTTTGAGCTGGGTGGCTGAGGAAGCCTCAGCTGCACATGGGGGGACAACTTAGGAGGCTGGCTGGAGACGTGCTCAGTCAGTCCGCTTCCTGGACCTGGACCCTGCCACTCTCCCCACCAATCTGCCGCTCAGAATGGCTGGGGGGGGGGGGGGGGGGCAA
>QEPC01011901.1:3952969-3968992 GCA_003113815.1 Sphenodon punctatus | reverse complement strand
TCTCCCCCAGCTCCTGTCTCTCAGATTGTAAGCCCTAGGGGCAGGGACCGTGTCTATTTTATTACTTTGTAAAGTGCCAGGTACACTGCTGGTGCTATATAAATGTTTGTTAATAATAAATAACTACTTGATGGCTTTTCTTACTCAAGTTAAATTTTGATTCAATGTTCATTATACTTTAGTTCCAGTAAGAAAATGGCATGGACAACAATGGGGACAATCCTAAGTCCTGTGCAGCATGCACACAGCACACACAGTGTATGTGTACAGCTAGGCGCACAACCCACGTACAAACCCTACTATAGGGACTATCGCGCACATCTGTGCATCTGCGCTCATGCCTGTGAGTAAACTGCATGTGTGGGGGGAGGGGGGTGGTTTGGGATTACATCCAATATCTATTCTCCAGGACTGAATTAAACCTTACCTTAAGTGGCACTCTGGAGCCAAGGAAAAATGTTTTTAATTACAATTATATGGGAAAGTGATATTACGTCTGTATTGCATCCGAAGTGGAATCGCTATATTTGTCATAGCAAAACAATATCCGGTGTAAGAAAAATAGGCAATTGAAACAGATTTTTTTTCTTAATCCTGAGAGAATCCCTTCTTCATTCCTCCCATTTCTGCTTGTCTGAAACTATTAGGTGTTGTCCCATTTATCCCTTTGTTCTCTAGTTTTCTTTTCTTACTTGTTTTGTAATAAGCTGATGTTCAAGACACCTTTCTTTTTCACCAAAGATAAAATTCAAGATACCAATTAGGAAAAAAACCAACAGTGATCAACATGGACCGAAATCAACCTTGCCCTGTGGCCCACTAGAGTCGGACAAAAAGCAATGGGCTCAAACAGCAGAAGAAAAATTTAAGTTAAATATTGAGGTGGGAAATCTAACCATGAAAATGGTCCGTTAACAGAACAAGTTTCCAAGCAAGGTTGTAGAGTCTATCCTAACTCCATCAATATTTTGTCAAAGTCTGGCTACAGCCTGCCTAATGTACCTTGATAATAGTCCCAGTATGAAATCTACTTGTGCAACTTGTTGCCATAGGATGTTGTTATAGTTAATAAGAAAGCTGGGTTTAAAAAGGGACTAGGTAAGTTTTTAGAGGATAGGAAAAAACATTATATGGTTATTAGTGAAAACACATAAATGTTTATTAGTCAAATTGGTCAGTGGATGTAACCTTTAGAGGTGTGTATGTCATTTTCGTTATTACAATAACGATAATGAAAATTATCATTTTATTATTGTTATTGCAAAACCGAAAACGACAAATAATAATAACGAAAATAGAAATGAAAACGACGTTTTGTTTTTGAAAAAAAGAGAAAAAACTGAAAAACGTATTTCCGGCTATAACATTTTTGTCTCTTATTCAATTCTGATGAAACATGGGGAGATTGTATCCCCAAAAGAGGGCACTACGTGTACCAATTTTTGAAATTATTACATAAAGGGAACCAATTGTAGAAGCAATTCTACGTTGTGATTTTAAGAAAAGCTCCATACACATTCACAGCTACAACTTCTTTATCTTCCATCCAATTTGCATGAAACCTGTGAATATTATGTCCCGTCACAAGCTTAATCTGCCAATTTTCAGAAAGACTGGATAAAGGGACCTGATGGTATAAGACATTAACTTGAAAATACATTTCCAGCGGATACATTTCCAGCTGTAACATTTTTATATTCCATCCTGTTTACAAGATATTTGGCAGAAATGTATCACATACCTTTCCTGTCATCCCTGCCAAACTACAGGACAATTTGATAAAGGTACCCAATTTTATAAGCAATTGAAGTTGTCCCCTTGAAGACCATTATTCAGATAAATAGCAGCACATGCAGTGCCAGTCAGAGGCAGACACCTGGCATGGCAGGGGAAGAGAGGCTGTAGGATGGAGGATGTGTAGCAACCCAACAGACTGACAGACACATTCACTGGCCAATTACTGCATGCTTCTAGCTTTACAGGACCAATTGGTAGTGGCTTCAAGACGGGCATAGGGGGTGGTCCTCAGGCAAGCAAAGAAGGGACATAACTGGGACTTTATACATCCAGGCTGGCCAATTATCATGTGACAGAGGACATGAGAGAATCTCTATTGGCTCTTTTCTAAACAGATGCTTTGAGTTCTCAGTAACAAGTGGGGGAGAGATGTTGAAATGGTCACAGCACAAAATGAGTATATTTGGTTGACATTTCTGCTGCCCAATTGGCATCACAAACCGATCTTATACCACAGTGACACGTAAGAGAATCCTTGGCATAAGCTCCTTCTCTGAATATACTGAGATGATCATGAGAGTATGATATACAGCCCTGCAAAATTTCATGCAAACTGGTTGGACTTCAACCATGTTACAGTCAGGCATACATTTATAAGTTAATTTATACTACCAGGACCCTTTATCCAATCCTTCTGAAAGTTGGGAGAGATAGTAAATACGGAAAGAGGTATAAACGTGCCAAGTTTCATCTACATTAAATGTGAGGCTAAGAATTTACACCTAAGAATGTATATGAAGATTTTTCCAAAATAACATAATTAAACTGCTTATAAAATTGGATCCCTTTCTCCCACCTTTTTGGAATTTGGTACACACAATGCCTTCCATTGGAAGTATATTCACTCCAGGTTTCAGCCAAATATAGTGAAAAACAAAAACTGAAAATGTGTTTTCCAGTGAAGCCAATGGAAAACAAAAACTAAAGCAAAAACAAAAATGACAATTAGATTTTTATGAAAATAAAAACAACAGATTTAAATAATGAAAACGCAAAATGAAAACGACATGGGCCCCTGGTGCACACCTCTAGTAACCTTTGACAGTCAGAACCTAGAAGTAAATAACAGGGAATGAGCTATTCTGCTACGACCTGTTGTGTACTTCTGTGAAGCAACCAATGGTGGCCACTGTTGGAGACAGGATGCTGGGCTCAATAGATCAACGGTCTGACCCAGCACAGTACATGCTAGTACTTTGGCTTTCACTCCATGTTGCTAATTCAACTCTTTCATGTAGGCGTGACTTTTGAAAAACGTATTTATTCACATGAATTCACATGAATAAAGAAGCTCCTGTGGACATATTCAAAATAGTAAAAGTTAAGGACATATGCAAGTCTCTGTATAACTTAATTTTACTATGTAGATGCGGATGCCATTCCATTTAGGTGCTATATTTTATGAACCATGTATATACAACTCTTGACTTGTTGCTGTATGCATAATCCTGCACTTTTTATTCAGGTAACATTGTCTAAACCCAACCGCATTGCTGCAAATCCAGAGTAGCTCTCCTTACTGGGGTAGGAGTTTACTACAGTTTTTCTTCTGCACAAATAAGATCAGGCTCTGGTCTAATACACATTTTACCTGAGTGAGGAACCCAATATGTATTTTCTACTTCTAGCTGTAGCTTGACAGGTATTTGCACTTTCATCCTTGGATCTAATGGGAAAGTTGTCCTTTAGGGTTTTTCATCTGCCTTAATATTTCAGTATATATATGAAATTGTTCTGGAAGAACTAAGTAACTGAAAATTGATAAAACTTCTCAAAGGAAGGCTTCCCCTATGTTATTCATCTGTAAATCAATTTTAATGAATACCATCTCTGATATCACATGTATCTGAGACGATTCTTTCCCTGCATGATGGTAGATTCTAATCAGACAATGGGTGCTTTCAAACATTACGTTTTCGGCAGTCACCTCAGTCAAACGCGGGTGGTGGTGAAAGAGCCATGCACGTCTGTTTGCTCGTATCCAGATGTTCACCACAGTCAAACGCGGTCCGGGGTGAAGCTAACCACGCTTCGTGAGGTCGGGGCGGGAGGAGGTCCAGAAGCGTGGTGAATGTTCACCACGGCAGGGGTGAAAGAAAAGTAGCGTCTGAAGGGAAACCCCAGGCCGCAGTGAAAGGAAATGACCACGGGCCATGGTGATGGCACGCAGTGTTGCTCCTAGGCAACCAACAACAAGCGGCTCATGGAGGGAGATTTAAAGGGCAGGCAGCAGTAGGGGAACATGCTGGAGAAGGCGATGGAGAGGAGGGAGGCGGAAAACATGTAGAGGATGAAGCGAGAGGGTGAGGAGGTGGAGGCGCAGCAGCAGAAACAGCAGGGGGAACCCTGGAAGAAGGTAGGGGGTGCAGCCGGGAGCGGGTGGGTCAGGGCCGAGTAGAGGATGTGTGTGTGGGGGGGAAGGAGGGCGGCACCGCAGCCACCAGGAACCTAACCAGCACCCCCCATTGTACCCATATACAGACCAGCAAGAGGGCACGCGCCCCGGAGGAATCCGAGGGCGGAGGGAGCCAGGGACAGGCGGTGGGGGCCGTGGAGGAGGAGGAGGCAATGGAGGGGCCAGAATCAAGGCACCGGTGTCACAGCGAGGTTCAGTGGGGGCTCCAAGATAGCCAGGGAGATGGGGGAGGCTGGCTATGACTGCACGCCCACTCAGTGCTGGACTAAGATTAAGGAGCTCAAGATGGGCTATAAGGACGTTATGGACAACAACCGGTGCTCCGGCTGGGCGACACGGGCCTCCCCCTACCTGGATGTGCTGAGCCAGGTGCTCCACCACAAGGGCTCCATTGTCGCCCGGTAGGAGGGGGCGCCCAGGAGGAGCAACCTGCAGAGGAGCACCCACCCCCCTGCAGCTGGAGAGCCCCAGGCACGGCACGGCACGACACTGGGCACAGAAGCCCCAGAGGAGCAGCCAGGGACCTTGGGCACATGCACCCGGCACACCCCCAGCCCGACTGCCGGTGAGGGCATGCACACCCCAGCTGTCTCAGAGGAGGAGGAGGGCGAGGAGGAGACAGTCACCCTGCACCTCACGGAATGCCACCCCAAGGACTGGGCAGATACCAGCTCCAGCGATTGACCGGCCTCGGAGGGGACGGACATGGAGGGAGCAGGTAGGGGCAATGCAGGACACACGGAGGAACCACAAGGGGAGGGGGGCCACAGGGGGTGGAAGGGGACGGCATCAACACCCACACCCCAGTCCCGGATGCTGGGAAGGGGCACGAGCAGAGGGAGCTGAGCAGGGGCCAGCGGTGTCCATCCTGGGGTGAATGAGCATCCCGAGCATGGGATCAGGAGGGGGGGCAGCAGAACGGCAACCCATGTGCTTACCCGACCCCTTTATTGCCCTACAGAGCCACGCTGGGCACGGGAGGGCCACGGCCGGGGCAGCATAGGGGATGGGGTGGGGATGGGGCCTCCGGCTCCACTGACAGGGGTGGGAGGGGGGGGAAGGGCACGGGGGCACATGGGTGTACCGGGGTCTGGGGAGGGGATGGGGGAACACAATAAATGATCTTAGCACACCTAACCATGCCCGAGTGTTTTCTTTCCTACAGGTGCATACCCCCCCGGCCTTGCGGACGTCCCGCACCCGGTGCAACTCGGTTGTGTGCCCCACCCCAAGGTACCAGCTATGGTCCGACATTGGGGGTAACCTGCACGGGCCACCGGGACCCGGGCCGCTGGCCCTCCCTGTGCATGCGCGTGCTGTTGTTGCTATCTCCACGAGCAGGTGGGTATGCGTGGGGCTGTCCGGTTTTGCATGCCAGCACCTGTGCACTGCCCACTCCCTTCTCCTCCCTCCACAGCAACCCCATTGTTCCCGTCCAGCCGTTATCTGTCGGCTCTGGCAGCCCGTCTGCCTGTCCAGCCCCCCAGCCCCGCATCCCATGCTGCCCCCACGGCCGCTGCAGCTCAGACCCTCCAAGAGCTGTACCGTGGCGGCTGCATCCCAGCCCGAGATTCCGCTCGGAGGTTCCGGGGGCTCTGTCCATGCCTGCACCGCCCGCGAGAGCATGGCCCTGTGCGAACTGTGGCGTTCGCCCATCGTTCAGCACAACCTGCGCTCCCTGCCCACCCGGCCGGATGCCTATCGGTGCCTGAGCTTTGGTATGCTGCGCTTTGGCTATGTCGTGACCACTGGCGACTGCTGCGTGCACTGTGAGGAGCTGGGGCTCGGCCCCTTCCCTGAGGGGCGCTTACCAGACATACTGGGGGGCTTAGCGGCATGGAGCCCTGCCGAGACTGCCTCCGCTCAGTGTGTGTGCCCCTTCCCAGAATACGCGACTTGCCTGTGTGAGGGTGGCCCTGCCGTGGCCATGTCCTACTTCATCAGCGTGCAGGGCGCCTGTGGGAATCTGCGCTCCTGCGGGGCTGCCTACTACCATCTGCTGGAGTTGTCCCACCTGCCCTGGCCCCCTGCGGCCAATTATGGCATGCCCCCCCCCCCGGGCCGGAGCTGGCGGCCCTGTCGGAGGTGTGCAGCCACTCTGATGTGCAACTCAGGATGAGCTGTGAAGATCCCTTTGAGTCCTTCTACCTGATCTGCTTCCACATGGCCGGGCGAGGCTTCTGCTGGGGACTGTGGCAGTGGCCCTGCTATGTGCACCTGCTGTCGTCAGCATCCCCTCCACCCGATGGGAGCCCCTGCAGCTGGGTGTAGGGCGCTCCGGGCCCATCTGTCATCCGGCTGCCTCCTCAGCGCCTCTGTTCCGTCAGTGGCCCGGGTGCTCGCGCCACTGCCTGATGCCTCTTCCGGACAGCTGGACCCCCTGGGACCTGCTGCCGCCCGCCTGCCTGTCGCCCCTCGCCTGGGACCCGCTATTGCTGCTCCAGACCCCTCCATGTGGCCTCCGTGGTGGGCCATTGTGGTGATTCCTTGCCTCCCGGATTGGGCCCCGTGCCCCCCCTTGCTGCTGCCCCTTCTCCCGCGCCCTGGCCACGCGCGCTCCCACTCTGTATGGCTCTGTGCCGGGCTGATGCCGCTTATGTCCTCAATAAACACCTGTTGCGCTTCCCTGTGCCTTGTGTTGCCTCCTGTCTCCTTGGGCTGCTGGGTCCCCCTTCCCCTTGCCCACTGGGGTCCTACCTCCCCCCTCCTGGTGGGCTGGCCGTGCCGGCCCCTCAGCCCCCCCCAACTACCATGTGTCTGNGGCCAGAATCAAGGCACCGGTGTCACAGCGAGGTTCAGTGGGGGCTCCAAGAGACCCACGACATAATTGCTATCTGGGCAGCACCTGAGATGCAGGGCGAGCTGGCTATCAATGCCCGGAACGAACAGGTGTTCACCTAGATAGCCAGGGAGATGGGGGAGGCTGGCTATGACTGCACGCCCACTCAGTGCTGGACTAAGATTAAGGAGCTCAAGATGGGCTATAAGGACGTTATGGACAACAACCGGTGCTCCGGCTGGGCGACACGGGCCTCCCCCTACCTGGATGTGCTGAGCCAGGTGCTCCACCACAAGGGCTCCATTGTCGCCCGGTAGGAGGGGGCGCCCAGGAGGAGCAACCTGCAGAGGAGCACCCACCCCCCTGCAGCTGGAGAGCCCCAGGCACGGCACGGCACGACACTGGGCACAGAAGCCCCAGAGGAGCAGCCAGGGACCTTGGGCACATGCACCCGGCACACCCCCAGCCCGACTGCCGGTGAGGGCATGCACACCCCAGCTGTCTCAGAGGAGGAGGAGGGCGAGGAGGAGACAGTCACCCTGCACCTCACGGAATGCCACCCCAAGGACTGGGCAGATACCAGCTCCAGCGATTGACCGGCCTCGGAGGGGACGGACATGGAGGGAGCAGGTAGGGGCAATGCAGGACACACGGAGGAACCACAAGGGGAGGGGGGCCACAGGGGGTGGAAGGGGACGGCATCAACACCCACACCCCAGTCCCGGATGCTGGGAAGGGGCACGAGCAGAGGGAGCTGAGCAGGGGCCAGCGGTGTCCATCCTGGGGTGAATGAGCATCCCGAGCATGGGATCAGGAGGGGGGGCAGCAGAACGGCAACCCATGTGCTTACCCGACCCCTTTATTGCCCTACAGAGCCACGCTGGGCACGGGAGGGCCACGGCCGGGGCAGCATAGGGGATGGGGTGGGGATGGGGCCTCCGGCTCCACTGACAGGGGTGGGAGGGGGGGGAAGGGCACGGGGGCACATGGGTGTACCGGGGTCTGGGGAGGGGATGGGGGAACACAATAAATGATCTTAGCACACCTAACCATGCCCGAGTGTTTTCTTTCCTACAGGTGCATACCCCCCCGGCCTTGCGGACGTCCCGCACCCGGTGCAACTCGGTTGTGTGCCCCACCCCAAGGTACCAGCTATGGTCCGACATTGGGGGTAACCTGCACGGGCCACCGGGACCCGGGCCGCTGGCCCTCCCTGTGCATGCGCGTGCTGTTGTTGCTATCTCCACGAGCAGGTGGGTATGCGTGGGGCTGTCCGGTTTTGCATGCCAGCACCTGTGCACTGCCCACTCCCTTCTCCTCCCTCCACAGCAACCCCATTGTTCCCGTCCAGCCGTTATCTGTCGGCTCTGGCAGCCCGTCTGCCTGTCCAGCCCCCCAGCCCCGCATCCCATGCTGCCCCCACGGCCGCTGCAGCTCAGACCCTCCAAGAGCTGTACCGTGGCGGCTGCATCCCAGCCCGAGATTCCGCTCGGAGGTTCCGGGGGCTCTGTCCATGCCTGCACCGCCCGCGAGAGCATGGCCCTGTGCGAACTGTGGCGTTCGCCCATCGTTCAGCACAACCTGCGCTCCCTGCCCACCCGGCCGGATGCCTATCGGTGCCTGAGCTTTGGTATGCTGCGCTTTGGCTATGTCGTGACCACTGGCGACTGCTGCGTGCACTGTGAGGAGCTGGGGCTCGGCCCCTTCCCTGAGGGGCGCTTACCAGACATACTGGGGGGCTTAGCGGCATGGAGCCCTGCCGAGACTGCCTCCGCTCAGTGTGTGTGCCCCTTCCCAGAATACGCGACTTGCCTGTGTGAGGGTGGCCCTGCCGTGGCCATGTCCTACTTCATCAGCGTGCAGGGCGCCTGTGGGAATCTGCGCTCCTGCGGGGCTGCCTACTACCATCTGCTGGAGTTGTCCCACCTGCCCTGGCCCCCTGCGGCCAATTATGGCATGCCCCCCCCCCCGGGCCGGAGCTGGCGGCCCTGTCGGAGGTGTGCAGCCACTCTGATGTGCAACTCAGGATGAGCTGTGAAGATCCCTTTGAGTCCTTCTACCTGATCTGCTTCCACATGGCCGGGCGAGGCTTCTGCTGGGGACTGTGGCAGTGGCCCTGCTATGTGCACCTGCTGTCGTCAGCATCCCCTCCACCCGATGGGAGCCCCTGCAGCTGGGTGTAGGGCGCTCCGGGCCCATCTGTCATCCGGCTGCCTCCTCAGCGCCTCTGTTCCGTCAGTGGCCCGGGTGCTCGCGCCACTGCCTGATGCCTCTTCCGGACAGCTGGACCCCCTGGGACCTGCTGCCGCCCGCCTGCCTGTCGCCCCTCGCCTGGGACCCGCTATTGCTGCTCCAGACCCCTCCATGTGGCCTCCGTGGTGGGCCATTGTGGTGATTCCTTGCCTCCCGGATTGGGCCCCGTGCCCCCCCTTGCTGCTGCCCCTTCTCCCGCGCCCTGGCCACGCGCGCTCCCACTCTGTATGGCTCTGTGCCGGGCTGATGCCGCTTATGTCCTCAATAAACACCTGTTGCGCTTCCCTGTGCCTTGTGTTGCCTCCTGTCTCCTTGGGCTGCTGGGTCCCCCTTCCCCTTGCCCACTGGGGTCCTACCTCCCCCCTCCTGGTGGGCTGGCCGTGCCGGCCCCTCAGCCCCCCCCAACTACCATGTGTCTGACCAGCCATGGGGTTCCCTGTCCCCCCCCTGGTGTGTGCCTCCCTCTGTCCCTCTGTCCAGCTCCCCTGTGTTGTGTGGATGTGCTGCTTCGTGTGTGCGTGTGCGCTTCCCGTTTTGAAGTGCGCGCGCCTTCCGTGCGGCCGCTGTTTGTGAGCGATGCTTGCGCTGCTGCTCCCTCCACCCCCTGCTTTCGTGTTTCCCTTCCCTGGGTAGGGCCCTCCGCTGTCCTTGGCTTCATTTGCCCTCAGGCGGCCCTGTTGGCGTCCGCATAACCCCGGTGCCTTGTGGGGTTCCCACCACGGTTCACAGCACCGTGTCACGTCTGTTTGGTTCCCCCGGCCCGGGTTCACGCCGGTTGGCCCCGGGCAGTGGTGCTGCCCCTGTCACGTGTGTTGGGGCCGCGCAGCTCACCACGGCCCGTGGTGGAGCAATTGACACGAGGGTGGGATTCACTGTGGTGAATCTCATCGCGTCATGTCTGAAACCACCCATTGTCAGCTGGTATGGAGTTTCTTCTATCTTTTTTATTTATTTACTTTTTGTTTGTTTTTATTATGAAATAAAATTTTCTTATAGGAACCAGAGACTAAAATCCATGGTTAAAAATGGTTTTTCCTAAAATGTCTCTACTCCTTTTCTCATGCCAGTATATGGTTCTTAGTATCCATAACACAACTGCTGGGGGAGTTTTTGTTTTTTGATGGGGGGGAGGGTTTGACATATGCAAGATCTTCACTGAGTCATCTATTACCACTATGAATGTACACCTCATTTTACTGTATTCTCAATGAATATTTTGAATCCCATTTTAGGCAATAAAAGCAGTGTTTTGTAACACAATTTCGTTCAGTTTTGTTTTGTAACCTTGCACTTTATAAAAATGGAATTTTGACTGTATTGCATACATTGCAGTTTAAACGTTACACCTTTCACTTTATAATTTTAGCCTGGAGTATTCCTGGATGAAGTTACAGTCTCTGTGGAGTGAATTTCCTGGATAAAGTTACAGCCTTTGTGTATTTGTATACCTCAAACAGTAAATTTCAGTTGGAAAATATGATCAAGCACTGTAGCTTCCTATAAGAAATATAGCTACACCACAGTACAAGATATTCAAACCCTGAGTGATTCATGTCTCATAAAACTTTATTTGTAGTTGCTATCAGATTTTGAATGCTCTAGGCAAAAGTATGAATTTTGTTCAGTGTGTGGAAACTAGAAAAGAATTTATAATGCTTTGGTAAACTATTTTATTTTAATCACTTGAAATTTTGGATAACTTTAAAGATTATTCATCAAAAATTATATGCAAAACATAGCCACTTAAGAGTCAACTGAGGAAATTTGATCTAAAAGTAATTCAGTAATTATACAATAAATCCTGCAATGCCAGTTTTACAATATAAGCAGTCATATTTTAAGCAAATATTAACCCTGTATCTCCTTAAATCCTACTCTCCCTTTTCTCCCCTTCCTTGTCCATTTTGAATTATAAGCCCTTCAAGGCAGGAACCTATCCGTAATCACAATTGCTCAAAGTCAGGCACTTCTCTCAGAGTGAGAGAGATTGGCAAGTCTGGTGCAGGTTTTTTGAATGCTTTGTCGCTTGTTCTACTTGCTTTGTCTATAAATATTTAAATAGATCCACTTAGGGAAAGAACATTAATAGCGGAAAAAAGCACAAAGGAGGGCTGTTACTCTAGGGAAGATTTGGCCTCAAGTAAGGCAAGACCTTGGCCGTCGCACAGGCGATCCAACAGATATAGCATTTCAACTTCTACCTTATGGCTCCCAGCAAAGTGGACAGATTATTTATTTATTTATTTATTTATTTAATGAATTTCTATCCCGCCCCTCCTGCGAACAGCTCGGGGCGGCTTACAACAATAAAAACGGAAATATAATACATAAAAACAATTTAAAAACCATCAACAATAATAACAATCATATAAAATTATTAAAACAGGGCCCAGGCTTCAATTTAAATAAGGTAGGGGAGCTAAAACGTTACATCTTTCACTTTATAATTTTAGCCTGGAGTATTCCTGGATGAAGTTACAGCCTCTGTGGAGTGTATGACTAAGTTCATACAGAATCTGTGAAAACTATGTAAGGAATGAAAGTTGCATTTGAGTACATCATAAACTTTACCTCACAACAACCCATGTGTATAGGGTTTTTAACCCATGAGGGTATTAACAGATGTGGATTTGTGGCACACAAAAGGTCATAGTCCTCAAACCAGGACAAACTCCCGAGTCCTTAGGAGAGGGAGGAATAAGAACCAAACTGAACCAACCACCAAACTGATCACTGAACCAAACCAAAGGCTGAACTGAACATATCCAACAGAAGAGCAGGTCATACAATCGGCATTTTTAGATACACGTTAAAGTTCCGGATGTTTCAATCTTCTAGGTTTACAAGTCCACAAGTAAGTTCCGGATTCATTTTTCACACACACACTGCCCTGAGGCAGTTCTGGGATGCATTCTTCACACAAACACTGCGATGAGGCAGCCTAAAGTAGTCGCAGCTGTACACGTGACAGGCTGCCATGGAAACCAAGTGACCACAGCTGCCTGGAGCAAGGCCGTTTACCAGGAGAACCTTTTACACACAAACGTTTTACAAGAAGTTTCACGCAGAAGTTCAAAGATCCGAATGTTAAAGATCTGGATGAGTGATTTAGACACTAGGGCTGATGCGGCAGCAGCTTTTACCGCGCCGCGATTCCGTTCCGCTATTTCGGAATTGCCCGCGCCACACCGCGACATTTCTGCGGATATTCCGCTAATTCCGCCGGAATTCTGCAAATCGCGGAATTGCAGAAAAATCACGGAAAAATCGCGGAAAACCACTATTCCGCGATTTTTTGGCGCTGGCGGAATTGCGGAAATAGCGAAAATGTCATGTTTCCACGATTCCACTAAGTTGCGGAATTAAATAAGCGGAACCGCGGAATGAAACCGCGGAATTAAAGCCTCTGCCATGCCATTCCACTAATTGCGGAAACACTGTTTCCGCCGGAAATAGCTACCGCTGCGATATTCCGCTACAGCCCTATTAGACACACAAAGTTCTGGATGTTACAGCAAACATCCAGGAGAAATGTGTGCCTAGAAACACCCAATGTCTGAACTCCACAATGACTGGGAGAAGCAACTGCTTCTAAGCCCTGAACAAATAATGAACATTAAAACTTTACATTTATGAGACAAAATTTACATCTTTCAGTTCAAATAAAAATGAAGAATTACATACATGTTACACCTCACAAAAAGAATGAAGCCCTACAGAAGGGAATTTTCCAAGAGATTGGTTTATGAGGACCATGGCGTTAATGTAAATGATAAAATAGCACAGAACAAGGTAGGTAGCTAATCTCTCTTCATGTCACAGCTGACAAAATAAAGTTATCTGGGGAAATTTCAGCCTAAGATTAAAGAGATGATGAACCAAATCCCACCCTTAGTCATACTGTCAAATTTAGAAAGGGCCAGTTGTGCTTCGCTGCTTTTCAGAATGTACAAGTGGAAGGAAAGAGAAACCTCTCCTTATTGCATCAATAGGATGCAATTGAAGTCCAGTACTTGTAATCAGCCTCCCATGTAAATGGGAGAAGAGAGACTGGATGCAGGCAAGATAGGGTTCGTCTCCAGACAGCCCCAAAAGGTTGACCTGGTATGCAGGGGGACACAAACTGGACTCCTTGGAAATGCTTAGCAGCAGGCACACTCTCCCTCTCGCAGGCGACTGGAGAGGCATTTTGCCCCTTTGAGGCACAGCCCCCCATGCTGCCCTCAGCCAAGCAACACAGTACAGCCATTTACTTGCCATTGTCAAGGGCTGAGTGCAAGGCAAAAAAGTGAGCAATTAATGGGGCTGAAGAATTTAACCGAATTTAAGAATTTAAAATGGGGTTTAACGTTTACAGAGTACTTTGAACACGAGAAAGCACTATCCAAGAACTCAGTCTTATTAGGTTTGGCAGTAGGGAATGCAATGCAACGCTTATCTTGGTACATTCATTCACTGGAATGTTTGAGTGTATAGACAATGCTAGTTAGACAACACTTAACACTGTAGAAAACAGCATATGGAAATTTGCAGGCAAGGTGCAAATTGCAGAGGATGACATTTGCTCACCCATAATTTAGTAAGAGCCTTAATATATTATTTATTCATTTTTTAGTCATCTGCAGTAGGTTATTTACCTGGAATATCTAACAGCAGGGGGTGGAAATTTGGATTAAATCTATAACTGCATGGAATGGGCCAATACAGATTAATCTGTACCAAACCGAAACAGCGCAACAAGCAAACTGTTTTAGTTCACTTCTAAGGTTTTGGGTTTTTTAAAATTACTGGGCATGTGTAAAATGGCCACCAGACTGTTCTGCACATGTGTACCCTTTTCCAAAATAACAACGGCAGCATTGCCACCATTTTTGAAAAGGGCAGCCAGTCTGCATATGCGCTTTTCCAAAATGTGTACCAAATGGCGGTGAAGCTGCCGCCACCATTTTCAAGGTGCATAGCGGCCATTTTGTGCATGCAAAGTAATTTTTTATTTTTTAAAAAAAATGTAATTGATTTAGATACGGATCTGTAATACAAATCCGCATTTAAACCGAATAACTTTGGGAAACGAAACAAAAATAAACCAATATGAATTTACATCCAAAAGAGCACCCCTAGCTAATAGCTATGATCCACCCAATACTTATTCTGGATCACATTTTGGTCGATTGCAGCCTTTGAGTGTATCTTTTCTTATCTTGCCCACTTTAAGGACTTGTTCACATGTGAGTACATTCTTATGAAGCAATAAACCCCAAACTTGCTTTATCCTCACTTGTGTTTACATGCAGAGGGGGTGAAGTGAGGGTGAAAAAGGGGAATACTACAATATAGGGATAGACGACTGTGGTTATTACAGATCTATCCAGGGGCGTAGCTAGGTTGGAGTGGGCCCAGGGACAAGAAATGAGTTGGGCCTCTGTTGTGGAGCTCTGGCACAAACATGTGAAGCACAAGTGCACGGCTGCAGTAGCAGCAGCAGCTGATCGTGCACGCTGTCTCCTGTGCCATTGCTATTCTCCATGCACTACCACTTGGAGTTATCATTTTATCCTTGAACACCTTGCTATCAATGTTGTGAGGAAAACAGTAAACTCTGATTGACAAGGCACACCCAACAACATTCTCTTCTAAATAGCAGTGAAAGGAAAGACAGCAATAGCAAACACTGAACATCTCTTACTGTTCAGAAGTTTTACATGCTTTCTACCCAAAACCCTCCTTCCTGTACAATAGAAATCCCTGCACTCACAGAGGTGGGAGCTTGGGAAGGGAAAATTGAACCTGCTGTCCAACTACAAGTCACATCTGTACACTCATACTGACTGGGCAGAAGAAATCAGAAATCCTGGACATACTAGTACTACAGTGGTGCCAAGTGTCAGATCTGAGCCATGGATCCCACTGAATCCCAATGACTTTTTCCACACACCCCCTTAAATTCCGCCATCCTAGTACAGATATAATAGACCCTAACTGCAAAAAATCAGTAGCCCTGCATGTTCGATTAATGCAGGAGGAAGAGACATTTGGGGTACATTTTCACTTGTCCCCACGCATGGAACAACAGGGGGAAACGGCGGTTACTCCATGGGCGTGGATGAGTCAGGGGTGAGTGGGAATGCGTGTGCAGCCATGTGCATGTCCCGCCCATGCACCTGTGCACCCACAGACTCCCCCACCTGTCTGAGCCATGTAAAAATAGCCTGTGAGAGGAGCCACTCGAAGAACAGAAGGTTGCTGCCTTGTAAGCAAGGTTCTTTGAGATGGCTCCTAACATTCTCACAACACCCACCCTTCCAGCCCCGCATGGAATTTTTTTCTTATATTCCTAGAAAGGGTTGGAAGGAACTGTCATTCAGAGGAGGAGAGTGCTTTTTATACTAGTGGTGCTCAAGACCATCATGTGGTCTGTTATTTGAATAGGGTACGTGCACAACCCAGTTGGGAGCCATCTCAAAGAACCTTGTTTACAAGGTAACAACCTTCTGATCAGCACATGGGGAGGAGTTGTTTGTAAACAAAGAGCTTTATCTCTCAGACTGATCAGGAGGCAGAGGCAGGTGAGCGACCATAGACAGGGAGGGGAGGCAGAAGATGGTTTCTCTGGGAAGGGGGGGGCTAGTGCGTGTGGGTTAGAGTAGGGGGGTGGCTGGGAGCCAGGACTCCTGGGTTCTCTGGGATGGGAGCGGGGGCTAGTGGGTTAGAGCAGGGAGGACTGGGAGCCAGAACTCCTGGGTTCTCTGGGACGGGAGTGGGGGCTAGTGGGTTAGAG
>QEPC01011901.1:3939343-3952512 GCA_003113815.1 Sphenodon punctatus | reverse complement strand
GCAGAGAAATCCCTTTGGGGTTAGGGAGAAATTGGGGGGGGGAGGCCTCGCCATGGGGCCATGTGACACATGCCGGCCCTGCCCCCAGGCAGCTACACCACTACATGGAGGGGAGGCAAAAGAACTTATTGGGGGAGAAGCTGGCTGCAGCCTGCCAGTGCCGCCTAGCCAGGCAAGCATGGGGCCCCAGCTGGTCGCCCACCCTGCTTCCCTGCTCTCCTCTCCCTCTGTCCGCACCTTGCCAGAGGGAGCGAATCCCTGGGGGAAGGGCGTTGTTTTGGTCACATGCGCTCACGCAGCCAGGAAGTTAATTCAGTGCTTTCAATCGGGGCTGGGGAGCGCTGCGGGAGGCATAAAGAACTGGAACGGCTGCTGCTGCTTCTGCTGCAGGGACCCACATGATGCAGAGGCTGCTCTGAGTGCCTGGCTGGTCCAGTCCAGCAGTATATTGCGGCCCCTTAGACTCATGGGCCGCCTAGGCTTACGGGCCCCAGGACAATGGCCCCTCCTGTCAGTATGATTCCTACGCCCCTGGATCTATCCCTTCGCCCTAGCTGCCCCCCACGTCTGGAACTCCATGCCCACATCTGCCTCGCCCCCCTCCCTTCGTACCTTCAAATCCCTCCTCAAGACCCACCTCTTTCGCTCTGCCCTCCCTGACTTCTCACTCCCCTCACCTAGCTCCTGCTGATACCGTCCATCCAGTACAATCTGTTACCTGAGGTCTGTGTACTCATATCCTCACCACATGGACCAGCCAGCCATCATTCTCGATGTAACCAAGTCAAGCGCATGCACATGGGACCTCGCATCTTCGTGAATGTTACACTCCTTGTCTCTCCCTCTGTTCCCCTTCCTTCGCCTCTCCCTACCCCCGCCCCCCTGTCTCTCAGATTGTAAGCCCTAGGGCAGGGACCGTGTCTATTGAATTAATTTGTAGGGCACCAAGCACATTGCTGGTGCTATATAAATGCTTGATAATCATCATCATCATCATCATCATTCAACTGTAGCAGAGATTATGTTAGAAGCCCAATTCGGCCATCTAATCCAATACAACTGAACATGTGGTAAGTCTACATTTTTGTCAATCAGTATCATTCTCTTATCTCCTTCGCATAGGAAAGAAAAAAAAAAGTGGCATGGAAAACTAATGGATAATGCTTTAAAATGTCAATAGAGAGCATTAAAAACAAACAAAAAACCCAAAAAAACCCCGACAAAAATGTATTCAAATGGAGAACAGAAAAAAAAATGATGTCTGGTTTAGACTGGGTACATGGTGACCTGCTCTTGGGCACAGCAGAACAAAAGCATGAAAGCAAATTATAGAGCTCCATTTTGTTACACAATATTCCATTAGGGAACTAATTAAACAACCTGCACTAAATGCAGCACATCAACAATACCACACATGACAGGGTAGCATTACCAAAGATGTACTATATGCTCACATAAATAATTTTAATATATTTTTTTCTTTCCTCAATATTTAGGCATAAAAATCTTCTCTCCCATTACGTCACTCAAAGTAGTTTTTTCAGCTCAAGCCAGTGTTCACACTCATGCTGTTGCTGATAATGGATCTTGTGTCAAAGACGTGAGAGTAAAGGACCTGATAATAAGTGCAATTATAAAACATCAAAAATGGTAGATCAAAGTGGATTTCCTTTATTCCTCTGTGTACAGTCACTTCACGGTTTTCTGATGTTGTCATGTGGCCCTGACAGAATATATTAATTTTCTCCATTATCATAGCAACGAGAATGGCACACTTCACAAGCAGCCGACAAATTCAGAGCCTATTTATTACTGCCTTACTTTATATCACTTAGTTTATAATAAAAAAACCTCAATTATTTAAAAAAAACAACCCCCAAACATATTTCCCAGCGATATTTAAACATGCTGACAGCCATCAAATAGTTAGTAACTTTACAAAGAAGGCCAATTCAGGGACAAGATTTTGTTCTCTCTTAGTATTACCTTCCTTTAGAAGGAGGTATAGAAAACTTAATGAAAGCAAAACTTAAGTCCCTTCAATAATCAATCAGTTTTAGTGGAGCTTGTAAACTTTAATTGGCATTTGCATATGTCTAATCTAATTTCCCTACAGGAAAATAACCATTTTCTGCAGTGAGATTAGATGTTAACAACGAGACATTCGCCCACACCAGGTGGGTATCCACCTGTCCGTTTCTTAGGTACTGCCACCATCCAGCGGACCCTCCACTCACAGTTGGGTCTCAGGAAATGCAGAGCATGCCATGTGGGCGAATGTGCACCCACTTCTGTGTCCTGTCCACTAGGCTGTTTGCAGTGCCTCTGCGTGTACAGGACACCAGCACCATAAAATTGCGGGCAAAAATCCTAGAGCATCTGAGGAGTGACCACTTCCTGCTTCTCTCTGCTCTCACTGGCACTGTGAATGAGTATGGATTGGTACTAGAACGTGAGATAGTATGGATTGGTAACTTCATACCCAAAATCCACCTTACAGGAAACAAGCATTAGAAGCTACGGCAGCTAGCTTGTTTCACCACCCTCTCACTACTACCCAGAGGGTAGCATGACTCAGCTCCCTGGCACACATCACAACAATAACTGAAAGTGAGTTTCTGGAATGAAACTTGCCATGGAAGAAATATAGAAGATGGCTTTGCATGGGATGGTCCTCAACAACAGGATAGGGTCAACTACACAGAAATAGAAGGTTGTCAGTGGGTGTTAACAGACATAACGTGAGCCATTTTGGGCCCACTCTGACCCAGCTGGGCCAGCGTCACAGCATTATTATATTATAAGCATTTATATAGCGCCAGCAATGTACAAAGCGCTTACAAAGAATAAGATAGACATGGCTCCTGCTTGAGAGTTTACAATCTAAAGACAGAGGGAGGAGAGACAGGGAAGGGGGGAAACAGAGGGAGACACAAGGGATGCAACATTCATGAGGATGCGAGAGCTCAGGTACACATTCTTGACTTGGTTACAGTAACTTGGGAGTTTGCAGATAACAGGTGCTTTGCAGAAGTTCGGAAGGGTGGAGCGGAAGAGGTGGGTTTTGAGGAGGAACTTGAAAGCGTGGATGGTGACGGCAAGGCGGACGAGGGCAGGGAGGGAGTTCCAGGAATGCAGGGCAGCGAGGGAGAAGGTACGAAGGCGGTTAGGGGAGCAGGAGAGACGTGGGAGGGTGAGGGAGGGGATCATCATCAATCTTCATCATCATCATCATTATTATTATTATTATTAAACATTTATAAAGCGCCAGTTGCAACCTGGCGCTGTACAGAACATACAATCACATGCGGTCCCTACCTGTGGCTTACAATCTAAAAGACAAGGAGGGGGAGACAAGGAGAGGGGACAGCGGGAGAGACATGGGAGAAGACAAACAAACATTCAGGCGGATGCGAAGTCTCAGGTGCGTGTACTTGGCTTGGTTATCATCTTTTTATTTATATCCCGCACTCTCCTGACCTCAGGTCAGCTTGAGGCGGCTCACAACAACAACGAAATAACATTTCTGGGTTATATCCCACACAGGGGACCTAGATACAATAATATATTAACCACTAACATTACTGGGTTAAATCCCACACAGGGGACCCAGAACACAACAATACAATATAGCAGCTCAATCAACCCCTTAAATACCCATCCTGACCCTTCACAGTTCATCACACATAATTAATTAAACATAAATTCCCCTCAAAGGTTCATACTGGTCCCTGCTCACACCAGGGATGGAGGAGGTGCAGAGTGCTCAAGCAGGAGTTCGGAGGGAGATCAGGGCAGAGAGGTAGGGCGGAGTGAGGTTGTGAAGGGCTTTGTAGGTGAAGATGAGGAGCTTGTGCAGAATACGCTCGGGAAGAGGGAGCCAGTGGAGAAAGGAGAGGAGAGGCTGCACGTGGTCAAAGCGACGGGCTAGGTGGATGATCCTGGCAGCAGAGCTTTGAACAGAGACGAGGGAAGAAAGGTGAGAGCGGGGAAGGCCAGCGAGGAGGAGGTTACAATAGTCGAGGCGTGAGATGACTAGGGCGTGGATGAGAGCTTTGGCAGAGGAGACAGACAGAAAAGGGCGGATCTTGGCAATGTTGTTGAGGGAGAAGCGGCAGGATTTGGCAACGGAGTCAATGTAGGGTTTGAAGATAAGGTGCGAGTCGAAGATGAAGCCCAAGCTGCGAGCTTGGAGGGCAGGGAGGATGGAGACCCTGTCAATGGCAATTGACAGGGAAGAGGAAGGATTGGGAGGGAGGATAAGGAGTTCCATTTTCACCATGTTCAGTTTGAGTTGGCGTGAGACATCCAGGCGGAGATATCGGAGAGACAGTTAGTGAGACAAGCTTGAACAGAGGGGGAGAGGGAAGGAGTGGAGAGACAGAATTGAGTGTCGTCAGAGTATAGGTGGTATTGGAAGCCATGGGAGGCAATGAATTTGCCTAGAGATTGGGTGTAGATAGAGAAGAGGAGCGGGCCAAGGACAGAGCCTTGGGGAACCCTGACCGAGAGGGGTAGGGAGGAGTAGGGGGAGGAGTTAGGAAGAGATACATTGAAGGAGCAGTCGGAAAGGTAGGAGGATAACCAGTCGAGGACAGAGTCCCGGAATCCCAGGAAGTGAAGCGATTCAAGCAGAAGTGAGTGGTCAACAGTGTCAAAAGCAGCAGAGAGATCAAGGAGGATCAGAATAGAGGAAAGGCAGTTGTATTTAGCCACAAGAAGATTGTTGGTGATCTTAGCAAGAGCGGTTTCAGTGGAGTGAAGGGGGCGGAATCCAGATTGGAGTGGGTAAAGGGAGGAGTTGGCAGAGAGGAGGTCGAGGCAATGGGAGTAGACAACCCATTCAAGGAGCTTGGAAGGAAAAGGGAGGAGCGAGACAGGATGGTAATTACAGGGTTCAGAGGAATCCAGAGTGGACTTTTTGAGGATGGGGGAGACAGTGGCATGTTTAAAGGCAGAGGGGACGGAGTTGGTAGAGCGGGAGAGGTTCATGACGTGCAGGAGGGGAGGAGCGACAGTGGAAGCAATGGAGGTCAGGAGGCGGGAAGGAATGGGGTCGAGGGGGCAAATGGAGGGGTTGGAGGAGGAGAGCAGGGAGGAGATTTCCTCAAGGGAGGCGGGAGGGAAGGAGGACAGGAAAGAGGTGGGGGGAGGAGGGAGAGGGGGGGGAATGGTAGTGCGAGAGGACTTGGAAGCGATATCCAGGCGGACCTTGTCAATCTTGAAAAAGAGAGCAAGATCCTGAGCAGAGAGAGAAGAGGAGGACGGGGTGGTGGTGGTGGTGAGAAGGGAGTCAAAGGTGGAAAAGAGGCGGCGAGGGTCCCGGGAGCAGGACTCAAAGCGCGAGGCATAGTACTGCTGTCTAGCGAGGGAGATAGCAGATAGCAAATGGTGGGGGTGAGCCAAGGGCGAGGGTTACGGGAGCGAGCCGGGCGGGAGGAGAGGGGGGCAAGGAAGGCGAGGGTGGAGGCGAGAGAGGAGTTGAAGGCGGAGATGGCACAATTGGGGGAGGAGGAGTAGGAGACTGAGGGGAGAAGAGGAGAGAGGGAGGAGGCAAAGTCCTGGGGCACAATGGTCTGCAGATCGTGGAAGGGACGGGGAGATGGGGGAGAGGAGGGGGAGCAGTGGGAGAAGTTGAAGGAGGCAAGGAAATGGTCAGAGATGGGATGGTGTTCGAAGGAGAGATTGGAAATGGAACAGTTCCTAGAGATCAAGAGAGTGACCATCAGTGTGGGTGGGGGAACAAGTCCAGAGGTGGAGATTAAAGGAGGAGGCTAAGGAGAGGAAGTGAGCGATGTAAGGTTGGGAGGGTGCATCAACATGAATATTGAAGTCGCCAAGGATGAGTGTGGGGATGTCGTCAGAGAGGAATAGGGTGAGCCAGGCCTCGAACCTGGAGAAAAAGGAGGAGAGGGAGCCAGGGGGGTGGTAGATAAAAGCAACAGGGAGATGGAGAGGGGAGTAGAGGTAGACGGAGTGAGCCTCAAAGGAGGGGAAGGAGAGAGAGGGGGGTGGGGTTGAAAGTGGCAGGAAGAGGCAAGGAGGAGGCCCATGCCACCATCCCAGCCTTCGGAGCGGGGCTGGTGAGAGGAGAGGCCTCTGTAGGAGAGGGTGGCAGAGGTGACAGAGTCAGTAGGGGAGATCCAGGTTTCTGTGAGGGCGAGAAGGTGAAGGGAGCGAGAGAAGAAAAGATAATGGATATAGGGGGCTTCATTAGCAGAGAAGCGACAGTTCCAGAGGGAGCAGGAGAATGGGAGTTGATCGGGGGGAGACAGGGAATGGGGATAAGATTAGGGGAAGGGGGATTGGTGGGAGATGGGCATTGGGGCAGAAGGGGAGGGGGCAAGAAGTGGTGGGGGGAGGAGAAGGAGGAGGTGTGGGTATGGTGGAGTGGGATGATAGGCATAGTGGGAGGCTGGAGGAGATGGGAAAGAAGTAGGGGGAGAAGCAGGAGAGAGGATATAGGGAGGGAGAGGAAGAGGGGAGGGAGGGGGGTGAGAAAGAATGACAGGCATCTTGGTGGGTCCACAGACACAGGATGGTACCAGGCAGGCACACAGGAACTTCCCTGGAGGATGCCTCGGTCTTCCAGAGTGGTTTTCTGGTTCAAACCATGTCGGGGGTAGCGTGCAGCTGGAAATGTGGGTACGGAATGAAGCGGGGTCACAATCTGGTCCCTGCAGCCACCCAGCTGGGTCACAGTAGGCAGAGCCAGTTGGGAATGTCTGATTCCGGCCTCATTCCTTGCCTGGTGTGGAGGGTTGCTATGGCGGCCAGCCATGGTTGCCTGTTATTGACAGTCATGGTTGCTAATCATGGCAGAGGGGTGGGGAGATGGTGGCAGCGTGGGGCCGGGTGGCCGCAAGTCACTTGCAGACCCCCCTTGCCAGCTGGGTCTGGCTGTGGTGATGTGTTCCCGCAGCCAGAACTAACACAAGCGGGATGACTGTGGTGCCGTCACTTCTGTTAACACCCACTGTGGCTTTCTGTTGTGGTGCAGTTTGAATTAGCAGCAAATGACAGGGTAAATGGAGGGCCTCACTACGTATGCGACCAATATTGCACAATAAATCCCTAGTTGATTTTGCTTTCACATCAATGCAAACTAGTAGTAACTTTCAAGGGCAGTAGAGGTGCCATAACATTGCACTGTACTCTCTATCAGATCAACTGGGAATTTGTCTCTGTGCTACTCTTAGAGGGAGGGAGATTGACTATGTAGTAATGTGACTGATTATGACAAAGTTATAAATATTTATTATATACAAGAAGAAGCCTGCGCTCCCATGTGCTACCAGCTCAATGCAAAACTATCTTGATTGTTAATATAAAATTGGATGCAGCAGCTTCATATTATACCATATGAGCATTTATGGTTATGATGTGCAGAAGTGATTTACATCTTCATTATTTCTCGACTATAAGAAATTGCTGTTGCTAGCACTTTGCAGAATAATTTGCTAACATTTAAGGAAGTTATGGTTAATACAATTTGAGCATAATGCACATTGGACAGATAGATTATAACCCTGCTGATACTGTATGCACAGTAATTAGTATTCTGACAACAGCTAATTATTTTAAATTTCAATGCTGAAAGATAATATCCACAAATATTTTAGTTGAAGGTAGTCGTTCAGTCCTTTCCAGTCTCAAAACAGCACAGTTTAAAAATGTATTAAGATATCTCTATTACTTTTCTCAATATTTTAAATTAATGGAACACCAATCAATAATGTGTCTGCTTTCTTTCAGGTGCTAATAAATATGCAACAACCAACAGCTACCATAAGTAATAAAATACATTTTATAAGTATACTATACTGTACAACAAAGGGTATTTTCATATGTGCCCGGCCTCCCAGCCCACCACGCTGAACCCCCCACCGGGATCCATTCCGGATCCCGTTCCGTGATCAAGCCAGCCGTCCTTTAGACGTGTCGACCTGATTACTGTAGGGAATCTGGGAGGGGTCAGGGCTGAGTGGCGCGACGTGCATCTGCACGGCCCCGCCCCCCATGCTCCCATGGACGCCTGCCCTTAGGGAGACAGGTGGGCGCAGCGGCCAGTGAGTCCGCTGAACCTGATCCCGTCCTGTGGTTGGGGCCCGATTCTGGGATGGGCCTGGGTAACAGTCGTTACCTGCGGCCATTCCCAGCCCCGTCCCAGATTGTGGCCAAACTAATTACGGTTATAGAGGTGAGGCCGGCCTCGCCTCCAGAACCGTGATCAATTTGATCCCAGCCAGGTGTTCACTGTGGTGAACATCGGACCGGGAGCAAACAGACGTTCCCAAGATTGCTGCCATGATACCGGATCCACTGTGGTTCACTGCGATTAGTAGCGATTTCGTAACGTCTGAAAATACCCAAATACAACTTAATAAAAAAACAAATTCATGTAAATTCAAGCTATCATCATCAAATGTGTCTCCAGATTATAGGAGTTTATTTGACTATGAACTAGAGCAGTGGTTCCAAAGCTTTTTGCCCGTGTGATTCAATTCTGAGACTTAAGTATCCCCTCACAAACAGAGACAGCAACCCCGCATGGCCGCTCAGGAGCCATGGAGCCCACTGCCCATCTGAAGGTGGAGTGGGGGGACTTCACTGATAAAATTGCCTGGATTCACCATGATTTCAACGCCATACTTATTACAATGGGAGAACCAGAGGCTCTGGAAGCCCTGCATTGTCCGATTTTATGGGATCAATTTCAGTCAATCTCACCCACTGATGCAAATGATGTTCTTGGGGCTGTAAGAGTCACCTCCTGTGAACTGGACCCATGCCCGTCCTGGGTGATCAAGGCCAGCTGGGAGATGTTGGGGTTGTTGCTGGTGGCAGTAGCCAATGCCTCCCTTCGGGATGGAAGGGTGCTGACTTGCCTCAAGGAGGTGGGGGTCCGGCCCCTTCTCAAACAACCATCTTTGGACATTGACTCCCTCGCCAGTTATCGGCCTGACTTTATCCTTACCTTTTTAGGAACAGTTATTAAACTTGGGTAATGGCTCGGTGGCTACAGGAGCATCTCAACCAACTCAGTTTTCTAGATCCCTCACAGTTCACCTATTGTCCAGGTTATGACACTGAGACTGCACTTGTGGCCTTAGTCGATGACCTCTGCCATGAATTAGACCAGGGTCATTTGACCCTGTTGATTTTGTTAGATTTATCAACTGCCTTTGATACCATTGACCATGAGTTGCTGGTGACTCATCTGCGAGACTGAGTCAGGGTGGGCGGAACTGTTCTTGAACGGTTCCGCTCGTTCCTGGCCAGAAGAACTCAGCGAGTAGTGCTTGGGGAACATTTTTCATCTCCTCGGGACCTCTCGGGTGGAGTCCTGCAGGGTTCCATCTTGTCCCCTCTTGTTCAACGTGTATATGCAGTCGTTGGGTGAGGTTGTGCGGAGCTTCGAAGTTTGGTGTCATCAATATACTGATGACACCCAATTCTATCTCTCTTTTCATCGGACCCAGACCCTGCAGTCATGGTGCTTACTAGATGTCTGGCAGCTGTGGGAGACTGGATGAGAGTGAGTAGACGGAAGCTGAATCCCGGCAAGATGGAGGTGATGCTAGTGGGGAAGGTGGTGGGTGTGGTGACCCCCATCATCGATGGGGTTCGTCTCCCACTGGTCCCTCAGGTTCTGAGCCTGGGAGTGCTCCTTGACTCATAGCTCTGCCTAGATGCCCAGGTTGGGGCTGTAGCAAGGAGTGCTTTCACCAATTACATCTGGTGCGTTGGCTTCGGCCATATGCCTCCGTCTCCGACCTGGCCACTATCATCCATGCTTTCATTACCTCAGGACTGGGCTACTGTAACGCGCTCTACCTGAAGCTGCCCAAGGTGACGGTCCAGAGACTGAAGCTGGTGCAGAATGCGGTGGTCTGCCTTCTTACGGGGACGGGTTGCCGGAAGTACATTACACCGGTGCTCTATTCTCTGCACTGGCTGCCTATAGTCTTCTGGGCCCGATTCAAGGTGCTGGTTCTTATCTATAAAGCCCTACATGGCTTGGGCCCCATTATCTGCAGGATCGCCTCACTCCCCGTGCCCTTGATCGGCCCCTGCAGTCAGCCAGGAGCGCTTTTCTTGAAGTTCCCCGGGTATCCCGGGGGGCCTCTATGGAGAGGGCGTTTTTCGTTGCCGCCCTGAGACTGTGGAACTCCCTCCCAGCAGAGGCCTGGGTGGCCCCAGACTTTCCTTCCTTCAGATGTCCATGCAAGACATGGCTGTTCCACCAGGCTTTTGGCAAGGGAGATGGGTGGGGGTCTGGGGTGGGCTTTTTAAATGTGTTTTGCTGCTTTTTGACATCCCTCTCCCCACTGTGGGAAGACTGTGTTTTCCCTCTTTTGTTTTTGCCCCCTTTTTGTTATTTTATTATGTATTTTATATATTATATATTTTATATTGTAAGCCGCCCCGGGCTGCCTTTGGTAGGAGGGGCAGGGTAATAAGTGTTTCAAATAAAATAAATAAATGTGCGCTCCTCCTGTGAGCCATGGAGCACCCACTCATGACCACGCATCGAGCACTGCTATGAAATCTGTAGTGCTCCTTGTGGGGGCAAGCCAAACAGCTCCATGGCAACAGGTGTCCACAGAGCCCCTGTCCATATGAACTGGGGTGGCCAACCATGCCAGCAGACTCAACCACCACTCACGGGCACTGTGGGGAAGGGACACAGTCTTTGCAAGTCACAAGAACTGGCCGGGAGCACGAAGGAGCCCAGGTTCCCCAGTGCCTGCACCAGGAACAGGTCAATTGCAAAGGCCAGTCCAGCACACTTCCCTCTCACCCCGATTCATGGCAGAGGGAGTGCGTGGCAGCTTGGCTCTGTGGCTGCGGTAACCACGCTGGGAGCCACCCATTTGAATACCTACCCACGCACTCCACCTGAGTAGGTGCTCCATGGCGGTGCCACTCAGTGGTTACAAACACTGCCCCCATCACCTTGCTAGTTTAAAAACACCCAAAGACATGCAAAGTATATTAGATATAAGTCTGGATCTCATTTACACAATCTGCAGATAGTGTGACCCCACCTGGGCACCTGACCCACAGTTCGGACACCTCTCAACTAGTTATAAGGCTAGATGTTGAGATGGTATAAAGAGGGATAGCTCCATTGCCTTCAATAGAGATATGCCAACACACATCAGCCAAATATTTGCCTATGGATTTTCAATATTCATCCTCTTCTGCTAATGATCAAAACATTTCTACTGTACTGAATGCAAAATGTTTGTGTCTATAAATTCATATGTATACATAGAACACATTCAAATATCTCTCTCTCTCTCTCTCTCTCACACACACACACACACACACACACACACACACACACACACACTCTACTCTGAATAAAAAAATCACACACTCCAGCTACAGGTAAGCTGAAGAGAATCCATTTTTAGGATGGGCAACTGGTTTGTTTGAAATAGAAAAAAAATATTTGTAGCTCTTGGTTTAAAATATTTAAAGAGTTTCTGAGCTTTTTGACCAATTTAAAACAAAAGAGAAAATGGGTTCAATTAGTCATGATGTTGCATTGATACATTAAGATGCTGCACACAGCAGGAGGAAGCTTTGCTGTACAGCACTCCCCATATTGGAAGGATATAGAAATAAGTCCCACTAAGCATTCCAATGCACAGCCAAAGACAGATACCTAGCTGCCTATCCCTGTGGGAAGGGATAGCACTTGGTGGAAATTTCACTGGATGCATGAACAATGATTCACTTCTATAAATGACGAAGAGTCCTCTAATCACTGAGCAACTGAGCCCTGTGCAAACGGGTGCCATTATCAAGAAGCACTGAGTGTAAACCATATCATTCAACTGGGTCAACTAGCCTGCGAATTCTCATAACAGTAAGAAACCATCCCAGCATGCTGCCAAACTGTGGCAATTAAAAATGCTCATATAGGCTAGAGCTAGATGCTAGCAAGGAAGTAAAGTGCATAGGAAGATGATCATCTCTGAGTAAAACTATGAAGTTACTGTGCATGCTACTGCTGTGGACAATTGGAATGGCTGTACTTTCCCCTTCTTTGCAGCTTGATTATTATCAATCAAGGTTGTTTGATAGGTTCACTAACAGATAGGCCTCAAATGACATGTTGCAGTTTTTGACAATTCCGTCAAACTGCCCATCCATTGTCGTTTTCTAACGTGGCATCCCCAGTCAAGTTTGATACTTATTCCGATGTTTGTCAGAAAGTGTTGCAAGTGTCAGAAAATGCTGTAAAATGTCGGAAAGTGCATCCCTGGAAGCATAAAAGGTGGCTTCCCTCCCCGCCCCCCCATTTGCTCCCTTCCTCTTTCAGGGTAAGCTAGTGTATCTACTTCATAGAACATACTACCGTCTATATTTCTTAAGTTTATTTGCTACTGCACGTTGTATGCACCCCTTGACTTGCCCTCTCTCCTGCATTCCATCCCATCCCCGGAAGGCTGGGGAGGTGGTGTAGCGATTGTTTTTAGAGAGGACTGGCCTGTTAGGAGGTATCCAGTCCAGGAGATTGTGGGTATTGAGGCACTTCACATGGTGTTCGATTTAGCTGGGGGTAAGCTAGGGGTGCTGCTGGTATACCGGGTCCCTTCCTGTCTGGCGGCATCCCTTACTGCTCTAGCAGAGCAGGCCTCGGAGGTGGTGCTGGGCTCCTCTAGGACTTTGGTTCTGGGGGACTTCAACATTCACGCCGATGCCGGCCTTGTCGGGGCGGAGCGAGAATTCATGGCAACCATGAATTTGTCCCAGGAGGTTATCTGCCCGACCCACGTGGGGGGGCACACCCTCGACCTAATCTTCGATTCTGGCTTTGAGACAGGGGGTCCGGGTGTGGGGGAGGTTAGGGCAGTGCCCTTGTCATGGACGAATCATTATCTCCTTCAGGCCAGTCTCTCAGTGCACCCCCTCCAGAAGGGGAAGGGACCAGTTAGGGTAGTCCGCCCTCGGAGGCTGATGGAACCCCAGCAGTTCCAAGAGGTCCTGAGGGAGTTAACCTTGGACCTGGATGGTCACTCTGTCGATGAGCTGGTTCAGCGTTGGAACAGCTTGCTGGAGGAGGCCATTGACAGGGTGGCTCCGAGGCGCCTTCTGCCTCGGTCTCGTCACCGCAGGACCCCTTGGTTTACTGAGGGGCTGCGGTGTATGAA
>QEPC01011901.1:3912335-3937993 GCA_003113815.1 Sphenodon punctatus | reverse complement strand
GGATGATATTGGACGCAGATCTCCGCCTGGAGTGGCAGGTGGAGGCAGTCGCGAAGGCTGCTTTCCGCCAGTTGCATCTGGTGCGGAGGCTATGTCCGTTCGTCTCCAGCCTGGATCTGGCCTCCCTCATCCATGCCTTCGTCACCTCGAGGCTGGACTACTGCAATGCGCTCTACGTGGGGCTTCCCTTGTTCCTGGTTTAGAGGCTGCAGCTAGTGCAGAATGCGGCGGCCCGGCTCCTTTTGGGAACAGGTCGTCAGGAGCACATAACACCTGTGCTCCGGACTCTGCACTGGTTGCCAATAGTGTGCCGAGCTAGGTTCAAGGTTTTGGTGTTAATCTATAAGGCCCTTCATGGTCTGAGCCCCTCGTACCTCAGGGACAGCCTCACCCTCCACGCCCCAGAGCGGCTCCTTTGGTCTACCGGAGGTGACTTCCTGGAGGTCCCCCACGTAAAACGGGGGGCCACAATGGAGAGGGCATTCTTGGTGGCCGGGTCATGCCTTTGGAGCTCCCTTCCAGAGGAAGCTCACCTGGCCCCAAGCCTGTTGACATTCCGGCGAAGCTGTAAAACCTGGCTCTTCGCCCAGGCCTTCGGGGGGGTGGGGTTAGAGGGTTTTATATCCCCTATCCAATTTATTGTTTTAATGTCAAATTGTTTCCCGGGCCCTGTTTTAATATCTGAATTGTATGTTGAAGTATTTTAAAATGTTTTATATATTTTTATATGTATATTTTTCATTGTTGGAAGCTGCCCCAAGCTGTTCTCAGGAGGGGTGGGGTACAAATTTTAAAAATAAAATAAATAAATAAATATCCCTCTCATCTCTTCTCCTCTCCGTGTCCTTGCCTGCTGTTCACTGTCCCTTCTCCTGCATAAAAACATCCCCTGCATGGCCTCGTTTCCTAGGGCTCCTCATCCCGATTCCCCAGTGCCTCCCAGTATGGAGGGGCAGCATGCCAGGGTCTCCATGGGTCCCATGTGCCCCCCCCCCAGGCCCTCTGAACGCCCCTCCTGCTCCCCATGTGTCCTCTCTCCCTGGAGCTTACGAAACCCGGGGGACTTCAGCTGGAAAGCTGAAACCAGGGGACTTAAAGGGGGAAACGCTTGCAAAAGCCAGAAACGTCTGCAAAATGACAAATATATGTTAATTGTCAGAAATGTTGCTATATCGGAAACCGTCGCAAAATATTAGAAATTGTCGCAAACCAATGACAAATGCCATCAGAATGCAGAAATGTCAATAGAAAATGGTGAAATGACAAACAATGCTGTCGCTTCAGACCTAGAGGCTATTTTGTTCGGAAACACTTATAGCCAAGAACTCATGTTCACTATGATTTCCCCATTGCTACCAATGAGGAAAACACAACAAACACGGGTCTCTGCTTACAGGTAGGCCCTATGCACATCAATGGAAGGTGCAACTGTGATACCAACCATATACTTCTTTCTTGGCATGAGTAAAAGTGGGAGCTGTTCATTATTCTGTCAGCATAATGGTAATGGATGATGGCTAGTAATGGTTCTTTGCCCATGACTCATCTTTTTATCTCGTTGAATGCCCCTGAGTAATTGTTTCTTTGTGTGGATTTTGAAGAATAGCATTCACTACACTCTGCAAGATTTCGGACTTGAAGTGCTGAATATTTGTCTGGTAATGTATGGAGATTTGAATGTTGCTTTAATGTGTAGTGTTGAACTCAGCTTGGTCTCTCTTTCTGACACTCCCTCTTAGTCCTTCATCAGCATAAGAAACATAGTTGGGAAACATGGGAAAGGGGACATGATAAACGCTTACAATTCAGGATAACCCTGAGCTTGTTCTAATTTGCTCCTTTGGTTTAGGATAAGCAGGTGGGTTACATTTTAACTAGTCCCCTTTCTCGCAGTACAAAGGACTGCAAGTAAGCACTGAGTCTTTAGTTTTATTTTCTCCGATTTTTTTTTTAACCCTTTCCATATCTAAAAGATAGAGGCAGTGCTCTTAGACAGATAGATTTAGGAAAGCTGGGGACCCATGCAAAATGGTGGAGCGGGCCTCTTCCTTTCATAGGAATGTTTGATGAACACTCACTGGCCCTTTTTACACAAGATGCACACATGCAGGGATTCGTGTATGCATGCGTGGGTGAGTCCTGTGGGTACAGCGGCAGCAACATCGGCAGCATGCCTGCATGTTCTGGCAAAACATGCATGCCCACCCACCTCCACGCACGAAGCAACCGGCAACAATGCTGGTTGCTCTGTGCGTGGGGACGTGTGGGGGGTGCCAGTGTGCACTCGCTACCCCACACACCTGCGTGCACACTGACCCCCCCAGCACGGCCTGTTTAAAAAGGGCCACTGACTCACTCATTAGAAAAAAAGAAAACGTTACCATAATTAATGTTTGATGTTCAGTTAAACAGAACATCCTCTTTAGGCAGGGTTGTAGCTAGGTGGGAAAGGGCCCTGGTGCAGACAATGAAATGGGCCCCCTGCTGGGACACTCCACTCCAGTTTGCATATACATTAGGGGTGTGCAACAGGCCCCCATGTCGTTTTTGTTATTCAAAAATGTCATTTTCGTTATTGTTATTAACAATAATGTCGTTTTTGTTTTTGTTATCATTTTTGTTACCGTTTTTGATATCGTTTTCATTATCGGTATCGTTTTTGTTATTGGTATCGATATTCATTATCGTTATTGATATCGGTACCATTTCAAACAAAGATTTTATTTTTGGTATCGGTATTATTTATTCCTGTGCATAACTAATATTTATCTAAAACTAAGGGAGACAGGGGAAGGGGAAAGGAAAACTATCTATTATCTAATCATTTATCTATATAACTATTCTAATCTAATCTATATGTCTATAATACATATCTATATCTAATCTATACTACCTATCTCTATATAATGTACAGGGGGGAAAGGGGTAGGGAAAGGGAGAAGGTAAAATGTAGGGTATGAGGAAGGAAAGGTATTCGTGGGAATACCAAATAAATAAATAAATAAATAAATACTACAATGAAGACTAGGGAGGATTTTTTATGTGCAAGCACCACAGTTCTGTAAGCGCAACCTGACAAGCAGAGCTCACACACAACAGAGAGAAAAAACCTGTGCCTCCCATTATAAAGGGTTGCAGTGCCCTCCCCCAGAGCCCCTCTGATTGGTTGTGGGAGGCAGCAGGCATTGAGCAATCACAGAGTCCCATGAGACTGCTGGGGCCTACTTGTGCTGCTCATTGGCCAGGGATACATCCATCAGATACTGCTGAGCTGCTCATCCCTCCCAACACAGGCACGGTTCAAGAGTTCAACCCTGTTAAGACTCCGAGCTGTTTGCTCCCTCCTCCCCTCTCTACATTTTCCCTCCAAAACCCAACTGCCACAGCACTTATAATGATGACAATGATAACAACATTGTCGTTTTTGTTTCTCATTATCGTTTTTGGTATCATTTCTGGTATTGGTTTTGATATAGATATCGGTATCGATATCATTACCAGTATCGGTATTCTCAGTTGACGTTTTTGGTATTCTCGGTTGTTGTTTTCGTTATCGTTATTGTAATAACAAAAACGACATGCTCACCCCTAATATACATTCTATATGCATATGTTCCCCCCGCCCCCGGATTATGGGCCCCAATGCAGGTACACCTGCCAAAGCTAATGTAGCTATGCCTCTGTATTCAGGGGTCGGTGGTGCTTCCTGCATTGCAGGACCTCTCAGCTTATATGTTACACATATGTTGTCATTTGTAGTTCAACTCTTGTGTTGGGGAGGAAACCTCCTGAATTACTGCAGACCCTTTGGGCCTGCATTTTACACCAGTTTTTCTCACTCATGCAACATGGTGTAATTTTCATGATCCCCATGAATTGAGGGGTTCCATTTGCACGGATCAAGCCCTGTGGATAGATCCATGTTTAGGGCCCAATCCAGGATGGCATGTGCACCAAGCACGCATCATGTGCACCCCGAGTACAGGATGTGCGCACACGGCATACACTTGGAGCACACATTGCATGAATGTGCTTGGTGCAGGCATGTACCTTGGACTGACCCCTTTGTCACTTAAAAATCAGATGATTTGTAATTTGTCTTCTGGAGTCGGACTTCAACGGAAAAAATATAATTGAAACAGAAATTAGGCAGCACACTACCTATTCTTCCATAACCACATTGTAAGATATGATGAACTTATTTGTGTTATCTGGGTGGTAATTATTCCCTGCAACTAAGTAGCCATATCTAAGAGGAAATTCATATCCTTAATTCTTTTAAGTGCTTTTTGTGTCAGATTAAATATTAATATGAAGTACAGCTGTGCTTTTCATCTTCTGCAAGTTCCCTCTTATGAATTGTTGAATAACACTCCCCCCGCCTCTCATTTCAAAGGACGCACCACACTGGTTTTCCACATGAGGTCACACACCTGAGTCGACGGAGGACCTTCATGACCTCCGCATTAGATTTAGTTTTTCTTTAAAGCCAATCTAGCTTAACTATATATAGCTTAACTATAATAGGACATCCTCTTCAGGCAAGGGTGCAGCTAGGTGGGAATGGCCCCTGGTGGACAGAAGATAGGAGTAAGCTGCGGGGTCACTCCATCCCAGTGGGCATATACATTCCACATGTACGCGCACCCTGCCCCCAGGGTCAGGGGCCCCAGTACAAGTGGACCTAACATAGCTACACCCCTGCCTTCAGGGGTAAATATATATTTTTAAACAGCTATACCCAGCTTAGCAGATAAAACATTATACTAAAGGATCAGGAACTTGAGCGGAGCATAAGTTGCAAGACCCAGTCAAAATGCGGGTGACATATCTTACTTGTTAGCATGTGACTTTGTATTAAATATAGAAGCACCTGAGGAAATCAATTAAAATTACTTTGCCTGAGTTTGAGACTGTTAGAGGAGCAGAAAGGCAAGCAGCAAAACTCTCGAATTAAAGATGTATTCTATGAGAGAGAATACAATTATTATAAGGCATACAACTCTTAACTGCCTGCCTGCTGCATACCACTACAAATTCAAATGTAATCTGTTTCATTTAGAATCCTCTGCCTTCAGCCTTATAGAATATTGAACCATGATGAGCTACAAATTTCTTTGAAATGGGGAAGGAGAAACAGGGAAAAAAAATGTTCAAGTTAGGAGTCCTAAAAGTTTGCATGATAAGGACTCTGGGTGCAGTCACTCAAGCTGCGCACGCCTGATCCCTGTGTGGCTCCATGGTGGGCAAGCGCACCCGTCACACTGCAGGCCCAGCGTGAGGAGCTGGGCAGATGGGCGGCCCTCCTGCAGGGCAGATGACCCACTGTCGGAGGTCCTGCCATGGCCGGGATGGGCTGAGGCATCAGCCACATTAGCGGGTGCCCAGCTCTGCCCTGCCTCCCTCCCCTGGCCTGACCAAAGTCCTGTCTCCAGCCGTGATGTGCCAGCACATGATGGGTGACAGTGCCCACCACTCAAAGCTCACCATGTGGTGGGGTAGGGGAAGCCCCAGCACACAGGCAACCACTACACGGACAGCCTTATCCCATATGGGGTAAGGCTGCTATGTGACATATCCTCGGACTTTTCCTGAGGACGTAGCAGCCAGCTGATTTCCCCATCATGCTGCAGGTCAAACATTTGGCAGCAGCTGGTCACACAATGTACTGAAAATTATGAGGTCACAATTAAGGGGCAGAAATAATCCCTGAGATTGTATATTTTCAGCAGTAGAACATTTAAGAAAACACTTAATATCACAAGACTCCTGACATCCTTTGATTAACGCAGTGCTAGCATAATTCACCATTCCCAAGAACGGGTGATCAAGTTCTTCCAGTATCTCACTTGATACTAAAAGCAACAGAGAAACCAATGGCAGATGAGTAAAATAAGAGAGGTTTTTTTCTCCTCTCTTTTATTTTTAACTTTGCTAATGTTTCGCAAATGTTTCTGAACATGTGAAATTCGAAGGACCCTCAGTTGGGAAAATCTAGTTACATTTTTCTTACGAAAACATAAATAAGGCTTTGCCAGATCAAGCCCTCAAGTCCATAAAAGGTGAGTATGCAGGGCTGGCCTTAGAATTTGTGGGCCCCAGGGTGAAGATAAAATGTGGGGGCCCTGGTGGCCCCTCCCCCTTGAGGGCAACCTCTGCGGTGCCCTGAAGGTGGTCATGTTTGAGGCCCCACTGAGAGGGAGTGGTGCCCTCAAACCTGTTTTGGTGAAAACAGAGGCCACTGTGGGGCCCTCAGAAAGAGCGGGCCCCGGGGGTGGGGGCCACCCCAGGTTGCCCTGTAGTAAGACTGGCCCTGTGAATGTGTCCCCTAGAACCATGTGCAGAAGGAGCCTGTCCTGAAGAAAGGGATATCTTTCCACCAGAACTTGCAGAGACCTTGTTTTATGATGTGGGGTCTTAGTTAGGGGAAGAGATAAACACTGAAACAGTCAGGGAAAGATGCATGGCATGCCCTGTGTCTAACCCCACAGAAAATTGATGACTAGACTAAAGATGTTTAGCCCTCCTTGTATAATCCTAGGACAACGGTGAGGAACCCTTTCCTTCCCAGCGGCCGCTTGGAAAACTAGTACAAGGTGTGAGGGCCACATAGAATTTTGGGACGTCGGCCGCTTTTATACGAGGTGCTGAAAAGCGCCTCCGGAGTCCCGCGTTGAAAGAAAAGCCGCATGGGGAGTGTTTATACGCTCCCCGCGCCGCCGGAAGTGATGTGCTCCCCGTTGTCGGCAGCGCTGCTGCCAACAACACGGAGCATGTCTCTTCCGAAAGCGCGGGGAGCATGTAAACACTCCCCACGTGGCTTTTCTCTAAACGCAGGACTCAGGAGGAGCTTTTCAGCGCCTCGTATAAAAGCGGCCATAGGTGCTTAGTGAGGGGAGCACTCAGGAAGAGGCGGGCATAGATCATGGACCTGTCCTCTGTCATTGTGTGCAGGCCCTCTTCACTGCTCCTTTATTGTGAGCTCTGTTTTCCAGTGCTTGTGGGGAGGATGGATTCCAGGTGCCGGAAATGGGACACAAGTGAGCTGCAGGACACATTTGGTCCCCTGACCTGAAACTCCCCATTCCTGTCCTAGGACAATAGGACAAGCTGTGGCTTTAGGGTCTCTGGGAGCTTGGTCACCATGGAGCAGAACTGCCAAGGAACTGGCATGCTCATTGGAGGTAAAAGCTAAAGCACAGGAACAGGGTTCTATGTGGACAACAATGGCTACTCAAGATCCATGAGGCAGAAAAGGGCAGGCTTCATAACCTTTTGACATGCCTCTCCTTCACAGCTAAGCTTCCATAGCTCCAGCACATGTCAAACTCACCCAAATCATTTAAAGGCTTCCCCTTTCAAATACATAGATCTCAAAAGTGAACAACAGCTTGAAGCACTATTGTAATTAAGACCGAATCTTGTACCAGATGTCTAGAAAGAAGTCAAAGTAGTAAAGTACGGGGGGAAAGTGTATGGGTGATAGCACTGTGTTCCCATAGATTTTAATGTTGTTGTTTTTTAAAAAAAAATCATAATTGACACTAATTGCACTATTTACATGTTAATGAACACCACCTGTCCTCAGCTGGATATAAAAGAGGCTGACAATGTTTTTCTCTCACCTCATTGACAAGGAATTGAACATGTGTGATTTTATAGAGATAGGCTTGCCAAAACTAAGGCACTGATAATTAGCAGGACAATGTGGAAGCAATTAATGTCCTTCCCAATTTCCAAAAAAATGCAAACAATTTCTCTTGGCCTAACTCATTCTGGATTAATACAAGGCTGACCTCAGATTAGCGTGTTGTGAAAATAAATAGGTTCAGGTTCTGAATTCTAATTTATCTAGTTGTTTTTCCTAGTGAGTTGATATGGGCTGACTGAAATATCCACATCAAATAATTGTGTTAGTTCTTCGCCTGGCACAACTGAAACAGGTTATCAAGCATTTCTGTTTTGATTACTTTGTGGAACTCATCCGAATGCTTATTTCCTCAGCAGAACTACAGATGGTATGTCAGTAGAGCACTTAAAAAAGCTAACAGATGACTGCTAATGACTAGCACATCTTTGTAGTTATTGATGAATTTTCACAACCATTTTTTTTTATCAGTCATCTAAAGTCTTCAGAAATGCATGTGTAAAATACATATATCACAACAATGTTACAAATATAAAATCCCCTTTGGCTGAGATGTGCATTATGCGCCAAGTAGGGTGGCCATTGATGCATACTGAGAATACAGGACATGGGGAAAGAGAATACAAGACATTAGCAGGAGGAAGAGTGCTTCTCTCCACAGCCAGGGCTGAGAAGCAAGCGCTTTGCAAGGGACGGGATACAACAGCACTGACAAAATCCAGGCCATGGGTGCATATTTTAAAAAATCCACACAGATGGGGTTGGATGGATCAAAAAATGGTCATGTCCTGGAAAATCCAGATGCTATGGTAATCCTAGCACTCCCCCTGCTCCTCCACACCCACAGTGCTGGGATCGCTGACTCACCTCTGAGTCCACATTCTGCCAATGCCGCTGTTCCCACCCAGAAGTCATGAGATCATGATTTCCAGTGGGGTGAAAGTGGCAGTGCCGGCAGCGTGTGGAAAACACAGGAAAAAATGCATAAATAAAGGACAACGGACAAAACCCTTCAAAAAACAAGACTGCTCTGCATAAAACAGAACCAATGGCCACCCTTGTGCCATGGTCTGAGACATAAGGAATGTCTTCTGGGTAAGGATTAGGACCGACACAAATATGCATTTTTGCATCTACAAAGATAACTCACATAGGGTACCGCAGCACAAGATGTTACTGTAATTTAGGCAGTCTTATCGCAATTTGGGAACCACTACCACATGATGCAGTGGCTTATGTGCCTGGCAGCCACCAGATGTTTTCCCTGCCCTGGGGCGGGTAGCCAGCTGCTACGCCCTGCATCCTTCAAAAAAGGTTGGGGACGCAGGACATATCAGCCCCACCCAAAGTATAAGCTCTGTGAGCAGGAGGGAGCGGGATAGAAGAATTTCAAATAAATAAATAAATAAAAAGTGGGGCAAGGCCACCCAAACTGAGATACCGCACCATCGCTCATGGGCCTGGTCCACACGTTGTCTGCCCTGCCCCATGGCAAGGTCCGCTGCAGGGCTTTGAGTGGCAGGCACCGTTGCCATTCCTGCACGGCCACTTCACAGCCGGGGGAAGGATAGTGAGTGGGCCGGGGGAAGGTGAGAGGGGAGGGACTGGGTGCCCATGCATGTAGCCGATGTCTCAGCCTGTCCCGGGGTGTGGCAGGACTCCTAACAGAGGGCTGTCTTCCTAGGTTCCCCATGGGGGAGGGTGCTCTCCACGCTGTCCCCAAATTGCAGTAGCTGTGATTGCCTGCCCTGAAGTGCACAGGGGATCAACCCCACCCAGCTTATCTGGCTGCACACATATTCATTCATGAACAAACATTCAAATTCATCTTCATCATCACAGCAACATTTGCTTCATTGTTTCTTAAGTTATTTTAGTATTTGTCACTGAACTAATGAATTTTGGTAGGACGATTAAGTGATCTGTTTCAGTACTCTGGTCTTTGTTTGACTTGCATGACTTTGATGGTCACAGATATGGACCAATCACATTTTATTCATTTTTTAAAGGAAAACACAAACAAAAACCAACAATTACTGCCAAACCCACAAATTACCAAATAATGAAATGCTCAAATACTGAAGTGTATGAACATCAAAGTGTTCAAAGATCGATTCAAGTGAATGCTGAAATACTGAAGTGACAAAGTGACTGAAATATTGAAGCAGGGAAATGAAATGAAGGTTAAAAACCACAAAGATGGACACAAACCCTGCTTTCAGACTTACTTTGCTAAAACAAATCTAAAAAGATACCATAACAAATATACCAAACACAAATTTGTTGATTTTGGTATTCACTTTGAATATTAAATTCCAGATCTAGAGGCTGCATTTGATTAAAGACACAGTTTTGCTTGTGAGAACAAATACTAATTTAACAAGGTAAATACCTCTAGAGAACTTTCTCTGAAGTAACTCCCTCCCTCCACCTCTGTCCCCACAAGCAGAAAGAACCAAGAGGTTAAATAGCTCTTCCCTCATAAGAACATATGTAGTGCCATACTGAGTGAGACCAATGGTCCATCAAGCCCAGCATCTTGTCCTTCGACAGTGGCCAATCTCAATCGCATGGGAGAAGAACCAACAGTCACAATGGGCAATCCATTCCCCATTGTTCACTCCCAACTCCTGACAGTAAGAAGTTCATCTCATAAGCTACTTGGTTAATAGCCATTAATGGACCTGCTCTCCAAAAACTTACGAAGTTCTTTTTAAAATTCAGCTATACTACTGACCTTGACAACATCCTCTGGCAACAAATTCCATAAGTCAATTATGTGTTGAGTGAAAAAGTACTTCCTTTTATTTGTTTTAAATCTTCCGGAAACTAGTTTCAAGGAGTGTCCCCTAGTTCTAATACTATTTGAGAGGGTCAATAACCATTCCCTATCTACTCGTTCCACACCACTTTATAAACCTCTATGATGTCCCTTTTCAGTCTTCTCTTCTCTAAGCTGAAGAGACCCCCAGCTTGTCATGCCTCTCTTTGTACAGAAGCTGTTCCATATCCTTTATCATTCTCGTTACCCTTCCCTGTACCTTTTCTAGTTCAGCTATGACTTTTTTGAGATGGGGTGACCAGAACTGCACACACTATTCCAGGTGTGGTCGCAAGCATTGATTTGTATAGAAGCATTACGACATCCTCAGTTTTAGTCTCTATCCTTTTGCAAATAACTTCTAACATTCTGTTTGCTTTTTTACTGCTGCTGCACACTGGGCTGAGGATTTCAGTGTACTGTCCACAGTCACTCCCAGATCCTTTTCCTGAGTGGTAACTCCTAGATTACTATCCAGCATTGTGTACTCACAGTTTGGATTATTTTCCCCTACGTGCACCACTTTGCACTTGTCCACATTAAATCTTCATCTGCCATGTAGATGCCCAGGCACCCAGTCTCGTAAGATCTTGTTGCAGTTCTTCACAGTCTGCTTGTGTTTTAACTACCTTGAATAACTTGGCGTCATCTGCAAATTTGCTCCACAAATTGTATGTGAGAAAAAGCCACTTCAGAGCTATATCCTAAATCATCTTAGCCATTAATAAATGTGTACAGAGAATGAACATTAACTGAAGTTTAACTTTCAGTTTTGTGCTACTTAAAGAATATCTAGTTCTGTTGATAAATACAAATAATGCATAAAAATGATATACAGAGATAAAATTTAGTTGTTTTTTAATGTTGACTTAATTGTCAAATGCTATAAGCATCTAATTAAGATTTTCCCAAAGCACTAGGCTTTATTACATTTTCAGTGGGGCTGATCCCATGCCCCACGTATGATGCGCGGTGCGTGCCCTGTGCGGTATGCATGAACGCACACGTGCATGCAACCCCCGTGCGTGCCCACTGCAAGATCATGGTGCCACCTGCAAGCTGTGTGGATCCCATGGATTGGAGGTTTGGGATTGCAGGCAATGGGGCTGATCCTGCCGTGCACATGACCATTGTGGTGCGTGGAATCCATGCGGGACCCATGCAGGTCGCTCTCGGGACTGCGGCTGCTGACTACTGTCCTATAAAACAACTGTCAGAAAAACTACCTTCAAATGTTAAATGAATCCAGTTTTGATAAAAAATCATTACCCTGAACACCACCACTTATACTTTAGAGAGAGGTTTTCAGATAATAAAATATACTGCATGTTAATTTAAAAAACACACACACTGTAATATAGCCACTAAAATAAAAGCAAATACCTAAGGCACAATAAGTATAACAATAAAACCAAAACCCAGAGGGGTTTGTTATTGCTGTTCTTCAAACAATGGACAGAAATGAAGGGTCTGCTTGAGAGAGGCAGGGTGAGCAGAACAGCTGGGGGATGAATTGCCATGTTTAAAATAGAAGAGATTTGTTTCAGTTTTTTTTTTTTTTTTTTAAAAAGCCATTTTATCAAATACATCGTTTAATCAGGGATTGGAGTCGTAGGCCGTTTTTACACGGACCCGGCTCAGTGTCCGGGAGAGTGTGCGGCAGGGGGTGTGTCCATGTAAATGGCTGGCAGTGGGTGGGGGGATGGATGTCCACCCGCGTGACCACCGAGTGGGATGGGTGGGGGCGCGTGTGTGCTCCTGCGCAACGCCCACCCACAGCCACCCACCTCTGTCCGTATAAAAAGGACCATATTTTAAGGATAAGTACGGCTGTAAATCATGATACACATGAAATCGAAAGGTACAGAGCCTAATAGGGCTCATTTGTTTCTTGGATTGAAATTATTAAGAGACAGTGCTACTCACAAATTGGTTTATGTTACAACAGCAATATAAAAGGGGGGGAAAAGCCAAGCCACAGATGTCAGTGGGGAAAAAAGTGAGGGAGGACAGTGCTAGAGAAAAATAAACAAATAAAAGTACACTTATAAAGGCCATAGTATATCAATTCAATTTTTAAAAAAAGGATAAGGATGTAGACCCACAAGTTCATAAGTAAGTCACCCAAATCAGATGGGTGAATTACATCCTGCTGTCATACAGTCAAAGTAATCTGGGTTTGGGCAGTGCTCTCCTTTGGGACTAGTATACCCCCAGCTACGTGGACTGAATGCCTATCATTCGGTTCTTTCTTGACTATTAGTCAAGTGTGCAGGACAAAAGATTGGAAGAAGCTGATCCTCAATAACACAGTGATTTTGAGTCAATGGTATCCCATATTCACAAACAACATACAGGATTAGTTAGTTAATTTAGTACAACCTGTCTGGGGACTAGCCCCCTGGATTATGCCCCTTTGAAGGGCAGTGTCTGCTGTGTCCCATGATCTGCCTATGTGGAGTAGAAAGAAAGGGGCATGATCAAGAAAGCAAATACTTCTCACTAGACCTGTGGTAATACACTTATATGTTTTCTCCAGGTAAAGTAAATGCAGGTAAATCAGTAGCTGAATTTTAAGATTTGTGCTGCAGTTCATTCAGTTGCAAAAATCTAAATGTAGTTTGCTGTAAAATAAGAAAAAACAAAAACTACAAAAGAAGTGTTACAAGCCAGGCTCACTGGGGACAATCCTATGCCCCACGGATCCTGTGCGCAACCTGCGTGCATGCAGATGCGTGCAGTCCACACATATGTTCACTGGGAACGCGTGTGCAGCCCACACGTGTGCAGTCCACACATATGTCCATTGAGAACGCATTGTGTTCATTGGGAACGTGTGTACAGTCCACACGTGTGCAGTCCACACATGTCCATTGGGAACGCATTGTGTCCATTGGGAATGCGTGTGCAGCCCACACATATGTCCATTGGGAACGCATTGTGCAGCGCAGAATCCATGTGGAGGGGTTTGGGATTGTGGCCAGTGTCTGCATAGATTTCAGCAGCTCTCCTCTCTTTTGTGTATCAAGATGATCTTCATTCTTGGCCTTTAAAATGACACACAGCAATCCCATCGCTTACTGTAATGAAAGCCCAGTCTTTTGTCATGGGTGAGTACCAGGAGTCAGTCCGACTGGATTAATAATGCCCCTTTTTGTTCAGGTCTGGGGCCCACTCCTGCCTCTCCATTGTGCCACTGTGACCCACCTAACCTACAGCTCACCTGGAAGTACCAGAATACTGTTAACTGTAAAGAGAAGCACATGGCACCTAGAGTAAGCCTAGTGGAGTCTTGCAACCTGTCTTAGATTTGGGGTCCATGTTTACTGGGACATGCTCAGAGAGCAGGGAGATCATGAAATGGGTTGGAATCAAGCCTGCTTATACTCCCCGGACTCAGCCTGGCTTGACACCAGCCTTGTACTATCTGTGGTTGAGGTAATGAACGGGACCTCCCTCTGGACTTCAACCTGAGAGAGGGGAAATGTAGCTAGGGAGAGCTACCGTAGAATCATAGAGTTCAAAGGAACCTCATTGGTCATCCTGCTCAATGCAGGAAATCTACAACAGATGCCTGTCTAGCCTCCATTTGAAAACCTCCATCGAAGGAGAGCCCACCACCTTGCTAGGCAATTTGTTCCACTGCTGAACAGCTCTTACCATTAGGAAGTTCTTTCTATGGCTTAACTGAAATCTACTTTCTTGCAATTTGAGCACATTATTTCTAGTCTTCTCTTTAGCGGCAAAAGCAAACAGGTGTTTGCCTTCCTCTCTGTGACAGCCCTTTAGGTAGTGAACGATTGCTATCATGTCTTTCCGTAGTCTTCTCTTCTCTAGGCTAAACATACCCAGCTCATTCAACCTTTCCTCACAGGGCTTGGTTTCCAGACCCCTGACCATTTTTGTCACCCTCCTCTGAACCCATTCCAATTCGCCGGTGTCCTCCTTAAAGTGTGGTGCCCAGAACTGGACACAGTACTCCAGATGAGGTCTGACCAGTTAGTCCATTCAACAAAACCCGAAAGTCCATAGAAGCTAGACCAGAGTCCCCTGGATGTCTGCACGAGTTTTCCCCAGACAGCAGGCTTCCTCCTGGGCATAGCCTCTCACAATACCATGGTCAGCCCACTTCTCCTCTTGAAGCTTCTTCAGGACCCTGGACAGCCACGCACAGGAGAGGTACTTCCAGCTTGGCTTCCAGGCGCACACTGCAATTCTGCCTCAAGCTGTCTTCTTCTTATACTCCTTAACCTCTTAAAGGCCCAGTGTCCAATTCCTGTTCCTTGTTCTCTTAAAGGGATAACTGCTGCATCAGGCTGCACTCTGTCACAGACCAGTCTATAGTTTCCTGGATCCTCCTTTTTTGAAGATAGGGACAACATTTTCCTGTCTCCAGTCTTCAATCATCTCACCCATTCTCCAAGAGTTCTCAAAGATGATAGAGGTTCTGAGAGTACAACAGAAAGTTCCTCTAGTACCCTAGAATGTAATTCTTCTGTCCCTGATTCAACCATGGACTAGTGTTTTTTATCTGCTCAACCTGGGAGTGCCACAGAGAAGGGATCTCCTTTCCACAGTTGGATCTGTAAGACTGTTGTACTAACTTGCTTTTGGCTCACCTGTTCCTTTATCCAACTTGTCACGGAGTAAAAACAGATGTGATGGTGGCATGTTGCTGCTGCCACAACACAGCCCGCGAATCCACAGGGAACACGGTCCAGGCTGTGTCAGGGCACCGGCCATATATGCCTGCAGCCGGGACACTGCCCTGCTACTTGCACAGCCTGAAGTATGAGTGGGTGGCCAGACCCACCCCCACGCTGCTCCCAGCACCACCCCACCATGACACTCTGAGTCGGCTGGCAATGGCAGGCCGCAAACTGGAACGGGTCATGGTGGGCAACACTCTGGCCCAGTTGGGTAGCCCGTAGTACGGGCTCTGACTTCGGGGGTTTCCTGAGCCGAGGCTAGCTGCTGACATGGCCTGGGACAATTCTGGGCCAACAGATGGTGGTGCAAAAACAGACATGCCGGTGGCCCACAGGCCACAGCAGACCACTGTCATGTCTCCAAAGCGGGCCACTGTCATGTCTATTTTTACCCACTGCTACCCCTTCTTTAATAAAATTTGGTTTGTTCTAAACAGACACCATTGTTGGTGTGTTACTGCCCAGAAAAATACCCCCAGGAATGGATGGGGCGTGATCTCTCTCTCAACCTGTGCCTGGTGTCCTGACAGGACGGTTGGCCATTCAGTCACCCCGGAAGCCTACCCAGCAGGGGAGGTGCCTCACTGAGGAAGTGGGGTGTGGGAACTAGAAAGAGTCTGCCACAGGCTCCAGCCTAAGACAGTAGGGTGCCCTCTAGGTGCAAATCACTGGGGGAACTCAGTCTTAAACTGCCCTGATGATTTACCCTGGGGAGCTGTGTATCAGCAGTCCACTCACGAGATGCCTGGGCAAATTTGAGTCTTCTGGTCCCAAGCAGGCTGTAGAGTTCGACTTGAATTTGCCCTTGCATTGGAACCCTCATGTCTGGGAAGGGAAAGTAGGATCCACCATACTTGCATTTAAGGGTCATCTCCCATTGCTCCTCAGAAGGGAGATACACCCTACTCTGTTCATGCTGATCAAAACTTCGTACATGTACGCTTTGGAGATTTATCTGCAGTTACAACGGTAAGACAAAGTAAAATATGTGAAAATGACAACTTGATGAAAATGGATATTTATATAGGTGTTTGGTACATGTATAACATTTCTGCTCTATTCTAAGGTTTAAAAATATAAATCCTCATCTTTTGGGGCATAAGATGACCACAGTTATATGGGGATTACTGTTTAAAGACGGGGGTAGGGAACTTCAGGCTCAGGGGTCAAATGCAGCCCACAGCTGAGGTTTTTGTTGTTGTTGTTTTTTAATTTTGGCCCATTTCCAGTTCCTGGATCTGGTCCGTGAATCTAATTCCTACCCCAACCACTGAGAAAATGAGCTCAGAGGAAAGGAGCAAAGATAAGGGCATGCACACAAGGAATCCATGGGTCAGATCCATGGCACAGATCCATGATCTAGACCCTCCACCTTCTGAATACACCCTTAAGCATCTCCACCCCCAACTTTTATGCATCCCTTGGAGCTTTTACTAGTTTTCAGAGCAGCCCCTAAGAGGGAAAAGGTCTGGTTTAAGAGCGTGATTGCCATGTTGATTTTCAAGTATGAGACAGACAAGAGGCAAAGTCATTAAGACAAGACATTTTAATAGACCAGCGTCTGCTGGGGAGAAGAATGGAAGCTAAAAGGGGTTTTTCTTCAGGCAGGCATGCAAAGGAGAGCGCTGAACCTGAGAGGATTACAAAGGCTACATTTGTTAGCTAGGAGCCACTTTGACTGAACAGGGTCGGATTTACCCTTCAGGCAGATTATTGTCTACTGTGGAGTTCCTTGTATCTTTCTCTGAAATATTTATTGAGAGATTTGGTTCTAGTCATTGGGTGAAATCCCCAAAGCCCTGCACATGCAGCTTATGTGTACATACCCACGTAGCTTGTGTGCGCACCACAGTCCCGATAGCACTAGTGCATATGGGGTCTGCGGGAGGGTTGCACATGAGGTACATGTGCTCTGTTTTCACAGCATGCAGGCTTACAGAATCGGCTTCATAATCAGAAAAAGGTGTCAGTTTAGAAGGGCAACTGGTTTGACCAGGTACAGCAATTTTTCTTATAAAATATTATGGAAAGGAAAATCATTTTGGACTAATGTACAACATATGGACTAAATTTCCTATAGAACCTAATTTAAAGTAGGAAATGAAGAGTTTAAATAAGTTAGCTTTTAGAGTCACTTATGTAACAGGATTTGAATAAAAACGTCATGAAACTTTCAGTGCTACTGCAGTCAACCAGAAAACCTTTATCTGGACAGGGGAGTGGGGGAGCCTCTCTATAGTATAAAATCGACAAGGTTTCCTATGTTTGTTGTTTTCCACATTATATTCCAGATTTGGAAAGCGACAAATATATTACGTGGGATTAAAAATGACACTTTCAAGTATAATTGACATAAAAAGTGACTATTAAGGGTGTGAAAACCCAGTCAGGGGTAAAATGACAAATTTGATAGTCAATAGAAAAAAAAGCTACATTTAAGACTGTGAAACAAGCTGTCAAGAAAGCAGTTAAGGCTGACACTCCATCTCTACAACTCATGCCATTGTAATTCACACCTGACAGCCAGAACTTTGAAGGACATTGAACAGATTTTGCTGCAGAGAGCCGGTGTGGGTGGGTGGGTGGGAGTTATTCACTCTTAGATTTTAGTTTCTTACTTTTTTATTCATGCTATGATCATATTATTGCAATTACATTTAAAAGTTTAATTTGCTTTAAAAATCTCTTGTGGGAAGATACAACTACTGCCATTTATTTTCTAGGTCTAGTCATGCCTTCAAAAACCTGAGAAAGATTCCACAAACTAACCCAAAGCATACCTCCCAACAGTACCTATTTCAGAGCGACAGAAGTTATTTGAGTGCTGAATCCCCATGTCTCTTTTTTAGAGGGTCTAAGTCAGAAGGGAGGGAGACAAAGACCAGAATTCAACCCTCCATCACCTCTTTCCTGGTGGCTTCCCAAGAAGACAATGGAAAGATGATGGAATGATGAAATGATGAGCAGGGGAGTTTCTATCTCTCTTTATGCACTTGAAATGTTGGGAGGAATGTGTAAGTAAGTGTGCATACGGGTGGTGTTTATTTGTGGAGGGGTGGAGCTTATTGGCTAAGTGGGCAGGGCTTTGTCCCTCTTTGGCTGTTCAAAATATTGGCTTCTCAAAATATCGGGAGTTATACCAAAGTCATTGGGTGAGTGGGCTTCCACTGGAGTCAGTCCCCCCGCCAATCAGGTAGAGGAGCTACTGGATGGGGTATGTTAGTGTTTGTGTGCATATGAGTGTGAAAAACAATTATGCACGTGCACAAGTGTGTTTGTGCATTAGGAGGCAGGCTTTAGGTCCCTCTCTGGCCACTTGAAATGTTGAGAAAAATGCATCTGTACGCACAAAGAGACTGTGAAGGTGTTGTGCTGAGATTGGCCAGAGTGCAGCACAATACTGGTTCCCCAGCCAGCCTTACAAGCAGTTATATGAAGGCCCCCTACTTTTTTCACATCATGCTTTGTTCCCATGCAGTCTCAATTGCTGCACTTAGACTTACCTCTAGACCAACAAGGCACACTTAATTCTCAATTGTTGTGATTTTAAGAATTGTAAACTGGCAATGCTAGTCTCATACAGCCCACATTCCCTTCTCTGGGGGAGGGCTGAACAAGAGGGCCCATGGAGTTGCAGAGCCACTGACTCTACCCTAGCACTCCTCAATTATGATAACATGGAGAAGGGCTTGTAAGTGCACAGGAAATGGAACATTTCCTTTCACAATCTCTTTATAGAACTTGCTCTTGGATTAGAGGAACTAGCAGGCTTCTGTTTCTATTCAACCCTTGCAAAGGAGGAGGGGTAGTCAAGATATAGGCTTTTGTGTCAGTTTCTACCACAACGAATATGCTGGAAGCCTTTGCTCTCGATATTTGGATACATTAATTTTGGTGTTTCACCTCCCAACATGGACTAAAGTACATTAAGAGCACAGGCTCCCCAGAGGTGGCTTTGAAATAAAACATTTAAATTACACCAAGTGGTTAAGTTCAATTTTTTCCACTCTTGTTAATTTTCAAGAGATTTAAATTTGACGAACAAGAAAAAATCCTCCAGCTGAGACTCTGTACATCAAATTCCAGCCTACAGTGAGTATTTTCTCTAGTTTATAAGCCTTGAATATTAGAGAGAAACCACATCTCACTGTTAATTACGATATTTCAAGTGCATATGCCCCAGTACACAATAACTCAAGGAATAAGAGAAAGGACCTCACATAGGGAGAGATAATAGATAAATGAACATGATTTAGTAGATGAAATCACATCTAGTGGGTCCTACTGTGGAAGCTTTTCAAGGAGCTCAGATGGCTCCTTATAACAATATTATTCATAGAGATTATTATTGATCTCACTTGCAGTAGCATGCAGCTGAGAGTGACATATTAGGTTAACACCACCATGTTGCAGTAATCATTTCGGGTATGGGTTGTTACGGGTACATTTTTTCCCCACGGATTTAATTATGGGTACAATACGGATCGGACCGTTGGTAGTTGTTAATTTTTATTATTTTTTTTAAAAAAAACCTGTTACCTCCACACATACAACTCCTCTTTCCCACCCCCAGGGTTCTGGAATAGTACTTACCGGCCTCAGGGTGAGTTTGATTGCAAGTCTGATGGGCTACAGCTTGATTGAAGGTCCCGGGGGGGCTCCTCCTTTGTGAAGGAGCTCCCCCAGCAGAAAGTTTGCTCTCTTGTCGCGGCGCACTGTGGTCATTCTGCCCTTTTGAAAAACGACTCCAGCAGTTGGCGCCATTTTGCAAAAGGGCAGCTGTCCCGTGCATNAAAAGGGCTGCGCATGCGCAGAGTGGCCCCAATGACCATTTTGTGCATGTGCTCTGTGGAGCAGGGACCTCCATAGTGCACCACGATGAGAGAGCTTGCCAGGGGGGCCTCCTCCACACAGGAGGAGCCCCCCCCAGCACCTTCAGTCAAGCTGCAGCCCACCAGACCTGCAATCAAGATCACCCTGAGGCCGGTAAGTACTATACCAGGGCCCCGAGGGGTGGTGGGTGCGAAAGCTGGGTTTGTAACAGCGGATCCGTAATTTTTGGGACCGCTGTCGTGGAATAGTACAGATTAATCTGTAACAGTCCTTTTCGGTTAGTTACGGATTGATCCGTACCCAAAATTGCCATTCCTATTTTGTCTTCTCCCCTGTCTCTCCCACTGTCCCCTCGCCCTGTCTCCCCCTCCTTGTCTTTTAGATTGTAAGCCACAGGCAGGGACCGCGTCTATCTCTATGTTCTGTACAGAGCCAGGAACATGGCTGGTGCTATATAAATGTTTATAATAATAATAATAATAATAATAATGATAATAATAATACACAAATATACACGTACATATAGCTATACACATGCACCCATGCATATATGTTTCTGTGGTCTTAACACTGATGTCTGTTTTGCCATGGGAGTGGGGCTAGTGTAGTGAGCTCATACAACACATTAATTCCCTGGATGTAGCCATATTTCTTATTCCAGCATCATCTTACAGTGAGATTTACATCCTACCTAATAATATATTATAAAATGTATATTATAAAAAAATGTGTTCATCTCTTTCCTCAATGATCCGAAATTAACCTCTTGCAATGTTTAATTTCACCATTTATTCTTACTTTTTCGTTTCTGGCTCCCTGCCAGTTTCCAATTCCTGGTGGTTTCCTACCTTCCCCTCAAGGCTTGTTACACTTTTCAGGTACAATCCTGTCCTCATTGACATACATAGCAGCACCGTTCCTATAGACTTTAATGGGTGAAGATTACACCTTCTGTAACAGCAGTTTTGAGGGACTTCTGGTTTTCTCACCATTTGCTAAACATCAAGACTTGCATTTTACTGGAAGGGCACGATTTTCACTTACAAAAGCTGTGATGTATTTTACATTATTGGCCTGTCAATTATTATTTCAGTTTGCTAGGTGCTGAAATAGGCCTTCTTATACCATACAAAGTAGTCAAACTAACACAATCCACTGACCATCACATTAGACCTTAAACTGATAAATTATTACTATTTCAAATGTTCATAAATATTGTTCCTTAATTGAACTAATTAATTTCAGAAACATATTCTAAAGGCTAGGGACTGTGCAAATACACAGAAAAGATGGCACCTTACCATCTATCGGAATCAGGCAGAAAAGGCTGGGGTCTTTTTTTCTAGTATATTTAATTTATTTTTTATTATTCCAATTTTTACCCTGTCCTTCCCAAATGGCCCACGACGGCTTACAAAACAGATAAAAGCAATGTATATAAAACAGCATAAAAACCCCGAATCCCCCTAACCTTTCCCCTCACCGCTCCACCACAATGTCACAAAACCCTCCCCAACTACCTGAAACCCCCACCAACCCCCACCCCATTCCCTATCCCTGCCCGCCAAATGCTCTAACAAGTAGAAAGGTCTTACACCGCCTCTGGAAGGTGCCCAGGCTCGGGCTCAAATGAACCTGTGGGGGAAGGGAGTTCCATAGCATCGGGGCAGCAACCGAGAATGTCTCCCTGCAGGCCCTCACCATACAAACAAGACTAACAGATGGTACCGACAGTGAGGTGCTCCCGGCCGATCACAGGGGCTGCAGTGGATTATGGAAGGACAGGCAGTCTCTCAGATATGTGGGGCCCAAACCATGTAGAGCTTTAAAGGTCAAAACCAAAACCTTGAATTGTGCCCGGAAAGCTATAGGGGGCCAGTGCAGACTTTGGAGCACTGGTGTAATGTGCTCCCTGAGCCTCGTCCCCAAAAGGAGGCGAGCCATCACATTCTGCACCAGTTGCAGCTTCCAAACAGTTATCAAGGGCAGCCCCATGTAGAGTGCATTACAGTAGTCTAGTCTCAAGGTGATGAAAGCATGGATGACTGTGGCCAGATCTGAATAAGAAAAAAAAAAGGCCACAGCCTCCTCACCAGATGGAAGCTGAGGAGTATATGGACAGGATGGAGCAGCAACCAAAGTGATTGAAAGGATACCTGACTAAGACCATGGTGTTAATTCCAGAGTTATTTTTTGGGTGGGTCAAGGCCAAAGAAGGATATAACTGCGGGTGTTTTATATGCATATGCCTGTATAGGCACACTGAATGTCTAATGGGCCAGGTACGGGGTGAGGAGGCAAGGCAGGAGATGATCAGTTGCAAGAAATAGAAAAGATGAGATAGCAAACATTGAAGATGAGGATAAAAAGGCAGTAGAAAGGACAAGTGAGGAGGAAAAGTCAAAGGTTTGTGAAGGGCAGGGTGCAGAACGGTCTATACAAGAGGAAGTGATAGGGGGCAGAAGAAGCCTATCAGCAGAGGGAACAAATATCTGAACAAGAGCACGGAAAATGCTACTTTTCTAAATTGCTTTAGGGCAAACAAAGCCTTACAAGAAAGTCATTTTAACAGCTAAATTAGCATACACCATCATTTTTTATGCTTAGCTGAACATCAAACCTTTTTAGGGAAAGTTATTGAATGGGTAGGGACTCGTCAGCTTCAGAAGCATCTGGACCGACTCAGTTTTCTGGATTCCTCACAGTCTGGCTTTCGTCTGGGCTATGGGACTGAGACTGTGTTGGTGGCTCTGGTTGACGACCTTCACCAGGAGTTAGACCAGGGCCGTTCGACCCGGTTGATTTTGTTAGATCTATCGGCTGCTTTTGATACCGTTGACCATGAGTTGTTGGTGACGCATCTGTGGGACCAATCAGGGATTAGTGGGACTATTCTTGAATGGTTCCATTCATTCCTCTTAGGGAGAACCCAGCGGGTGTTGCTTGAACATTTTTCATCTCCCCGGGACCTCTCGTGTGGAGTCCTGCTGGGTTCTATTCTTTCCCCTCTCCTGTTCAACGTGTATATGAGTAGCTGGGCGAGATCATCCGGAGTACTGGAATTTGGTGCCATCAATATGCTGACACCAAACTCTATCTCTCCTTTTCATTGGACTCAGGTCCTGCAGTCTCGGTGCTTACATGATGTCTGGCAGCTGTGGGAGACTGGATGAGGGCGAGTCAACTGAGGCTGAATCCCGACAAGACGGAGGTGATGTTAGTGGGGAAGGCGATGGATGTGGTGTCCCCCATCATTGATGGGGTCCGCCCCCCGTTGGTATCCCAGGTCAAGAGTCTGGGAGTGCTCCTCGACTCGCAGCTCTGCCTAGATACCCAGGTTGGGGCTGTGGTGAGGAATGCTTTCACCAGTTACATCTAGTGTGTCTGCTTCGGCCATATATCTCAGACTCTGATCTGGCCACTTTCATTCATGCTTTCATTACCTCAAGATTGGACTATTTAACGCACTCTACATGGGGCTGCCCATGGTGATGGTTTGGAGACTGCAGCTGGTGCAGAATGTGGCAGCCCACAGCCACGGGCCGCTGGGAGCGCATTACACTGGTGCTCCGTTCTCTGCACTGGCTACCTATAGTCTTCCAGGCCAGATTCAAGATGCTGGTTCTTACCTATAAAGTCTTACATGCCTTGGGCCCTACCTACCTGTGAGACCACCTCACTCCCCGTGCCCTTGACTGGCCCCTGCAGTCATCCGGGAGCGTCCTTCTCGAGGTCCCTTGAGTATTTAGGGGGCTACTATTGAGAGGGCATTCCTGGTGACCGCTCCACGGCTGTGGAATTCCCTCCAAGTGGAGGCCCAAGTGGCCCCGGATCTTCCTTTGTTTCGGCGCCAATGTAAGACCTGGCTGTTCCATGAGGCCTTTGGCAAGGGTGAGGGTGGGTTGTTTAGGGGGATAGGGTTGGGTGTTTTAATATGGGGAAGGTGATGCTCTCCTTTTACTTACTGTTTTATCTTGTTGTTTCTGTTGTTTTATATGTTTTTATTATTGTAAGCCGCCTCGGGTTCCCTATGGCAGGAGGGGCGGGTACTAAATTTGATAGATAAATAAATAAATAAATAAAACATCTTAACAGCTTTGCCATTGTATATACTTTTGTGACACTTCACCTGTGACTCTGACATCATGTGCTGTTACAGCAGAATTGTCATGTTGGTCCAAAATATGAGACAAGATAAAAATAATTAAGTAGATACCTTCCAGCAGAACAGCTATTGTTTTATCATAACAACATTTACTCTTCTCTCCCTTACATTTGGGACCAACACAGCAACCACAACCTAAACAACTCTGGAAAATACTGAAATTTACCATTCAAAAGAGAAATTTTATAGCCTAAAGAAGAAGTAAGCTAGACTGCACAGTAGCCTCTATTTCCTGAGGAAATACAAAAAATGAACATTATTCTTGGAAGAATCACAATCCGCAGGAATTGGTCCAATAAATAACAACATCTTAGCTATTTTGTCTCTGCCATTGCTTGGTATTCTTCATGGCCCTGTCATTGGACAGGCATCTGCAAATAGTGCAACTATGGGAGTCAAGCAAGAAAAAGTTCCTCCAAAGCCAAGAGTAAACTTTGCTTTCCAACCAATGCTCACTAGGAGGATGGGATGGCAAGTTTGCCCTATTCTAGCCAGCAGCACTACACTTGTGGTTGACTAGACAACTTTGTTCTCCAGGGCTAGCGGTCTGATACCTTACATGGGAAAGGATTGTTTTTTTTTAAAGTGCAGTGCAATGCTGCAGCTGCTCATCCCAAATGTGCTACTTCTAGGGGAGAAAAATATGATTAAGTAGGAAGTGAAACACAGTTTTACGATCAGGCTTGGGGAGGTGAGGAGAATATTTCTACACTATGGATTTGTTTTATACGATAGGGGAATGAAGAAGTGCTTAATGCATTCATCACACTTTTTTTATTTTAAGCAGAGCAAGTAAGAAAATATTAATCTAACAAGATGTTGGAAGTCTATTTCATTGCTTTCTTAAATGTGTATCTGCAGGAATAAATGGGGTTTCACAGTACATGAACACAATTACAGAACATAACAGCAGCAGATTTTAGATGGGTACTCTCCATTTTGAGCCTTAAGTTTTTAGAAAAGTTGAGAAGCTGGGTATGCAGAAGGAAAAGGTTGCATATTGGTCTCTGGACATTTTGAATGTCTGATTTAGCAGTGTTATTAGTGGACTCCATCTGTCCCAGTCTGCTGAAAAAAACATGTATGAGCAAAAACAAAGAAGAAATCGGATAAGATGTAGCAAATGAAGACATTATGCCCTTGATGAGAGGGAATGAGAACCGTGTACTCATGGCATTATGCCTAAAAAGCCAAACGTAGCTTTTGGTCAGAGCAGCGAATTGAACAGAAGTTTATGTTTACATCACTGCCGCTAATTTTTTATTTTTTATTTTATTTTCCAAATTTATACCCCGCCCCTCCTGCAACGCAGCTCGGGGCGGCTTCCAACAATAAAACAATAAAATACAATAAAATTCATTTAAAACAATCAAATATTAAATATTAAATATAAAACAGGGCTAGACAGGTAAAATAAGTGGGTAGGGGACTAAAATCCTCCCTCCCCACCCTCCTTCCCAAAGGCCTGGGCAAACAGCCAGG
>QEPC01011901.1:3879606-3898491 GCA_003113815.1 Sphenodon punctatus | reverse complement strand
CTACTAGTTAGATGCAAGTAAGGATCTGTGCCTGAGAAAGCTTAAGTAAAGTTCTGTTTTTAAACCTTCAGCTGCATTTGTCCTTACTGATTGCAAATCAGTTATTACTCTGCAACAAGGGTAACCCACAATCAGGCACGTAAGTCCAGAAACTTTTGCGAACCCACACTCATTGCATTTTCCCCATTGGTAGCTATGGGGAAAAAACACAGTGAGCACAGGTCTCTGCACATTATTCAACAACTTGAGTAGCAAGGCTGGATTAAATCTGCCTGACTGTTCCCAGCCATTCTCTCCGGTCCCGAAACCCTGAGGGTTTCCTGCCATGACAAAAAACAAAGTGCAATAGCACACGGCTGGCAAGCTGAATGGTCAAAATAAATATGGATATAATGACAAAATATGTATATAAATATATATGTGTATACAAAAACCAAACAATAAAAACACCAATATTTATTGTACATATGTATCTAAACACAACAACATGATAATACTGTCATAATTCATATTCAGAACAATTCCATACAAACAATAATGGAAGATGTCAATACTCATTGGATCTATGAGATCCCGGGTTATATTCTCGTTTCAAACAGCACTCTTTTTCAAGATTCTTAAAGTAGATAACATCATTCCACTTAGTGGTCTTCTATACACTTGATGTGTGGAACATATACAAATATAAACTAAACAGGTCCCTCCTACAAGAACAATACATGTAAGGTGAATAATACTCATATATCCTATACAACATATCTAGATTCATTATTTCACAGTCTCTGATAAGTGTCTATTCAAATACATCTCTAACATACATATCAGAGTTAGGCAGTGATGACCCGCAATTCTGACCATAATAAAAACTGTATTGTGAAGTCTTACTCACCAGCATGGCTGTGTTCAGAAAAATAAGAGATGAATACTGACTCTCTAGAGGTTATACACCTATATGAAAAATACAATCAACTTAAAACACCCCACAATGTATCAAGAGAGCCCATCATAGTTATCAAACCCAAATCAACGTACATAATATCTCCTATTATCATATTATATATCATATATGGTAATCCCTTTCCCGGAGACACTGTAGATTATACCTCATTTACATATCCCCAAAGACATAACCTTCAATCTACATAACTCTTCCTACCCACATACGTCTCTTTCTAACAGGCCCCGGCATACGTATATCTCATAACACCTTTATATACATAGCCCTATGGTGTCAGCCCCAAACCAGGTGTGACTTGTAACTCCTCATAAACCAACCCCAGACAATGCCCACTATCAATTAGTGGTAAATACTAGATATCAAAAGCCTAGGGAAGAAATACCTCCTTATAACAGGCCCTGGATTATGTATATCTCATAACACCTTTATATGTCTAACCCTGTGATGCCAGCTCCAAACAATGTATTCTATATGGCTCTTACCCCACTCCACAAAAAACAACCACTGTCCAGGTAGAGACCACGAAATAGTACCAATCTTCACACTTTTGTCTGCCCCAAATGGTGGAGAGCACAGGCACTCACCCCTGCAAAAATAAAGAGACAACTAGAAAAATACCACGGTACACTACCCTCAACTAGACTCACACAGAGATTAATCTATCCTCCCAAAATAAATAACTCTCAAACAATTCTCACCTCCTTCACCAAACAGATACACTCTAGCCTCCAGGGGGAAATGTCATACACAGTTCCCCTGGCTGGTACCACAGCTATTAGGAGTCTTACAAACTTATATACTTAAGTCATCTGACCTGATGAACTCCTAGTGCATCTGTAATCAATAAGGATAACTAGGGAACCAAAACCAACTACCTCAATTATATATACACCCCATCTCCACCTATGACGCCATCCCATATACCTACAGTACCAATGAACCCACAGGCCCCTTTGGCAACCCATGTGGACCATAAAATACTTATACTGTGAGGATAAGACCACTACCTTACTCCTACACAAAACTAGGGATGGTGGTGACTGGGTGGGGTAACTGTTAATATTGTCCAGTTATCCCTTATCTCAGGTTGAGAGGGATATAATGAAAAAGTGCATTGAGAGGGATATAATGATGGGGTGTATATATCATGAGATGTTTCTTTCATTTTGCATAAGCTACGCCCTTGTTTATCACAGGTTGATCTTGCCACAGTGACCATGAGGTTTGTTTTTCTTGTAACTTCTTCTATGGGCTGCCGGCAGTGCTTATCTGTCACTTGCAGCTTGTTTAGAACACAAGGCAGCTGCTTACTGATCATCAGGGTTCCTAGTTTTCAGTTTAGCACAGAAAAACAGATATAAGTGCAGAATTCCTGTTTTATCAGAGAAAAATGCAGAATTTCTGTTTTACCATAGAAAAACACAAAATTCTGTTTTTTTCTGGGAAATTTCTGCCTGCAAAAACGTATTGGTAGCAGCAGCAGCAGCAGCGGAAATGTAAAGGAGATGGAAGCTTTGTGAAGGTTCTGGTGTGCGCCTGCATCTGAGAGAAGAGATTTGGTGCGAGAAGAACACAGCTGCATCTGGCTTTTGCTGAAGCACAGGTATGTTGGGGTCTATGCCGGGGCTGGTGGGGAGGAGGGAGTCGGAGCGGCACTCCCCAGAGGAAGAGACGTGGACTCTGTGCCAGAGCTGGCTGCTGTGAGATACTGTTTTATTTTGTTATTCGAGTAGCAGTGGCAACCAGTGCATCAAATTGTCACCAAAAAATTGAATAATCTGCAATAAACAGTTTTGAATTTTAACAGCCGAAACCCACAGATTTTTTGCATATGTGGCTCCCTTCTTGGTTGTCTATAATCAACTCTCCTTTTCCATTCTAAGTAGATGGATTGCCCAAAGAAGTTATCAAAATAATAAAAGGCTTGTGATAACTGGTTGACCAGACAGACGTCTAAGCTGTTGGTTGGTATGTCTTCTCCGTGTTCAAGTACCTGGGTCTCTAGAACTGGCTCCAGTAGTTTTCTTAAAACCTTACTCCCACACACCTCTGAAATCCCTCTCTCTTTCCTGATTCACGCTCCTAGGTGATCACTGGGCAAATTTTTACACTTGCATATTTTAGGCGCTATCCTTTTTAGAAAAGGATGTTGCTGTTTAAGTAATTCATTTAGTGCATGAGATACCCCAATTTCCATGCCTGCTTCATTTGCATCTGCTGGGACAGAACCCAAGTATGCAAATATGTGAAGAAAAAGTCAGAAGTAAAACTAAGGCTGAAAGTTCTGTTTAGGTTCTTACAAATGTACCCAGCATTGGAGTATTTTGAGTCCAACATTTATCTACTCAATAATCTGCAGATGGTTCCTAGCCAATGCATGGATTTGCAAAGCAAGCACAAAGGAGTGACCTACAGGCAAGATTTTTCATGTCTATATGTGCATATGTGTGTATAATCTCAAAATTTGCCTCTTGAACCTGCTCACTAGCACAGCAAACAAATTTCTCATGATCAAGAAGAAATGACATCCATCAGGATAAAACAGCAACAGGCAGAATTCATACCTCTCCCCAGGGCAAGTCAACTTGTAAATCCTGAGAAGTGCAGCTTCCCAGCTGCTACTGGAGAAATACATCCCAGAGCTGGGCTTTTGGGGTCTGTAAATGCACAAGCAATTAGTGCTTGTGCTGAAGCAAGAAAAGGACCAAAGAGAAAGGAAGTTTGTTCCACTTGACTAGCATGGAAGAGAAATGCTAAGCTAGTACTGTAATTGCATACATATGGCAATGTGTTAAGGAATGATGGGGATATTTCAAGGAAGTTTAAAAGTTATATAATGGAAAGCATGCAGTAGGAAGTTTATGATTGCAGCAGGCATTGCCTTCATCATACATTCTCAAATGCAAAATAGCATTCAGTTCAAAGTATACTCTTTTAAATCTGGTATCATGCATCTATGGATTATCTCTGCCACTAACTAGAAAGGACAACACTGAAGCTTGCATTACTGCATTTTTCCTTCCACAGTTTTACTCATTCCAGATTTGAGGAAACGGCAAGATAATTCAGGTCTGGTTTAGACTCATAATAGGGTGTTGCTTAGCTTTCAATCTTGTCTTACCCATTTTATCAATAATGATCTCTGTAAGACATTGCAATATTAGAACTGTATATGAAAACTCTATGGCCGGGGCCGCAATTACAAACCCGCTCCACACGGGATCCTGGCGGTACAATGTCTCTCCTATGGACTTGCATGCGATTCGCAGGCATATGCACATGTGCAGCTGGTGCACAGTTTCCACAGGCCATGGAGTCGATCCCTATATTTATTTAAATTTTTATCCTGTCCTTCCCTAAAAAAGGCTACGGGCAGCGTACAACATATATAGAGACAATCCATAAAAACAGTAAAATACAAAAACAACCCCAAAAAACCTCAACCCTCCCACAAACCCATAAAAACACCCCCTAACCCACAACCCCACCCAGAACTCCAACCAAACCCCACCTATCCTTGCCTGCCAAATGCTTTTCCATATAAAAAGGTTTTGCACCACCTCCAGAAGATAGCCAGGCTCAGGCTCAAGCGAACCTCCTGGGGAAGGGAGTTCTACAACATGGGGCAGCAACCGACAATGCTCTCCGGCGCACCCCCGCCCCACGGACAAAGGTAACAGACAGAATGTGCAGGAGGGTGCCCCCGGCTGACCGTAGGGGCCGCAAAGGGACACAGTAGGATAGGCGGTCCTTCAGATATATGGAACCCAGACCATTTAAAGGTCAAAAACAGCACCTCGAATTGTGCCTGGAAAGCTACAGGCAGCCAGTGCAGATTTCAGAGCACTGGTGAAACGTGCTCCCGACGACTCATCCTTGAAAGGAACCGAGCCATCGCATTCTGTATTAGCTGCAGCTTCCAAACAGTCATCAAGGGCAGTCCCACGTAGAGTGCATTGCAGTAATCTAGCCTTGAAGGTGATGAAAGCATGGATGACAGTGGCCGGATCTGAATCAGAAAGAAAAGACTGCACCTCCTCACCAGATGGAGTTGATGAAAAGCGCTCCTGGCCACAGTCGCCATCTGACAATCCAGGCGCAGCAAGGGATTCAAAAGCACTCTGAGGCTGAGAACCTGAGTGACCACAGAGGACTGGATCCCATCAATGACAGGTGTCCCAATCCCCTCCAAGTCATACCAGCCAACCATTATCACTTCAGTCTGGTTAGGATTCAGCTGCAATTGGCTCACCCTCTTCCAGTCCCCAGCAGCAGCCAGGCATCCGGTAAGCACCGAGACTGCAGGACCTGGGTCGGATGAAAAAGGGAGGTAGAACTGAGTGCCATCAGCATATTGATGGCTGGTGTGGAGATGGGAGCGCCGGGAGCATAGCAGGCAGATCCAGGCGTTTGGGTGGCTGGAGCAGGCCATAGACAGAATGGTGCGGGAGCATTCAGTGAAGATGGACTGTTCGCATGACATCGGCACCTCCCTGCTCCTGCACGCCGGCACCATGAGTGCATATGTGATAGCAGTCGCCCCGCCAGGCACCCTGCCCGCCCAGGCACGCCGGGCCCCTTGGCACTGCCACCACCACCGCTCCAGCCGCTGGCATGCCTGCTGGGCCCGTGCATCTGCCTCCTGGTCCCTGCAGGCCTCCTGAGAAAGCAGTCACCCGGGGGGGCCATCCAGCCCCAGGTCCGCCCGCCCTCTCACCCTGGCCCGCCCCTCAGGACACCAAGGCCTCCCAGGACACAGTTGAGGACACAGACAGCGAGGGGGAGGGGAGCTCCCAGAGCTCCACGGCGACCACAGGGCAGCTGAGGGGGAGGCCCCGGAGATGTGGAGAACGGGGGGAAGAGTGGTCTGGGGGTGGAGCACGGCACATGGAGATGGGTGGTGGTGGGGACACATGTAACCGAGTGTGGAAATAAAGGTTTGGGCACCACTATTACTTCCTTGGGTTAATTCATGGGCCTGGGGCTGTGGGCGGGTGGGTGGCTGTACAGGGGCGCTCCCAGGGCACTGGTGGGAGCCCCGGGGTGGTGGAAACGGGGTTGTGCACCTCACGCCTCGGTCTCCCGGCTGATCCACCTGGCCAGGGCAGCACAGATGTGCTTGGCGTATCGGTACTTCCGCAGGTTCTCTGCGTTCACATACAGGGGCACAAGGCCAGGAAGGCGCCCGGGCATGGAGTAGTCGAGGGCAGCCCCATTGGACTCGCACATGTTGTGCAGTCCACAGCAGCCCCAATCACCAGGGTCGAGGTCTCCACCGTGTAGTCCAGGCTGCCTGCGAGGCTCCTCCAGCGCTGCTTGAGGGCCCTGAAGGCCCTCTCGACCACTGTCCTGCTTGCACACAGGCGGGTATTGTAGAGAGCCTCCACAGGGTTGGGGGCGACCGGGTATGCCTTCATCAGCCACCAGGTGAGCGGATAGGCCAGGTCCCCCAGGATGCAGGGAGGTATCAGCACCCCTTCGATCTGGGACATCCCCATGTCCGCAAAGTCACCGCGGTACATCCGGGCATAGACGGGGGAGATGGTCATGATCCGGGCATAGTAGCTGCTCCCAGAGTTGCCTGTGAAGATGTCAATGAACCGCCCCCAGTGGTCCTCCACCGCCTGCAGCTGCAGGGAGTGGTATCCATGTCTGTTAACATATTCCGCGGCCTCCCCAGTGGAGGGACAGAGGATCTCTATGTGGATGCTGTCCACGGCGCCCATGCAGTTGGGGAATCCTGCAGCCGCGAAGCCGGCCATCACGGCCGCCCGGTCCACCAGCTGGATTGTTCGGTCACGGAGCATGCCCTCCACAGCCTCGCAGACGCTGAAGTGCTGCGAGATGGACCGGCAGGAGTCGGGAGTTGCTAGTGCCCAGACCCACGGAGGAGGGCCTGTCGGGCCGCCCCAGACACCCGCAGTGCCCTGAGCCGGGTACCATTCTGCGCAGAGAGCTAGGTGCATCCCGCAGACGCCCAACCAGCCTAGCTCCATGGTGCACGTTGCCCCGGGTGGCAGGCAGCCGGACCAGTTATAGGCCAGGGCAGGTGTAGCCCCGCCCACGAGTAGCGACCCGGGCCCCTTTGTTGACCCCTGAAGCTGGCTGTGAGGCCCCCTGTACCTACCGTTCCCCTGTTGGTGGCCCTACGGAGGGCTCCCGCCGCCTCCCTGCTGCTGCGGGCTGGTGCCTGCTTCCTCCATGATGTCCCGGCCTTGCAACTGTCTCCTGTTTCCCGGGGTCCCACTGCCCCTGCCTGTGGCTCCGAGCCCCCTCCAGGCCCACCTCCCATTTGCCTCTGCAACTGGTGTTCCCCTCCATGGTTGCCTTCTCCAGTGGCCGTATCCTGCTCTCTGTGCCTCCACCCGGTTCCTCGGGTTGCTGCTGACCATCCTCATCTGCTGTTGCTCCCTCATGTGCCCGTGACCCCCCCCTTGTGTGCCTATGTGACCGCGGGGTTCTGGGACGCCTGGTCTTCACCTCCCGGCATCCGCCCGGGGCTGTGTGTGCATCTGTGGACCGCCTGCACCACTCCTGCTCTCCTGCATCCCCTCCATGGCACCCTCGCCGGTGCTTGGGGTGCCTGTCTGCCTCCTGGGCCACTCCCTGTTCCGTGTGGCCTCCCCCTGTGCCTGCGTCCCGGCCTTTNGTAGTCGAGGGCAGCCCCATTGGACTCGCACATGTTGTGCAGTCCACAGCAGCCCCAATCACCAGGGTCGAGGTCTCCACCGTGTAGTCCAGGCTGCCTGCGAGGCTCCTCCAGCGCTGCTTGAGGGCCCTGAAGGCCCTCTCGACCACTGTCCTGCTTGCACACAGGCGGGTATTGTAGAGAGCCTCCACAGGGTTGGGGGCGACCGGGTATGCCTTCATCAGCCACCAGGTGAGCGGATAGGCCAGGTCCCCCAGGATGCAGGGAGGTATCAGCACCCCTTCGATCTGGGACATCCCCATGTCCGCAAAGTCACCGCGGTACATCCGGGCATAGACGGGGGAGATGGTCATGATCCGGGCATAGTAGCTGCTCCCAGAGTTGCCTGTGAAGATGTCAATGAACCGCCCCCAGTGGTCCTCCACCGCCTGCAGCTGCAGGGAGTGGTATCCATGTCTGTTAACATATTCCGCGGCCTCCCCAGTGGAGGGACAGAGGATCTCTATGTGGATGCTGTCCACGGCGCCCATGCAGTTGGGGAATCCTGCAGCCGCGAAGCCGGCCATCACGGCCGCCCGGTCCACCAGCTGGATTGTTCGGTCACGGAGCATGCCCTCCACAGCCTCGCAGACGCTGAAGTGCTGCGAGATGGACCGGCAGGAGTCGGGAGTTGCTAGTGCCCAGACCCACGGAGGAGGGCCTGTCGGGCCGCCCCAGACACCCGCAGTGCCCTGAGCCGGGTACCATTCTGCGCAGAGAGCTAGGTGCATCCCGCAGACGCCCAACCAGCCTAGCTCCATGGTGCACGTTGCCCCGGGTGGCAGGCAGCCGGACCAGTTATAGGCCAGGGCAGGTGTAGCCCCGCCCACGAGTAGCGACCCGGGCCCCTTTGTTGACCCCTGAAGCTGGCTGTGAGGCCCCCTGTACCTACCGTTCCCCTGTTGGTGGCCCTACGGAGGGCTCCCGCCGCCTCCCTGCTGCTGCGGGCTGGTGCCTGCTTCCTCCATGATGTCCCGGCCTTGCAACTGTCTCCTGTTTCCCGGGGTCCCACTGCCCCTGCCTGTGGCTCCGAGCCCCCTCCAGGCCCACCTCCCATTTGCCTCTGCAACTGGTGTTCCCCTCCATGGTTGCCTTCTCCAGTGGCCGTATCCTGCTCTCTGTGCCTCCACCCGGTTCCTCGGGTTGCTGCTGACCATCCTCATCTGCTGTTGCTCCCTCATGTGCCCGTGACCCCCCCCTTGTGTGCCTATGTGACCGCGGGGTTCTGGGACGCCTGGTCTTCACCTCCCGGCATCCGCCCGGGGCTGTGTGTGCATCTGTGGACCGCCTGCACCGGGACTGCCTGTGTAGCTGTAGGGGTGCCCCTGCAGACTGTGCTGTTGTGGGGGTTCTGGTTGCCGGTTCCCGTGTCCTGGGCGGCCCCTGGCTCGGTCCCCCCCCTTCTTCCCTGTCCCCGGCCACCACCTCCCCCCCATGCCCATTGTGCCGTGTGTGTTGTCTGTCCCGCTGTGTCCCCCCTTCCCTTCCTTTCCCATGCGGGTGTGTGCACACCCGGGCATGTGTGTGTGCTGTGTGTTCCACTGTGCCCTCGTTGTCTCTGTGTCTGCTGTTTGTGTTGCCTCAGCAGCTCTTCTCCCTCTTCCCCATCCCATTTCCCTTGTGTGGGCATTCCCTGTAGGCGCTTTTGGCTTCCTCTGCCCTCAGTCGGCCATGTCTGCCTCCGGCCCCTCCCTGGTGCCTTCTGGGTGTTTTGACAACGGCCGGCAATCGGCGTCACGTCTGTTGCACTGCCCTGGCCCGTTGTCTGACGGCCCAATTCCCTGCCATGGTCCCGATCCTGTCACGTCTGTTCGGGGGCCTTCTTTGACCACGGGCGGTGGTTTATCAGTTCACCACTGCAGGGAATCCACTGTGATGATTCGGGACTGCATAACGTCTGAAATCACTCAGAATTAATATGCCATTTTACTTTCACATTTCAGTTCAATTTTTGTGACCTACAGTGAATAAAGTCGGCTGTGTTTGTGTCAAGGTGATTCAGATTTCCTCCACTGGCAGATCAAAGGAGTGCCACAGCAGTCCATAGACAAGAAAGATCAGTGTTTGAAGATTTCTTCTGAAAGGCTGCTCTCTAAGGCTTTTATTCATCATGTTTGATGGCCCACCTACTCTTTTCCCCGTCCAGGTCTGTGGCGCTTCCAGGCAGCCATGGTGTCCTGATAGGCACTGCAGCCGCCTATCAGAGAGGGGGTTGGGCCGCTCTGAGCAGTGTGGGTGACAGCTTTGTGGACCCATGTCCGCATGTCGTCACGCTCCCTCCCCGGCCAAGGCCACTGTCATCCTTGTTTGGCACTTAGGCCGAATCTTCTCTGTAGCAAGGGCCTCACTCCGGGCAGGATTAAAGTGTGACGGCGCCCAGTGTCATCACGCCTGAAAACGCCCACAGTGAATTACTGTGCAAAAATAATAATTTGTCTTATGACAATGTTCAGTTGAAGCATAATATGTTGTTTGTGAATTTTTTCTGATCAGGGTCAGTGTTTGTCATCGGTGTTTGTTGTTGAAGACATTTTGAGCCGTGCTAAAGATGTGAAACAATGCAACTGTAGATGAAATTATGAACACATTGGCATTCAACAAAAATGTCAATTTAATTTATTTTTTAAACAGTATTGTCAACCGCAAGTGTTTAAGAACATCAATTAGACCTGAAGTCATAAGATTTTTTAAAAATACAAATGAATTTGGGATTCTTTTTCCTTGTCCTTCTGGATTTTGAGCCATTAAGGTGTTTTCTAAATTTCATCCCAACCATAAGGACTAGCAACTTAATAAGAAAAAAAAAAGAAGAAAAAGAAATGTTCACAACTAATCACAGGTGCCAGGAAATGGGGTTTTAATAAAGATGTCAAGTTTTGTGGCATACTTTTTTTGTTACACCTTAAAAAAAGAGGAATTAGAGAAATTGGATGCTTCATGGGGGTGCCTTGCTATTGTCTAGTAATGCAGGACATACAGAAAGCAGAAATAGGAGGAGAAGGGGCAATTTCAGGGGAACCAACACTCCAAAGACAATATGAATCATCCAGGGAGGTCTGTATCCAATATAGGAGTAAAAAAACACAAGGGGGGGGGGGGGGGGAGACTCAAGGGATAATGGGATAAAGAAATAAAACTCAATGTTAAACAGACATTTTCTCTCTGGTAGAAGTGGTAAACAGCATGGAGGCCTAATTGTGTATTAGAGCTTCCGTAGCATATTCACCGAAGTGTGGGATTTTTCAACACAATGCAAAGTATTTCTCAATTATTATTTTTTTTAACTTCCAAAGATAAAAATGACACCATCATATGCCCCTTCAGCCTTACCATATACTTCTCTAAGTATGTCCTTTTGGGTAGTTACAAAGAGTAGCTGTGTGTATCTTTATAATATAATACACCCTCAGCTCCCTTACTTTGATGAGGAACATTTAAGGAATTGCTATTAGTGTCTGAGCTGTATTCATTTAAATGGATATGGGCCAGTTCATGCCTCAGAGCTATTGTTTCACGCTTTCTGCAAATGCAGGCCAATATCCCAGCAATGGTTATGATTGGGTTGGTTTTTAAACATTTCCTTCATAAAAACAACAGCTAAACTTATGCTTTTGGCAAACAAATGATTTTGGTAAAACACTGCCTTCGTAAGAGGGTAAGAATTTCTCTCTCTCTGGCAGAGACTGATAAGAGACGCAAAGCTATTCTGTCTGTACTCAGTTCTGCACTGGGACAAGCACCAGATCCATTCCGGAAGGAACTTCTGGGCCTACCAAGGGAATGCACATCTTTAGGTTGGTACACTATGCTGCCCTCTCTGCACCCACCCAGCCTGCTCTACTGGGCAGCTACCTAAGGCTGGAAGTTATATGGCGCTGCCTCTTCAATATCATCTTTGGTGAAGTTAGCATTCCTGGGTATGTTAGGAAAGAGAAGTTCCCACTTCCCCTTTAGTCTGTGAGGTTTCACGGTGCGTTCTTCCTGCATCAAGCAGAAGAGGAAGACTCTGAGTCCCCCTCAACACTCTGAGCCCGCCCCCCCCCCCCCCAACACTCTGTTTTCCATCTTAAACAATCTTGACTCCACCGATGCTTAACTGGAAGCTTGTGTGATGGGAATCTCCTTCGCTGGAAAGCCAATTGGTCTTTGAGGATTCCACGAATACTACTTGACAACTTGTACTGCTCGGCAATTACCAATTTTAACATCTACTGTCCAGAAAAATGCATGAATTTGGTTACCATGAATTAGACAGGTGAGCTGGAGGATGGGTTCTGATAGTTCCTCTGTTGTTTCTTCAGAATGCACAATATATATGACAGGCAATGGTGGCTACGTGCCTTCATGGGATAAACGATCATCTGGCACAATATCCGCAATGTAATTCCTAACCACAGCTGCTAGCATGATAATACATGACATACTTCTAAAGAAGGAATTCTTTTTCTGCTCTTCATCTTACTTACCGACTCCATCTTCCCCCATCCCTGGACCCTTAAAATATGAGTTGGTTACTGCACAAAAACTTCTCCCATGTTCCTCTATGGTTGTTTACAAGCAGATTTTCAGAACAATGTTCCCTGGTGTGTAACCTTTCAACTAGCTACGTTTTCTAAACAGACAGCAAATTGTATTGCTATTGTCCTTTTTATGTCGATAGAAAAAATAATCTCACCCAAGTGGTAATTTTATTTGCGGGCCACCTGCCAAAAGTTTACATACTGTCTCTAAGACTATAATAGCATCACACAAGTCAGAAATGGAAAATTATGTCCATTTGTCCATCCACTGGCTAATGAAGAATCACAATTAATGAATCATATGCCGGTCATTGTTCCCTACAGTACATTCTCAAATGTTTTAGCTAGTTTTAAATGAGTTGAGCAATGAAGCTTCTACCACTTCATTTAAGAGATGATTCAACAGTCTAATAGATCTCAGTGTTAGGCTGAATAGTGAATAGTACTTAAAATTTGACTAAATTTCATAGATTTACAATATGAAGTTCAAAAGGGACCATTATAATAATTGGGTCTCATTTTCTGCATAATACAGCAATACAGTTTTACCCAGTGATTCCTACAGTGAGGCTAGTACGTTGATTTTGAACTAATACTGGAAAATATATCCACTCATGATTTAAGGTTCTTGAGTGATGGAGAATTTAATATATCCCTTGGTAGACTGTTCCAATGGTTAATTTTCCCACTATGTTAAAAATTTACATCTTATTTCCAGTTCAAATTTTCCAAACCTCAACATCCAACATTTATGATAGCAAATATCTTTTTATTCTGTAGGTACATGTGTATTTTGCTTTTTGGATTTAATATCCCTTCGAGCAACCTCTTAAAATTATTCTCTATCCCTGGTGTTTACCTTTCATGTATTTGTAGGATAGTTATCATAACTCATCATTAGTTGTCATTCAGCCAAGCTATGTACAGTTAGCTGCTTTAATCTTTCCTTAGAAATCAGCCCTGTGGGCATTTAATCATATTTGTTCCTCTTCTGTGAATTTTCTTCTTCTTGATAAATATTTGTCTGGTGATAAATTCCCCAGACCTGTACGCAGTAGCCTACATATGGTCTTGTCAAAGTCAAACAGATAGAGACTTGGTGTGGGATGCTTTAGGGTATTTTCAGAAGTGATGCTACCATGCTAGACCCAATCCGGGGTAATGGCCACCACCCCGGGGTTGGCCAGTACCCAGAACAGACATGACAGGGCACTTTACCACACTTTGCCCTGAATCATGGTAGCGCTTACCACCGGCTGTTTCCTGTGATTTTCCGAGATCGCAGCTGGTGGTAATTGCTACCACAGTACAGGGGAAAGTGTGGTGAACATCTGGTGGCCGCCGAACAGAAGTGGCGGTGGTTGTGACCCCGGAGTGGGGTTAAGTGTGGTAAAGTGTGGCTAAGCATGGTAGTGTCACTTCTGAAAATACCCTTAAAGTACCTACTTTGGAAGCGCAAGGTCTGCTGTGAGTTGTATTCCCTGAGTGGCTTGAAAATCCAACCCTATGTTTCCCACTGCTGTTAAGCATGATACATCAGTGATGGCACCACAAAATCCCTTTGTTCTTTGTTTTTGTTTTTTTTGGCTTCTACTGCAAGATAATTATCTTAGTTGGTATCCAGCATTTTCTCTGGTGTTTAACAGTTTTACAGTTTTCAAACATTCTTCCTACATTATTTTTTGTTGTCTTTAGCTTATTATCTCATTTATTTTCTATCTGAATCCTTTTAGTTTAATTTTGTGACTTCACTGATGTTTATAACTTGTTCTATTTTCACATTTACTTAAGTCATTTAGCCCTTCTCTTCAAATATTAAAACTGAAATAACACTGATTCTTGTGGTATCCCGTCCGGTTGTTCTCCTCCACTTCTACAAATTGGCCCTTTCTACACGGAACACAGTGGGTGTGGGTGTGGGTGTCGTGTGCGCCGCAGTCTGTGTGGGGTAGGTGGGGGGAGGGTGTAGACTGGCACACACCCATCTACACCCACCTCCACCCATCTATATGCACAGAGCAACCACCATTTTTGCTGGTTGCTCTGTGCATGGGGGATGGATGAAGGTGAAGTGCATGTGTGTGAGCGGGAGTGCACACCCACCCCACCCGCCATGAGATTTACACGAAACATACTAACGCATGAACACCCAGATATCTGAGTGTTCATGTGTGGGTGCCGCCATTGCCACTGATGCTAAGAAGACAGTCATAAAAATCATATAGTCAGAAACCAACAAGGATCACATCTAGCAGCACCGTAAGTGAGGTTCAGCAAAGCTTTACATGTAGTGTTTTTTTTCTCCCAGAATATTCTAAAAATCCACAGATTTGGGAATGTCACCTGCATCAATGGAACACCACCTGCATCAATGGAACTCTCTCACATGTGTGCCTAGAGGCAGGCTAGACCATTAAAAATGTTTGTTTCTTTCTATCTTTGTTTTGTGTGTTGTCCGTGTGACAGCCTTGGCTGATAGGGTGGTGTACTGCTGTTGGAGACCAGCTTTTGTGTTGTGTGTGTTTAGATCTATTGAGACAATTCACCAAAACAAAAAACTTTACAGTTTAAAAAAACCTTAAATGCACAACAGTTTTTAAAACTAAAAACTTTCCTCTTCGAAAACATCACAATATCATTTTGACTCTAGCTTAAACTTCAAAAAACATACACATTAATTACAACTTAAAAAACAGTCAACTGCATACATTGCAACAAGACATAGGGTGATTTCAGAAGTGACGCGTTCCAATTCACCACAGTGAATCCCACCCTGGTGTGAATGTATTCACCGCGGGCTGTGGTGACACGTGCAGCCCCAACAGAAGTGACAAGATCGTGACCACCTCCCGGGGGCAATCAGAGAGAACATGGGCTGGGGGAACACAACAGACATGCAGTGGAGACGTGGACCGCGGTTCGAGCCCCAGAATGCACCGCGGCTGGGGTCAATTCCTTCCACTGTGGCTGCAGGTTTCCATTCAGAAGTTATTTTTCATTCACCCCTACCGTGGTGACCATTCACCACACTTCTGGACTTCCTCCCGCCCCAACCTCACGAAGCGTGGTTAGCTTCACCCCGGGACGCGTTTGACTGTGGTGAACATCTGGATGTGAGCAAACAGACATGCACGGCGCTTTCACCACCCCCCGCATTTGACTGAGGTTGACTGTGGTGGACATTCACCACATCACTTCTGAAATCACCCATAAATCCCCCCAAAATGGACATTATTTCAGAATTTGATGAATATTTAATATTTTATCCTCATCAACATAAATCTAATATATGTACTTAATTCCTTACCATACATACGTTTATTCATTTTTATAAATAATTAAACTTTCACATTTGCTCATTATTAAACTTTAATTTATCATCTTAATTCGACAATGAACAATTTTTTAAGAGTGCATTAAGTCTGTTTCTATATAACTGCATTCTGCACAACGAATTCTATAATGTTCTCTACAGTCACATTGTTAAGTTCATTGTATGAAGTGTATACAATTTGTATACATGTAAAAAACAGACTTAATGCACTCTTTAAAAATTGTTCAGTGTCGAACGATGATGATAAATTAAAGTTTAATAATGAAAAAATGTGAAAGTTTAATTATTGATAAAAATGAATAAAAGTATGTATGGTAAGGAATTAAGTACATATATTAGATTTATGTTGATGAGGATAAAATATTAAATATTCATCAAATTCTGAAATAATGTCCATGTTTTTGGCATTTATGTCTTGTAATGTATGGAGTTGAATGTTTTTAAAATTGTAATTAATTTGTATGTTTTTTGGAGTTTAAGCTAGAGTCAAAATGATATTGTGATGTTTTCAAAGAGGAAAATGTTCAGTTTTAAAAAGTGATGTGCATTTAAGTTTTTTTTAACCTGTGAAGTTTTTTTTTTGGGTGAATTTCAAGGTTTTTTGTGATGCGATATATGAGTACATTAATATATTAGTTGTTGCACAACTTTTAAGTGAGTTGTGGAATAATTTTAGCAACTGAATAGCACTAGGGCTGATAGGAAGAGGAGGCAGCTCTGGGGTTATGGAGACAAGGTGACAGGTAGGCACAGGGGGTGGTGGATCGATTTGGGACAGTGGGGGGATGACAGGTAGGAGCGGGAGATGAGGCTATGTAGGGGGCTGGGGATGTTGTGCTGGGGCGGGAGGAGAAGCAAGAGTTGGGGAGTCAGTTCAGGGCCGGGAGGAAGTAGGAGTGGGGGTTGGGGGGTCAAGGTTTGGGGTTGGGGAGTTATCTGGGGGTGGGAGAAACAGGGGTTGGGGGTCAGGTCAGGGCATGGAATGTGCTGTGTAAGTGAGGTAGGCGCAGTGGTTGGCGGGTTAGGTCGGGATTGGAGATGTTGCTTGGGGGGTGGGAGGAGAAGTGGGGGTTGGGGTCAGGTTGGGGAGCTGGGAGGTCACATTGGGACTGGGGATGTTGTGTGGGGGGAGGGCTGTAGCTAGAAATTTTTAACTGGAGGGGCTATGTACTGGCGTGCCCACAGAGCCCCCACCTGGCAGAGCCATGTAAAAATAGCATGTGAGGAGCCACTCCAAGAACAGAAGGTTGCTACCTTGTAAACGAGGTTCTTTGAGATGGGTCCGAAAGTTCTCACAACACCCACCCTTCCAGCCCCACATGGAATTTTTTCCTTATATTTCTATAAAGGGTTGGAAGGAACTGTCATTGTGAGGGGGAGAGTGCTTTTTATATTAAACCACATGATGGTCTTGAACTCCTCTATTTGAATAGTGAGCATGCAGAACTGAGTTGTGAGAATGTTTGGCGCTATCTCGAAGAACCTTCTTGACAAGGTAAAGAAGGTTTCCTCTTTGCACCTTCACTGCCTGCCTGCTTCCCCCCTCACCAAATGCACCCCTGCACTGCCTGCTGCCCAGCTCCCCCCTCACCCCATGCACCCTCCACTGCCTGCTGCCCAGCTCCCCACTCACCCCATGCAATCCGCACCGCTGAACACACCATCCCTATTTCTATAACTATTTCCTGGCTACGGCCCTGATGGAAATAATACCTTATCATCATTGTTAATCAGACAGAAAACAGATGTAACATTTCACTTACAAATGCAATTCCCCTTTTACCGAGGTGATTAAAAACTGGCCCTCTTTGTGTAACAAGGGAGATGAAAATAGAACCTGGCCTCAGCTGCTGCTGCTCTCACTGTTCAACTTAGGTGTTGCTTAGTGCTGCATGTAAGAGACAGTGAGTGAGAGATATCTGGGGAGGGAGGGCTGTGAAAAGAGGAGGGGATATGAAAATGCCTAGGGATGGGCGAACAGATCGTGGTTCGGGTTCGGCTGTTTGGTTCGGCCGCGTTCGGTTCATGTGTTCGGGTTCGGCAGTTCGGGTGGATCACCGAGTTCGCGTTCGGCCGTTCGGTTCTGCCGCGTTCGGTTCGTGTGTTTGGGTTCAGCCATTCGGGTGTTGGCCGTTCGGGTGGATCATCGCGATCGCGTTCAGCGTTCGGCCTAAAAATATCGCGAGCACACGGGAAGCTGGAAATCGTGCCAATAACCGGAAATTCGTGTGCATGTGGAACTGTGAGGCAAGTGGGTGTGTGTTTGATTTGGTGGCTGCTTGGTTCATGTGTTTTGGCTATGATTGTGTTGGGTTTGGCTGTGCTGTGTGTTTGGGTGGTTGGTGTGTGTTGTGGGTGGCTGTTGGTGCGTGGGTTTTTTGAAAAAAAAATTAATAATGAAGAAGGCTGTTCACATCCTCCGGCTGGGGACACATTTGACGGAGGAGGAGGAGGAGGAGGAACAGGTGGAGGCCGCTGCCCCTGCTACACCTCCTGTGGCACTGGCTTCCTCTTCGGACGAGGAGGAAGCGGTGGGCTCTACTGCCATTCCTGCTAGGTTTGTAAACCTTTTTTTTACTTTTAAGACAAGAAAGGCTGTATCAATTAGAGCGAGCTCAGCTCACTGGCATGCGGGTGAATGTGTTGGTGGTGGGCATCAGTCAGGCACAAACAGTGGCCAACACCGGGTGGCAGCGGATGTCTGCCACAGAGAGAGAGCGTACTGTAGTGTAGGGGACTCTTCCAGCAGTCAAACATGAGCATCCCCACCCAAAAGTGCCAGGCTATCAAGGGTCTCCACTCTCCAGTTGCCATCCCATTCCTTATGCACCCCCAAATAAGGGCAGTCTCATTCCTCCAGCCAGGGTCACATCTCGCGTCGCCATGCCTAGCACCCCAAAGAGGACAGCAGGATTTGCATGTGCCAGCCAGGGGCTTTCTAGTTGCAATATCTAGCATCCCCTAGCATCCCTGGGAGGGCAGGATTTGCACGTGCTTTTCTTTATGGTTTTTTTTAGTTGCCTTCCCTACTAGCACCCCAAGGAGGGAGGATTAGAGGTATCATCATAAATGCATGATATTTACTTGGTGTTCTTAGTGTTCTTATGTATTCCCATTTCAGAGAGGAATCGGATTCTGGCCCCGGGTCCAGCCCTGCTTCCAGGACCAGGCCTAGGAAGACGACTCGTCACCGGACTCCTAGGCGGAGCTCGCCAGCCTCACCCCCAGACATTCGGCCCCAGTTGTCGGATGTCTGGCGGTTTTACATCCAGGGCGACAGAACCGCCACATGCAAGGTATGTCACGGGGACTGGAACAACAGGGAATGAATTGCCCTCTGACCTGTCAGGAATGGAAGTCCCCTGCAGAGAGAGATTGGATGGCC
>QEPC01011901.1:3854249-3867690 GCA_003113815.1 Sphenodon punctatus | reverse complement strand
TGCTTCCCTACAACCAATTGGGAGGCTCAGCCTGTGCCTGATGCAACCAGGCTGCCTCCCCTCTCCCCGTGCGCCGTTGTTTCTCCCCGCCGCGGAGAGCCGCATCAGCCTCAGACAGAGGGGAAAACTTTAACCCTTTCCGTCCTGCCCCCTTTTTAGGCGGGCGCGGCAAAGGGCTCCCGCCCCCAACCCCCGCGGGGGAGGGGGCGGACGCAATTCTCTACCAAAGTATTTACGCGCCCTAGAACAGGGAGAAAATGTCCCCTTAGCCACTTTTCCAATTGCTTTTCCAATTGTTTCAGTTATTTATTTAGTCTTGTGCCCATGCCAGCTGATCTACGTAGGTTTGACATTGAGGATGTTTAAAAGCAAGATTTTGAAACATTTGAGTAACATCAGAAGGACTATAGTGAAGGAACACTTAGTGGACCATTTTGTTCAGAAAAATCATAAGGAGGAGGATCTCAAATTTTTGTGCATAGAAACGGTACCTGTTAGGGTAGGAAGTCAGAAACAGCCACGAAAGAGAGAGACATATTGGATATATAGATTGGACACATTGGTGCCAAAGGGTCTCAATGAAGAAAATTCACGGTCTTTGTTTGTGAGTTGATAATAGTGTGGGTATTTGTCTCCTCTCTCTTGGTCTCCAGCAGCAGTTTGTTCAGTTATCTTTGATGCATTGTTTTCTTTGCATCATTTTTCTTTATTATAACATTTCCTCCATTGATTTTTTTCAATTAACTCCTTGGTGGGCTAGAAGTCATTTATGCCGTCCTCTCAGCATTTGACATTTGTTGTGATTGAGGTCTTATTGTTTATTCATTATCTATGGATTTTACTTTAAATAATTTTTGGATAGTTGTGATCTAATGAAGCAGTTTATGACATTGCTTCTCATTATAGATTTTGTACAAATATATATTACACCTTGTAGGTATTTTTACTGTTTAAAAAGTTGTTTTGTGTATTATAGATAAATCCCCTTCTCTAGCTTTTATTAGTTAAGTGTGGGCTGACACTGAATGATTTTTCACGTCACCTGATGGCAAGAACACAGCCCTGTTGACTGTGGATTCTGTAATGCAAATTCTGAAGAGTGAGGACTCATTCCTTTCAGCCGCTGATCCTGTCATGCAATGATTCGTCATTATGGAAGTCTTTTTCATGAATTTATTGTGCCTTTAAGGGATTCGCTCGTTATTGTGGACAGCGTGCTTGGGGATCTTCAGGTGAAACCAGAGGAAGCTATTTAATGAGCGTGTGTTTCAGGCTGTAGGAATTGTCAGCTCACTCTATTTGGAGTTGCAATAGCAGAAGGTGGTGTCTGAAGTGGGACTGCATTACATGAAATAAAAACAGGACCATAAGGATTTTGTTTGAATAATAGGGAACCAGTTGCATTAAATTGGGGGGGGGGGGGTTGACATAACTGTGATTCTCATGACTACTGTGTTCCTTGTTACAGTAGACAAGGCAGGGAAGATCCCCTCTGAACTTTTGTCTTTCCGTTCCTGTTGGCCATTGGACATTCTGGAAGCTAACATACTGGAGCTGATAAAAAGAAAAAACACTATTTGGGAAAGTATGTACGCAGACAAATAGCTAGGCTATGGATTATTCAAAAGGATGAGTACCTTAGATAACTCAGTCCCTCTCTTTTTCTCAGTTTGCAGCAATCTAGTGTGGATATAAAAAAGCATTTTTCCGCTGAAGAAGGGGTTATCCCCAAAATGCGTTTGGGTGGTTTTGCAATTTGTTCCCTCTCATTTTGATATGGCTTTGTATATATTGGTATGATGACATTAGATGATGGTTCTTAGGATTTTTTCATACCCCAGTTCCAGTGTTTATTATAGGGTTAGCTTTCGCTGTTCCCCAAGTAGACAAACAAACGAGCAAACAAACAAACCAACAAAGATGATTCATATACTAAGATCTAAAATCTAAAGACCTTATACAGTCTCTTAATAGGGATGTACTCATCGATTTCCAAAACTTAGTTGGAAATTTAACCACAATTGATACTAAAAATTATACAAAAAGAATAAAAGGAGATTTTTAGAGAATCTTCCCAACATGATTATATTGTCACAGCTTGGCCAATTACTGTGCCCTCAATAAATAACAGTTCCATACATTTTATCTACCGGCTCACATGGAATTCTCAATATATTTATACAATGCTTGGTGCTCGAAATAGAGTACAAGCCTGCGAAGAGCAGTCCATAGACTCACAGACCCAAACCTAGATTTTTTAATATATATTTATTTATGAGAGGATTGTATTGATGTTTATCAATGTTATATGGTCCATCTTGGATATATCCAAGATCGTTTTTGTTGGATGTTGTAATTTGTTTCTACCACTTTGATATAGTCTTGTATATATTGTCATGTTGACATTAGAAGATTGTTTTAAAGAATTTTTTATACAACTGTCTATGAGAGGATTGCATTAATCACTATTTACTTTATATGATCTATATTGAATACATTAAAAATCATTTTTGTTTCTCCCCATCTTTGGTTTTTTGTTGACGTGTGTACCAGCCTTGGCTGATAGTTCTGGAGACTGGCTTTTTTGTTTTGAACTGATTGAACACCCAAAGTGCAACCCAAATCTCTGGGTATTACTTGCGGGTGTAAAATTAGGTACTATTTCAGCTGTACTCACACGTGTTTAAAGACATGCAAGACAACCAAAATTTGCAGCACATTGTCTGCACACAGTTATGCTACAGTAGAGCGTAACCCAGTGGCTGGCGTGAGTAGCATGGTCACTCACTGTGATCACCATCTGTAGTGTGAACACAGCCTGTGCGCTAAGACCCGTGTTTGAACTCATTTTCCCCCAGTCCCCAACATTGTGTTGCAGCCACAAAGACCATCTTTTAATTAATTTTTGCTTTCTGAAATCTGGAAGAATCACACTACATTACGTGGCTCAAAGAGAGACTGCCTCAGTCCCCGGGCTGTAGAGCGACCTCCGCAGTCTGCCGGGGGTGCCTTCTTGGAGGTCCCCTGGGTGAACCAGGGGGCCACAATGGAGAGGGCGTTCTCGGTGGCCGCACCACGGCTGTGGATCTCCCTCCAAGAGGAAGCTCCTCTGGCTCCCAGCCTACTGGCCTTTCGTTGGGCCTGTAAGACCTGGCTGTTCGCCTGGGCCTTTGGGGGAGGGGGGAATAAGGGTGGGGTTTCTTTACCAGTGGTTTTACCTCCTTGTTTTTTTTTTTATTGTTTTAGTAATCCCTTCTATGAATTGTTTTTATATATTGTTTTTAAATGTCTTGTGAGTCACCCCGAGCTGCTGTAGGGCTGGAGGAAGGGGGATACAAATCACTAAATAAATAAATATAAACCAATTATGTAGTCTGTTTTGCTTTTTTAAAAAGTGTCTAAATATCATATTCCCCATATGAGATGTGGGTATACTCTATATTCCCCATATGACACATTTGGTCTCAACTATACTATTGGGTCAAAGTCCTTTGTGCATTACCTTTTTCTGTCCTTCGGCTAGTTTTCTTTCCACAGGGGAGTGCTCCTGAACAGGCCAATGGGTGCTGTATCGGATGATTTACTATCATCTACAAACAGTCTCAGTCACATTCACTTCACCCACTCAGAGCAATTTGATTTTGAAAAGCTAATTTGTCAGATATAGTTTATTAATAACACCCTGTTCATTTCTCATGCCATAGTTTTTAATGTATATGCAAATTAACGGGTGGTGCCTAACTATACAAGGGAGAATAAAACTGACAACACACAAAAGATCAAAATGGGGAGATAGTTTGAAGTGAAATTCCCACTGCCCTGAATCTTGGTCACCCCAGGAGGGGCAAAATAGTCCTCAGTATAATTTAGATTAGTCAAAGGGTTCTCTGAATTATGCCAGCTGGGATGGCGTCTACAAAGCCTCCTTTTCCAACTGAGATTTAGAGTACTGTTCTTCAGCCTTACCCTTTCACACCTAATATATACGCTCCTTGTCTTCCAAGCCATACTGGAGACAGCCTCTGGAATTGCCGTTGAGGCAAAAACTTTGTCCCAAGGTGCTGCCAAATGCACCAACAACTCCAAACTACCTGCTGCCACCCGTCAGCATATATTTCTTCTCTCCTCTCCATTGTTGTCATTGCAGTTATCACTAACAACAGTAGGGTTGGTTAAAACAAAATCTGGATAAGTGCAATTGTTAAGTTGAGGATGTGTCTAACTCAGAGGTAAGAAATGTTTGAAGCTTCTCACTTTTTATTCTAGTTTCTGTTCTACTGCCAAGCCACGAAAATATATCTTCTATAAGAAAAACATCAGATCAGGAAATCTCCAAATGCTTTAAACTCCATCCAAGAGACTGCCAGTCACCACACCTCTGGCACAGCTTTCTCGTCAGCACAATTTGTCAGGCCTAAGCCTCTGAAGCAACCGTTCAATCAGACAGTCATTTCTCTCTTTTCATTTTGTTTTAAGATGACTGCAAATTTCAATCACCGTTATCAGTTTATCACACTGCTGAAGGTGACCCAGCGGCCCATTTTGAACTAATCCCCCAGGTGCCCTTAGATTAGCAGAGACAAGGCACACGTTGGCATCTGAGATAAAAAGTCAAGACATTAATTCAAAGATGTGGATTTAGCAAATGCTGTCGTATTTGGTATGCATTTAATATTAAATATTAATCAAATTATCACAGTACGCTCCAGCTCCTGGTTATCTTTAACATGTCCCTCTGTTTCATGTCTGTTCCTGAGAAGTGCAAGTGACAGGCTGAAATCAAAACAATAGACCTTCCATCAGATTAGGCATTTAAAAATCTGGTGTCATCTGTCGTCACTCCAGTAGAAATGCTAAAGCAAATCAATATTTTAAAAATAATTATGTTAATGATTTAGTGAGTTGCTAAGGAAAATGTCAATGTTTAAAGTGTCTTCATTATTTGTAGAACAGGGAATTTCTAAATAGCCATTTCTCTAAGAATGTAAGCAGCAGCATGCTGAGTCAGACCAATGGTCCAGACAAGCTTCCTGTCTCAAACAGTAAGTGGTCAACTTCAGTGGGTTCAGAGAAATATATAATGGGTGAAGCCACATGACCCAGGAGGGTCCAATCCCCCACATGCCCGGGGATAAGCAATCTCATCAGCCATGCTTCGGGATCAGCCCAGAGAGCAGGAAAGACGCCCCCACCCCCCACCTGTACAAAAACTGGGCGGGTCACTGCTGGCCGTCCCACCACACCCCAGGGCAGTCTGAGGTTCGGACCACACCCCACACCCTCTCCCCTGACCTGCCCTCTATCCTGCTCCTGCTGTGATGTGGCTGTGTGGGAATGGCAACAGTGCCTGCCACTCAAAGCTTCTTGGCAGACCTCGCTGTAGGGTGGGTCAGATGGCGACCAGGTCTATGAGCTGCGACGCGCTACCTCAAGTTGGGGAGCTTTACTGCACTTGAGTACGGCCGCTAGACCTCGTGTCCTCAGCCTTTTTCCAAGGACGCAGGGCGTAGCAGCCCTGCAGCGGGGCAGCAGTTGAAAAGGAGAGGTACAGCTGGGTGTCATCAGCATATTGATGACACCACACGTCGAACCCTCTGATCACTTTGCCATGTGCCTGCACGTACATGTTGAACAAGAGAGGGGATAAAACAGAACCCTGCGGGATGCGACACAAGAGGTCTTGGTATGATGAAAAACACTCCCCGAGCACCATTCACTGAGTTCTTCCGGTCAGGAAGGAGCGGAACCATTCAGTAACAGTCCCATCCACCCGTTCAGCGTTCCAAAGTCGTGTCACGAACATCTTGTGATCAACGGTATGAAATGTAGCCAAAAGATCTAATAGGATCAGCAGGGTCAAATGACGCCGTTCCCATTCCTGGTGCAGATCATCCACCAAAGCCACAAGCGCAGTCTTGGTGCCATGACCTGCCTGAAATCCTGACTGCGAGGGATCAAGAAAACCAACATGATCAAGATGCCCCTACAGCTGCTGGGCCACAACCCGTTCAGTAACCTTCCTTAAGAAGGGGAGGTTAGAGACAGGCCAGTAGCTGGGGGGGAGGGTGGGGTGTCAGCATCAAGTAATGGGTTTCTTGAGCAGAGGCCACACCACTGCCTCGAGACAGCCCGGCACTNCAGAGAGAGCTGCGTAGGCAGCAACTCTCTCATTGAAGCCCAATGAAAATGTATTGAATACCTTTCATGACAAACTTCAAGTTTCATTATACCAAGGTCTTTGGGTTTAGCAATATGCAATTGATAAAAAACAATTAATTTTATTTTAAAAACGTATTACCCCGCCCCTCCTGCTCCAGGCAGCTCAGGGTGGCTTACAACAGTAAAAGCACATAATTAAAACGTATAAAAGGAGGAAACGGAAGGAAAAACACCAACATCTCATGATCAACGGTATCAAACGCAGCCGGCAGATCTAACAGGATCAGCAGGGTCGAATGACCTCGATCCATATCTCGATGCAGGTCCTCTACCAAAGCCACAAGCGCAGTCTCGGTGCCATAACCCGGATGAAAGCCGGAGCGAGAGGGATCAAGAAAACCGATGCGATCAAGATGCCACTGCAGCTGCCGACCACTACCTGTTCAACAACCTTCCCTAAAAAGGGAAGGTTAGAGACAGGCTGATAGGTGGCAGGGGAGTCAGCCTCAAGCGATGGTTTCTTGAGCAGAGGCCACACCACTGCCTCGAGACAGCCCGGCACTCTGCCCTCCCAAAGAGAGGTGTTGACCACCCCAGCCAACAACAGCCCCACTGTCTCCCAGCAAGATTTAATTAGCCAAGACGGGCACGGATCTAATTCACAAGAGGTGGCCCTAACCACCCCAAGAACGCCGACTGCATTGGCAGGTGTCACCAACTGAAATTGAACCCATACAATCGGACAAGGCGGGGCTTTCATAACCTCCAGTTCCTCTTGTATATCAACTGCAGCGTTGAAGTCTTGGTGAATACGAGCGATTTTCTCCACAAAGTAATCTACAAACATGTCACAACGGGAAGTAGATGACTCCACTCCCAGGTGAAGGGAGGCTGGACTGACCACCCCCGTACCACCCAGAAAAGCTGCGCTGGACGAGGTGCTCAAATACCTTTTTTTCCCCCATTTTTCGACAAATCTCGTGAAAACTTGCTCTACGACCGAGATTTTGGTGATATCTCCTCACAGTGTTCAATCTTGAGAATTTCTCATTATAATTTTTTTTTAATTGTTGTTTTAGCCCTAATCAGGAGGCCTGGTGGGAAGCAGGCATCAGGAAGTGTAGTACAGGAGACAGCCCAGCAGCTGGTACCTCCCTCACCCCAGCCCCAAGGACTCAGCAGTAGCATGGCACAGTGACTGAGCCCATCCCCAGGGGCATTTCTGGGCCTGGGCTTCAACCCCCAATCTTTCCCCCAGAGCCCTGAATCCTGCACCGCCTCGCATGATCAGCAAATTTGCTGGGTGTCTCTGCACCCCTCCTGGGCTCTGGGAGGAGGAAGGAGGAGGAAAGCACAGTGGGCAGAGAAGCTTCTCTCCCCAGTGCTGCTGAGCTATTAGTTCGTTTATATTTGGGGGGAAAAATAGCAACTCAGAGTCACAAGGCTGAAAGGTACTTCAAGGATCATCTAGTCCAGTCCTCTGCACCGCTGCAAGACCCGCCACACCCCAACCATCCACAAAGAGAAATCCCACCAATAGCTACAAGTAGAGACTGGGACCAACCAGAGCACACCAAAGCCTTGAAGGCATATATACTAAATATCTTGGGTTTTGTCTCTTGATTTATGAGATGGTGGGGTTGACAACACTGCAAGTGAAACCACATGTTAAATTATGGCTAGCGTGACTGAAGGACCTGTTAGTGGAGGGCACCCAGAGATATTTTAAACAGCAGAAGCCTCCCCCTTGGTGGACTGTGTTGGCAGTCTTCATACACCCCAAGCTAAGTACTGTTGCAATTGCCATTCTCCCACTCCTGACCGATAGCCCTCCAACAGGATCCAACAGCCTGAGTTTTGCCAGATAATCCTGGTGGCATGGTTAGTGCTGTGCAAAGCCACATAGTTTTTTTCCTGTGTGGGCCTATCAAAACTTTATTGAAGTGAACATGTACATGGATTTACAGCCTCACAGCCAGAGATATACTGTGTTTCATATTTCAACAAGCCCCTAAAGATACGCACGTGGGACTTGGCTGAAACCAACTGGTTTTGTCGGGATTGAGATTGAAACCACTCAAAACCAGCCAGATTTCAACATGGAATCATAGATTCCTCTATATGGAGATTGTTAGTGAGAAATGTGGCCTCTGTTTGTTTTATCCAGAACACAAAATTGCTTAAAAAAAATAATAATCACAAATCTCAGGAAGTTTTTCAGAAATGTTTGGTTGAATTTTCAGCTTTCTAAGGAGAGCTGTGTGCTGTGATATTTGCTAGGGAATACAAGGCTTGAACTATCAGAGTGCTTTTAAGAGCGGATTGTAAGTTTTATCGTCAATACTTCTTTATACATTAGTATGTAATGTCTATGAAAGAACCATTATGGAGTAAGTAAAATAGACTGTGAAAATCCCCTAATAATCTCAGTTAAAACTGCATCCAAGCCACTGTACATTTAGAATACTTGTCACCTGTATTGTCATCCCAGATGTCCCCCAGTTCATAGTTCCTGGCAAGGTGCGGAGATTCCATCCACCATCCAGGAGGGAGCCACTCCACAATTAGCACTGAATGCTGAGACACCAGCCAGGATAGCGTCCGGTCACAGCTATTGCGGACGCTGCACCATGTACTATGGCCATGGCCAAAAAGGAGCCATCCTTGGCCCAAAGGGGGAGGAGCTCCTAGGACTTCCTTTGCTCCTATATTAAGGGAAGGCAGCCATTCCATCATTAGCTTGTCAACTGGCCAGCCTCAGCCTACATCTTGTTCCAGCTCCTAAGTTCCCACTTCAGCATCTGCTCCTACATTTTGTTCCAGATCCCGAGTTCCCACCTCAGCCTCTGTTCACAGAGTCACAGAGCTGGAAGAGATCCAAGGGTTATCTAGTTCAGTCCCCTGCACCACTCCAGGAGGACCTGCCACTAGTGGTGGCTTCAGCCGCAAGGTGCCAGGGGCGCTGCTCCCACGGCCTCTCTCTACCCCCAAATTCCCAAAACAATAAAAAAGAATTTGAAAAAAACTGAACTCTGTCTGGCAGCGGTGTCCCGACTCCCCGACTGGCGTTTAGTGGCGCGCTGCACTGCTTGCACCAAACTTCCAGGTTGTAACAGTGCTGCGCATGTGCGAGCTTGTTCTTCTGCTCGCGCATGCACGAGGGCGCATAGAGCGCCACTCTGATCCCTCCCTGCTCTGTCTGCGTGTTGTGAGGAGGCTGGTCATGGTGACGCGTCACGCGAGGGGGAGATGGAGTCCATGGAGCCCTGTAAGGGGCAAAATTCATCTGAACGCACGTTGGGCGGCTCAAAATGCCGTCCAGCGCGCGTGCATTGAACAGCGTGCCAGCCAGTGGGGGCACTCTTCCATTGCAGTCTATAGGAGGTAGAAGCGGCAGTGTGGATTGTAATATGGGCTGTAGCCCTTTCTGCCCGGGGGAGGGAGGGGTGGTGACTTGGGGAGCATCATGTGTGTGAGTGCAGTGTGACTGATTGGCTGCGTGTGTGTGAGAGATAGAGAGAGAGAGAGAGAGAGAGAGAGAGAGAGAGAGAGAGAGAGAGAGAGAGAGAGAGATAAGACGTTTATTGCGGGACCAGAAGGTCATTGCAAAATAGTAATAAACATACAAAACAAAACTGGAGTACTCAAATACAAATACAAGAGAAACTAGAAAAATACCAACCAAAGATAAAAATTTAAATATATAAAATTAATAAATACAGTGGGCAAAATATACTCCCCTAATGCTGTTTAATAATATATACACAAAATAAAAAATGTGACACCTTCCCTGTAATCTCCTTACAATTATTACCAAATAACTGCATCATACTGGCCTCCCGAGACCTACCCAGGATTTCACTAACCACTGGTAATATTAGTCTCTGACCGAGGTCCTCATAAAGGGGACAATAAAATATAATGTGACTCAGGGACTCAACCTGCTTCAGGGGACAGTGACAGAAGTGCTCAGACAACGGAATCCCCTGATATCTCCCCAGAGTAAGTGCAGAGGGAAAATAGTTAACCCGAGCCAAGAAAAAGAGCCTTCTCTTTAGCGTAGGGAGCCCATGGTCAAGACATGCCCTTGGATGTCCGGTATCAACCAACAGAAATTTCTGGGGGCCATGGACAATACTAACACTTAGTTTAGCCCCTCTCTCCTGCTGGCCAAAATCCGCCAACCTCTGGAAAACCAGATTCCTGGCAATTTTATACCCCAATGGGGCAAGAGCCTCAGGGGAAAACCCCAACTGATATAGTTTCTTCACCACTCGCTGCACCCAACTATTCGGGGTTCTATCAGAAATCACCAGGCAAGTGAGCCAAAAAAAAGCCTTAGCCAGTAATTCAATACTCCCTGCCAAATCCTTTCTTCAAGAGGAATAACTCCACAATCCACATACAGGGCCAGGGTACTTACACCAGGAGGGGCAAGCGGTAGGGAATGCAAAAAACCTGCCTGGATAGGTTCCAGGTCCTTGATTTTATCTAAGGCCCAAAGAAGGACACCATAAAGTAACTGAGGCATACATTTGTGCAGAAAGACTTTTCTAGCCAGATTTACCAAATTTCCACCATGCGAACGAAAAAAGACCAACAAGGTCTTCGTCAATTGCTTGGCCCGGGAGCAGGCACTAGAGGACTGTAAAGACCACGTGCCCGCAGAATGGTAAAGGAATCCCAAATATTTATAGACCCTTACTTGTTCTAGTTCTTTAGTTTCTATAAACCACATATGTTTTATTAGTTTACTTGAGAACACCATCACTTTGGTCTTTGCATAATTAATTTCAACCATGTTCGTATGACAATAATTTCCGAACAATTGCAGTGCACGTCTTAAGCCAATTTGCGTGTGGGACAAAAGAACCGTATCTTCCGCATAAAGCAGGCAGGAAATATGAGTATTCTGCACCCTAGGGGGATGACGCCTCACAACTGGAAACTCTCTGGTCAGGTCGTTAAAATATAAGTTAAACAGGGTGGGGGCCAGGACACACCCCTGTTTGACCCCCCTCTGTGTCCAAATTTTATTTGATAGAACCCCCTGATGATTCAACCTAATCCTAATATAGGTATCCGTGTACAACTTCCTTATCAAATGCAACAATCTTCTATCCAAGTTGAGGACATACAGTTTTTCCCAAAGACGTTCCCTGGGTACCAAATCGAAAGCAGCCAGCAAATCTACAAAAGCCGCGTATAATGCATTCCCTGGGGAGGCATACCTCTGAATAAGGTGGGAGAGCAAAAAGCAATGGTCGATAGTTGAGCGCCCCTCACAAAATCCAATTTGCTCAGATGCCAAAATATCCTGAGCCTTTATCCAGCTTTTAAGCTTACCTAATAAAAATTTGGCATATAGTTTACTCAATATACTAAGTAGACTAATTGGCCTAAAATTGTTGGGGTCATTACCAGCCCCCTTCTTCAGGACTGGTATCACAATTGCCTCTGTCCAATCTGCTGGAACCTTCCCCTGAGTATTTCTGACAGTAAATAATACTGCTAAAGCTGGGGCCCACCACTCAACATTACCCTTAAATAGTTCAGCAGGTAAAAAATCCCCCCCTGGGGCCTTTCTGGAATTCAGGGAGGAAATCAACTCCTTTATTTCTTTGGGGGTAACTGGAGGCCACTCTAAGGTACCCGCAGTAAAACAAATCCGGGCTCAATAACCATGGGCAGAGAGAATAATGAAGTGAAATGGTTCTCCCAAGCCTCAGGGGAGACTCTCATACATCCAACATTTGACCCTTTCCCAATTCCTCTTACCAGCTTCCAAAACCTCTGGGAACTTAAATCCTTCGAGGCATCCTCAATTTGGGCCCACATCTGCCTATATATGCCTCCCTCTTGGATCTGAGAAGTTGCCTATATTCACCCCTTTTAGCCACCAGGTCTTGTCTCACTAAGTCTGAACCTGAGGCCTTATAGGATCTATAGACACAGCGGAGACCCGAGCAAGGAAGGCGACAGCTACCATCAAATCATGACGATAACTTAGTCAAGCCTGAACTCGGGGGGTGGGGGCGGGGGGTGGACACCAACATGGGACACAACCACTAAACTATTACCTGGAACTGAGCACAAATGGAATCCGGGGAGGAGGCCTGCAAAAGGACGCTTCTAACCTGCTTCCCCTTCTCCAAATTGAGGGTGAGTCCCAAAGATTGACCCAAGGCATCATCCCATTTCCTCCTAACTAGGCCGAGTTCAAAGCTCATCAAGGGAACCGGTGAAGAAAGGGGGCCCCCTAATTTCAAAGAGAGAGCAATCGGCATATGATCACTAGTTGACCAACCAGCTACAGAAAAATCAGAGAGACTGAGAGCATGTATAAGGTGATTCAAACTAGGCGCCGTTTTATTTCTCTTGAGAGTCTGACCTAGTTGGTTCTTCTTGAGAGAGAGTGAGTTGCGGCCATCCGGCTGAATCTCAATCCATTCAAGGATCAATTCCTTTCCCTGTTTGTTAGAAATATAGATTTAGTATTTTTTTTTTTAATAATAATGTAATCTCAAGGAAGCAAGCTAGGTAGTAGTGTAGTGTGTGCACTGCCACCCACTTGGCAGTGCCAAGTGGATCCATCATCGAACTTGAAGCCCATCATCTTGTCCTCGCTCAAGTGGGAAGAAGACAGATGCTGCCGAGCTCTGAGCTCAGTCCTGCTGGTGGTGAGTATGCTACGTTGGGGACCCGGGCTGGGCTGGGGAGGGGGGGGTGGGGACTTGTCTTAGGAAGAGCCAAGGAGGCCAGGAGGGGGAATGTCAGTGATCAGCATGTTTTAATTATGAATTGTGAATTTAATTAATTGTGAATTTATTATGAATTCTAATGATCAGTTATGAGATATGCAGGTTGCAGGGCTGTACTGGGTCCACTGCAGCCCTGTAACCTGTATATCTCATAAGTGCCTTCTAAAAATTAGTGTCTATGGCAACCCTATGTGCGGGGAGTGGGGCCACTGAGAGACACGAGGGAGGGGCTTGATTATTATGCAATGATATATACGGTTCTGCCTGTATATTATTTGTATTTTTAGGATTTTTTAAATTCATTTTTAAATTGTGAGTTATAGTATGTTTTGTTTATAATTGTTGATGGTGTGTGTGTTGTAAGATGGAGGTTGCTGGATTAAATATGATTGATTGTTGTTGCCTTTGGGGGGCTTGGGGGAGGGGGGTGTAGAATGGGGTGGGTGCACTGGGGGTGGGGGGACTGGGCAATTGGGGGTAGGGTTGCCATAGATGCATGCAAACTTAGAGGGCACTTAAGA
>QEPC01011901.1:3839721-3854149 GCA_003113815.1 Sphenodon punctatus | reverse complement strand
ACCATGACAGAGGACCGTCTGAATGCTCTAGCAATGCTGTCTATTGAGCAAGCCATGTTGAGGGACATTCCAGACTTCAACAACAAAACAATAGATCTGTTTGCACAACGCAAGGAACGGCGGGCAAATTTCCAGTACAGGTGCTGAACAGACCTGAAGTTGATCTATTCTGGACAGTGACCCACACAATCAGAAGCCCTGTGCTGAATCCATCACGCGCCAGCTTGCATGGTCTTTGTCCTGATTAGGGAGACCCATGCCAACGTGGACGCTGCACCCAAGTAACGAGGTGATGATCTGGACTCTCCATTGCATGAAGACTAGAAGGAGGGGAGACCCGCACAATGAGAAGACCTGTGTTGCATCCATCCAGCTCCAGCCTGCATGGTCTTTGTCCTGATTCGGGAGACCCATGCCAATGTGGACGCTGCACCCAAGTAATGCTTCCCGGGCTTCTTTGAGGACAGAGCACAGAAAGGAAGACCAATTGCGCTGCAGAACCACCACCATGAATAAACCCAGCACCCAAAGGGCACCACGTGACGGCGACGGCGGAGGGAGGCGTTTCGGGCAGCTGCAAGTGTGAGGATGAGAGCCAGCAGAGGACATCCCACGGTAAAGATAAGTATGCTTCCTTCTTAAGTTAAAAAAGTTGAGTTAAAAAGTACAGTTAAACTGTAAATCGTTTAAACAGTTAAACAGTTTAGAGTTTAACACTAGTTAGCGTTCTTTAAAATTGTTGGTCCTAATGTAGTTTAGAAGTAGTTTAGAAATGTATTAGAATTTAGAAAATGTTTGGTCCTAATGTAGTTTAGAAGTAGAAGTAGCTTAGAAATATGCACTAGCACTTTGTTGCTCGCTCTGTGTCCCCACCCTGGCCATGGGCCTGCCACTCCCCCCAAGAAGAGATACAGTGGGCATTCATTGGGAGAGGGTGGAACCTCTTCTTGGGGGCAGGGACATGCCCATGGCCGGGGAACGGACACAGAGCGAGCAACAAAGCGCTAATGCATAACAAAAAAATGATAAATAGGTAGGTAGTTATTAAGAGTAGGCGGCTTTGGACCTGCCCCTGCCTCCAAGGAGAGGTACAGTGGGCATTCATTGGGAGGGTGGAACCTCTTCTTGGGGGCAGGGGCATGCCCATGGCCGGGGCAGGGACACCGAGACGCAAAGTCCATAGGAAAAAAAGGATAAATAGTTAAACACTTGTTAGGGTTTTTTAAAATGGTTAGTGCTAATGTAGTTTAGAAGTAGTTAGTTATTAAGAGTAGGTGGCTTTGGACCTGCCCCTCCCCCCAAGGAGCGGTGCCGTGGGCATTCATTGGGAGGGTGAAACCTCTCCTTGGGGGCAGGGGCATGCCCACAGCCGGGGGACACCCTAAAGTCTTAGGGCACCTCCAACAAATCATGTGGGCTCCAGAACCCCAGCCATAGGGGCCTCTACACCAACTGGGCCCACCACCACTGTGCCTCCAGATGCAGTGTTTGACTTTAGGATTTACAGGGCTTCCATAGATCCAATGAAGCCTGAAGTCACACTGTGTCTAGAGGCCTCAAGAAGACCAGCTGTGGGATCTGAACAGTGAATGGACTGGGACCCTATCCTAGAAAACTACAGGCAGCCAAGGACAGCATGAAAATGAAGAGTGTTCAGGATAATGGTAAGTGACAGCATGGGGATTGGGAGGGTCCTGGACCTCTTCCTTGGGGGAGAGGTCCACAAAGAAGCAAAATTAAAAATGTCATTCAAAATGCAAACATCTAAATTAATTTGCTTCTTTTTTCTATCTAGTTTGTCTGAGATCTGGCATGATTCCACACCTCGCCTCGCTCTCCTTGTGAACAGAGGAGAAAGTAGGTAGGAGCGCAGCAGAAGAGAATGCTGCAGACAACAAGAAAACCCTTTCCCCATTCCCCACTGAACCCATCTCTTCCCCCTTCCTCTTCTCATGCTCCAAAACCAAACCCTTTCCCTCCAACTTCTCTGTCATGTTCTTTTCTTCCCTTTCATTCTCTTCTGATTCCGCTTGTTGCGGAACAGGGAGCTAACTCAGTCCTCCCAAGTTCTCCAAGCCAGAAGGAAGGCTTGTCCCAAAGCCTACACCTTCAGAAGACGACAGGTGGCCAAGTGTGCCATGAAAATCAAGGATTTGAGGGTTCAGGATAAAGGTAGGTGATGGCAACGTGATCTAATTTTTTAACCTACTATGGTTAATTTGGACCTGGTGGGAGTGTACAGGACCACCAGTAAGAGGGTTCTCTATCCCCTGGTGGCAGTGCTTCACACAGCAGCATTCCCAGCATTAAGTAATGTAATGTCCATCCAATGTTAACCCTGGGAACTCCTTGCTGCTGGGTTATGCCACGCCACTGGCCCACCTTTGCCCTGGCTCCACCCCTAGGCTCGCCGGTCTTACTGCCCCTCCAACCTCAGAACCCACCAGCCGCCCCTGCCTGCCACACCCCAATGATCTGCATAGAACAATTCCACCAACAGCTACAAGTAGAGATGGGGATCAACCAGAGCACACTGATGCCTGGAATAATAGATCCCAAGTTCCTGCCTCAGCCTCTGCTCCCACATCTTGTGCCAGCTCCTGAGTTTCTGCTTCAACCTCTACTCCTGTATCTTGCTCCAGCTCCTGCACCATAGTATTGGCTCCTCTACCTATCCAGCCTTGACCACAGGAGGCTACCATCACCTGCCCTGGGGCACCCACCCGCTACCTAGGATGGCCTCTGGAAAGCTGGTGATACTTAAAAACTGACCACGAACTCAGACCTTCATCCCAGGCCAGGTGAGTGCCTATGCTGAACCAGGGCTGCATCCAGTCACATCCCTGACAATATTAAATGAACAATGAGTTAATATTGTTGGACTACATTATCCACAAGGTCCCTTCCAACTCTATGATTCTATGGGTGAAAACAAATGTGATGAGGACCCATTATGGCTCACTTGGAGACTCACCTGCACGCATAGTCCAGCTCCATCAGATGTTGACCCATGGCTGCCCTGCAGTGGATATGTAGCTGGCCCGGGATGCGTTCCCTGGAAGATCCTGGGCGTTTATTCTGGGGCAAGAGTGGACCATGTGGGCTAACGTGCCTGTTCACCCTGCCATCTCCGCTGCAAGGTGGGGGCCTCCATGGCTTCCCATCATGGTGGGGGTGGGGCGCTGGGAGCAGGGCCTCCTGCCTTCCCGTTTGTTGAGGTCCCCCACTCTACGTGGGGCAGCTCTCCAGTCACCAGAGACTGCAGGCACATCATGCTGTCCACCTCCCAGGGGAGTGGCAGCTGCACTTTTCCTCCCCGGAATGGGCCAGGGTGCCACCTCATGGCCCGCACATATGCTTCCACTCTATGATTATGGCCTTTGTATACTAGCCAGGACTGGCCTTAGAATTTGTGGGGCTTAGAGTGAAGATAAAATGTAGAGCCACCTCCTTGAGAGCACTGTCCATAGAGCCCTAAATGTGGTTGTGTTTGGGGCTCCCTGGGAGTGGAGCCCCCACACCCTGCCCTGGTGAAGATGTGCACCATTGCAAGGCCCCTAGAAAGAATGGGTTGGGGTGGCCACCCTGGGTTGCCCTGTAGTAAGCCCAGCCCTGATATTTAGATATTGATTGATCTAAATTGAACTAAATTGATCCTGATAGTAGATATTTATTTATTTATATAAAATTTATATCCCGCCCCTCCTGCCCACAGGGCAGCCCTGGGCGGCGAACAACAGTATAAAAAAGTAAAACAATAAAACAATTTTAAACCGTTAAAATACATAATACGGGGGGGAGGGGGGAAGACCCTACCTCCCTATCCCTACCCCTCGCCAAAAGCCTGGCGGAACAGCCAGGTCTTAGATAAACGCCGAAATGACAGGAGAGTGGGAGCCAGCCAAGCCTCCTCCAGGTGTGAATTCCACAGCACAGGGGCGGCCACCGAAAAAGATCCAACATCTGTGGCCACCTGCCTCACCCGGGGAACCTCCAAAAAGGCTCCCATAGACGAACTCAAAGGTTGCACAGGCACATCGGGAGTCAGGCAGTCCCACAGATAAGTAGGGCCCAGGCCGTGAAGGGCTTTAAAGGTTAAAACCAGCACCTTGAACCTGGCTCGGTGCTTTATAGGCAGCCAGTGCAGAGCCCGGAGCACTGGTGTCATGTGCTCCCTGTGACCCATCCCCGTCAGGAGACGGGCCGCAGCATTCTGCACCAGCTGCAGCCTCCGGACCAGCTTCTCGGGCAGCCCCACATAGAGCACGTTGCAGTAATCCAGTCTCGAAGTGATGAAGACATGGATGATGGCGGCAAGGTCGGAGTCTGAGAGATACGGCCGAAGCCGCCGGACAAGATGTAACTGCTGAAACGCACTCCCCACCACAGCCACAACCTGAGATTCCAGGCTTGGCCGTGAATCGAGGAGCACCCCCAGACTTCGCACTTGAGAGACCATAGGAGGGCAAACCCGCCCCAACAAGAGGAGATTCAACCACCTCCAGGTCCCCCAAGCCCTCACCCACCAACATCACCTCCGTCTTGTCAGGATTCAATTGCAGATGGCTCGACCTCATCCAAGCCCCCACAGCTGACAGGCACTGGGAAAATACGGAGACTGCATGGCCTGGGTCGATGGAAAAAGAGAGGTAGAGCTGAGTGTCATCAGCATACTGATGACACTGCATGCCCTGAAACCCTCTCACGATCTCGCCTAACGGCTGCATACAAATGTTAAACAAGAGGCGAGGCAGAATGGCACCCTGCAGGACTCCACATGTGAGGTCTCGGTTCAACACATGCTTATTAGGGGTGGGACTACCGGATCATCCGGTATCCGATACTGCCGGTATTTGGTGTACCGGCAGGATTGGATTAAACCCGGTAATCCGGTGTAATTTACCGGATTCCCCTACCGGATTTGTTTACATTGCGGCCATTCAAATGAATGGCTGCAATGTAAAAAAACGAACAATAAAAAACCCCACTTTCCCTCCCCAGTCCAGGACACCCCCCNCCAGAGCCCGCACCAGCAGGTAGGTTGTTGTACTAGGGTGATTCCTGGGGTGGGGGGTGGTTTAACACACACTCCACCCCAGGGATCACCCTACCTCCCCACCCAGGGATCGCCTACCTTGTGCTCCGGGCGACGGTGGTGGCCCAACTCCAGCAGTTTCAGCGCTGGCTGTGGCTGCCGGTTTCAGCACTACTAGGCCTTCCAGTGAACTTCCGGGTTTCACCGGAAGGCCTAGTAGCGCTGAAACCAGCAGCCACAGCCAGCGCTGAAGCTGCCAGAGTCGGACCGCCGCCGCTGCCACCCGGAGCGCAAGGTAGGTGATCCCTGGGTGGGGAGGTAGGGTGATCCCTGGGCTGGGGTGTGTGTTAAACCACCCCCCAACCCAGAGAGCACCCTAGTACCTGCTGGTGCGGGCTCCGGGTCACCGGCAGCAGCCCAGAGCCTGCACTAGCAGGGACTTCAGGGGGAAAAAAATTTTTTAAAGCCAGGCTGGGCAGGGTGGGTGGGGGGTGTCCCCACTTCCACCTGCGCAGCCTGGGAGGGGGCGGGGGGAGATTTTTCCCCATTGATTTCAATGGGGACAGTTCCCCATTGAAATCAATGGAACAAATCTGGTACCGGTAAACCAGTCCACAAATCCGGAAATCCGGTTTTTAAAAATCCAGAAACCGGTAAATCCGGTATCTGGTAATTGCCCTGATGTCCCACCCCTAAAATATCATTTTCAGAAATACCTATGCGATTGTATTTGCAAACATGCCTTTTAAAAGAGAATAAAAGACAGCAGTCTTTTTCTTTAAAGAGGAGTGTTTCATTTACATTTTAGACCATGATTAAACCACATTTCTAAGATAACAAATTCTTAAGGCACCTAGAGGAAAGTGTGGGGGGGAGGGGAATGTATGCAGTTATGCCAGATAGGTGAAGTACTAAAAATGCTTTCCCCATTTAAGTTTGCATTAGAAGGAAATTGAATACCACAAAACTAAAACGGAGATGCAGCCAGAGAGATACTTAGGAGACAAAAAGGCAGGAGATTGACTGGAAAGAAAAGATGTAAACAAAAAAGAATGATTGAAATAAAGCAGGCCTCTTCAGACATGGATGAGAGGCACTAAAGATCAGAAGTAAATGATTACACCCTAAAATGATCCAATAAAAATTGAAATTGTAGTGCAGTAATCAGACAACGTATTGGGAGAAGATGAGTTATAAGAAGAAAAAGGATCTTTCAAGCACTTCAGGCTATTAGCTCTTCTGGAGAAACCTGTATTCGGGAAGAGATGATGTTGCTAACGAAATATGCAACAGAACTAAATCCGGCTGAAGATGCTGTTTGGAAGGAAGACGAGAATGACACAAATTAAAGCACTGGAACGGAGATTGAAGCGCAGACCAGAACAAAAATAATCAATGCAATCATCAATAAGAAAGCTGAGATAAACATTGCACTGACAGAATACACAGCCAGTGGAGGCCCGAGGAAGAATGACTCAATCTTTTATTTTTCCCATTGGCAAAGGCAAATAAATAAATAAATAAATAGAAATTCATCATGAACAAATTAAGTACACCACAAAAAAGCAAATGTACAATGTTACATGCTCAAAGTAAAGGGCAAACACAAACCACCCTTCTCAACAGACATTAGCTAGAAACGCAGGTGAGAAAAACTAGCTCTTTTGGCCTATTCATGACTCTAAGGTACTGGTTTGTGTAACACGTCCTCTCAGAGTGAGGCTTCTGAACTAGTATTAAAAAGAATGCAAATCCATGTTCCAGCATGTCCAACAGGTAATATTCACTGTGAATGGGAGACAAGAGATGATGTCCTCCCCACCCATTACCCACCAATCACCTACCCATTATACACGTTACAGGGCACCCATAGGCTACCACTGAAGGCCTGGAACATGTATAGTGGGTGGGAAGTGGGTGGGGAGATGCTTGTCTAAAAGCACCCAGGGTCACGGCTCTACCTTCTTGTACTGCCTTTGTAGACCTAAGACTGTAGTGACCCACTGCCCAATAAGCACTAATCAGTCTTATGCAGAAGACTTTGGAATGGTGTAAAGAACTTCAAACCCTTTCCTTTCATCTAGTTTTTTGACCAAATTCTGCAGGAGAACCATATTATTGCAGGGTGTAAGATGTCCTCTTGGGCACGCCTGTCAGCTACCTACTGGAAGCCACACAGGAGGGGAAGTAGGCCTGCACAACTACAATGACACTGCCTACTCACAAGGAGGGAAACCGGACAGTATCTAAGTGGTGCTTTTTTTTTGGTCCCTCAACGTGCCAGTGTTTGCAGTCATGCCCATGTGCTACAGCGGGTGAAGTCACACAAGATGATATCGCAAGTTGGGCAACCTTACCCCAATTTGGATACTGTTGCCACAAGATGCAGTGGGTCATGTGCCCGACAGCCACCAGATGTTCATCCCACCCTGGAGTTGGGCGGACAGCTGGCTGCTACGCCCTGTGTCCTTTGAAAAAGGTCGAAAACGCAGGGCATAGCAGCCCTATCCAACGTGGGGTAAGGCTGCCCAACCCGCGGTAGCATGCCCACACTTGTTGGCCTGTTCCCCATCCGCCATGGGGCTTTGATGGGCCGGTGCTGTTGCCATTCCCACTCAGCCACATCATGGCCTGAGTAGAATAGTGGATGGGGGAGGATGGGTGGGGCAGAGCTGGGCACCCACGTGTGTGGCCAGTGCCTCAACCTGCTCCAGGGCATGACAGGACGGTCAACAGCAGCCTGCTTGCTTTCCCCACGGTGTGCATCTTATCTGCCCTGCTCTCCATGCTGGCCATGGAGTGTGGCGGCTGAGATTGTTCATCCTGGCATGCACAGGGATCAGTACCCAGGTGGGCTCATCTAGTTTCAGTCAATGGGGAACCCACACATATCACGGCCTACCCAGAAGAGCAATAAAGCCTCATTCGGGCGTTCCTTTCTCTGGAAATTTTGCAATGCCATAATTGAGATATTAATAACTACTCCTTAAGGCTTTTCTTTTTGGCCAGGCATTGGGCAGGCAGTAATAGGGGCTTGGTGGGGTTTTTTAGTGAGGGCTGGGGTGAAGTTTTTAGGGGACTTTTATATTTTTATGTATTTTATGTCTTTTTATCTACCAACAACATAAAAACAAATCATGTCCTTTCTCTAACCCTACACACTACTCTGGATCTTTCAGTAGCTCTTCAGAAGGACTAACAAGTCACCAGGGCCAGATGGTATTTACCCCAGAGTTCTGAAGGAACTCAAATATGACATCGCAGACCTACTATTAGTAATTGGTAACCTGTCACTAAAATCTGCCACTGTACCCGAGGACTGGAGGGTGGCAAATATAACCCCGATATTTAAAAAGGGATCCAGAGGCGATCCTGGAACCTACAGACCAGTAAGCTTGACGTCTGTGCCGGGCAAAATGGTGGAAACCATCATTAACGACAGAATTACAGGGCATGTTGACAAACATGGCTTAATGGGGAAGAGTCAACATGGATTTAGTAAAGGTAAGTCATGCCTCGCTAACCTATTGGAATTCTTTGAGGGTATAAATAACCATGTGGACAAGGGAGACCGAGTAGATATAGTGTACCTGGATTTCCAGAAAGCATTTGATAAGATGACTCTTGAGAAAATTAAAAAGTCATGGGATAGGAGGTAGTGTCTTACTATGGATCAGAAAGTAGTTGAAAGTTAGAGAGCAAAGGGTTGGACTAAATGGTCGGTTTTCACAATGGAGAGATGTAAAATGTTGTGTGCCTCAGGGATCTGTACAGGGACCGGTGCTGTTTAATGTATTCATTAATGATTTGGAAAAGGGTGTTAAGAGTGAGGTGCTCAAATTACAGACTACACCAAGTTATTCAAGGTAGTTAAAACATGAGCAAGCTGTGAGGAACTGCAACAGGATCTTATGACACTGGGTGCATGGGCATCTAAATGGCAAATGAGATTTAATGGGGACAAGTGCAAAGTGATGCACGTAGGGAAAAATAATCCAAACTATGCGTTGCGTACACAATGCTGGGTACTAAGCTAGGAGTTACCACCCAGGATAAGGATCTGGGGGTGGTTGTGGACAATACAATGAAATCCACAGCGCAGTGTGCAGCAGCTATCAAAAAAGCAAACAGAATGTTAGGAATTATTCAGAAGGGGATAGAGAATAAAACTGAGGCGGTCATAATGCCTCTATACAAATCAATGGTGCGACCGCACCTTGAATATTATGTGCAGTTCTGGTCATCCCATCTCAAAAAAGGTATAGCTGAACTAGAAAAGGTACAGAGAAGGGAAACAAAAATGATCAAGGGCATGGAAGGGCTCCCGTATGAGGAGAGACTTGGTAGGTTGGGGCTCTTCAGTTTGGAGAAGAGACGACTGAGAGGAGATATGATAGAGGTCTATACAATCATGAGTGGGGTGGAACTAATAAACAAGGAGTAGTTATTTACCCTCTCTGCTAGTACTAGAACTAGGGGACACTCCATGAAACTCATGGGTGGCAAGTTTAAAACAAATAAAAGAAAATATTTTTTCACTCAGCGTATAATTGGGTTGTGGAATCTACTGCCAGAGGCTGTGGTAAGGGCCAGTACTATAGTTGAGTTTAAAAGAGATTTGGACAAGTTTCTGGAAGATAGATCCATTAGCAGCTATTAGCCAGACAGGATCAGGGAACATGACGGGAGCTGGAGGAAAACAACAGGGAATGGATCCCCCCCATTGTGACCTGCTATGTGCTTCTCCCAAGCCTCCGTGATTGGCCACTGTCGGAGACAGGATGCTTGGCTTGATGGACCATTGGTCTGACCCAGTATAGCACTTCTTATGTTCTTTAAATCTCTACTGATCACTAGTGAAGTGTTCTGACAGAGGCAGAGCAGATAGAGAGGACAGGAAAGATGGCAAATTTCCCTTTCTGATTCACCTTGCCTCAAACTTAGGGCAACTGCTGTGGAAACCCCTAGGATTTTTCCTAAGATGGTGGTTGCATCATGAGAGATAGTACATGAAACAAGAAAAAGAGGTGGTCTCCCTTTAGAAGAGTGGTGGACCAGTGGAAGATCAAAGTGGCTTAGCATGACTGATGGGAGAACGGCTTGGCCTGTCTACAAAGACTCTTAGCTCTGGTAGGTTTCCTGGCCATGGGTCAGTCAACTGGGGGTGGGGGTGGCTTGAGGGCCAAGGGGACACCTGGAGCAAACGCAAGGTAGGCTGGAATTTGATCAGTCAGAGAGCAGGGTCTTTTGCGGGTCTGGGTATCCCGTCAACAGAATCCCAAGTACGCACTGACAAGCTGCAGTAAAACGCATATGGATTAGAGCCGAAGGAAATGATTTAATAGTACTTTGCACCACTGGTTTCTGATGCTTCCCGATATAGAGACCAGACATAGAGACCTGTAGCACGATGTACTACAATACACAAAAGCTAGCGGTATTGCAGGCAGAGTATTTGCTGGATTGGACCTACAACAATAGAAACATGTGCTGCTGTTGTGTGTGCGTGCGTGTGGAGGGGGGAAATCACAGGGGAAAAATCCTGGCAATTCTGATTGTCACAAATACATGCAAAGTACTATTAAATCATTTCCTCCGGCTCTAATCCATATGTGTTTTACTGCAGCTTGTCAATGCACACTCGGGAAGGCACCAGAGGCCTGACGCTCCCATATCTCACCATTTCCGAATAACTATGCAACTAAATGATACACAGAATCCCAATATATAACTACAAATGCAAGCAAATCCAAAGCTAAAGTGCACTTTGCAAAGAAGCTAGAAAATTAAGTCAAACTATTCTACTAGGATTTTTTCCCCTATCAGGCAAATTGGACTTATCAATCCAAACCAAATTATACAGAAACGTACAAATTTAGGGCATGCAGTACAATTTCCACGCTCCAGCAAACATTAAAATACCAGCTGTAAAGAGCTTAGTGCCTACTTTCTGTTGCTCCCTTCAACAAGCAGCAATACTGTGTTTGGGGAGAAACTCATCAAAAAGTGAAGACATACTGAAACCAAATGGATACTCTAATTTGCTGTTGGGCAAGGTAATGGAAAAGGAATTTAATTTCTAAATAACTGCAGCTAAGCAGAGAAATGTATGTCACTCCATGTATCATCTTTATAGAAGGCATGAAGACATTTCATCTGTAGTAACTCGAGCAAAATGGATATATAGTTCGAATTCTACAAAAGCAACTGAAAAAACAAAATGTTGCCTATCAATTAAATATGTGACATAAAAGGTTCAGGAGGCATCTGTAAAGTCTGATGGCCTGCTCTAGCCTATCAACCATGCAACCTTTTAAATTTATTTTCCAATCCACTGACACTTTGGGGGAAACCATAGGCTGAGAAACACCACTTTGTGCTTTGGGCCTAATTCTGGCAGTCTGGGTACACAGATGCATGTAAGGGGGAGGACACCAAGAATCCATTCCTTCTATTGCCTTTTATGCAGGCTACTGTCAGTACTGGGGGATGCTTAGATGGAGTGAGATTGTGGAGCACATTGGGAAAAGCACTCCTTCCCCATTTCCTGGCATGGTCGCACACCGCTCTCAACTGAGCCGGGGCCTGATATTTTTGAGCGTATGCAGGGCTCTGTGTTACTCAGTATACTCCCTAGTCTTGCTGATAACAAAGTACTGCCCCAAATGTCAAGTGGCCAAAAAGGGACACACCCACCCACTTGGCCAATAGGTCCCACCCTTCTCTGAATAAATTCCACCCACTACATGCACACATACATCTCCCAACATTCCAAGTGCTTAAAGAATAATAGAAACTCTCCTGCCTATCATTTCACTTAGTTTCTTGTTATTTATTCTATCATCTCCTCATTAGCCTCCCAAGTGCTTTTCCTGGGATGCAACCAGGAACTAAGTGGGCCAGAGTGGGTGGTACTGTTTTTGAATGGTTCCACTCATTTCTGGCTGGGAGAACTCAGCGTGTGGTTCTTGGGGAGTATACTTAATTTCCCTGGGTCCTCAGATGTGGAGTCCCGCAGGGTTCTATTCTGTCCCCCCTGTTCAATGAGTACATGCAGCCTTTGGGCGAGGTCGTGAGAAGGTTTGGCGCGTGTTGTCATCAGTATGTCGAAGATACACAACTTGACCTCTCTTTGTCTGCAGACACGGACCCAGCAGTCTCAGTGGGGCTATGGGGAACTGAATGAGGGCGAGCCGTCTGAACTTGAATCCCGACAAGACAGAGGTGAATGATGATGTTGGTGGGCAGGGCTGAGGGGGTGGTATATCCTGTCATTGACGGGGTTTGCCCCCCTTTGGTGGCTCAATTCTATCGTCTGGGAGTGCTCCTTGATTCACAACTCCTTCTGGATTCTCAGGTGGAGGTGGTGGTGAGAGGAGCATTTCGCCAATTACATCTGATTTGATGGCTGAGACCGTATGTCTTGAACTCTGATCTGGCCGCCATCATCCATGTCTTTATTACCTCTAGATTAGACTACTGTAACGCACTCTACATGGGGCTACCCTTGGGGACAGTCCGGAGGTTGCAGCTGGTGCAGAATGCAGCGGCCCATCTCCTAACAGGGATGGGTCGACGCGAGCACATTACACCAGTGCTCCATTCTCTGCACTGGCTGCCTATTATCTTCTTGGCCCAATTCAAGGTGTTGGTAATGACTTATAAAGCCCTAAACGGCCTGGGCCCTGCTTACGTGTGAGACCGCCCCAGGCCCCAGGTCGTATTGCGGCCCCTGCGGTCGGCCGGGGATGCCCAACTTGAAGTCCCCCAGGTTTCCTGGGTGGCAATGATGGGGAGGGTGTTCTTGGTGGCCACTCCCAGGCTGTTGAATTCCCTCCCGATGGAGTCCCGCTTGGCCCCAGGCCTTCCGTCTTTCTGAAGACAGTGTAAGTCCTCGCTATTCCACCAGACCTTTGGAGAGGGAGACAGGTAGGGTGGGGTGGGCTAAGGGGGGTGGGGGGAGAGATTGGTGCTGCCCTTTTAGTGTATTTTTAGTATATTTTTAGTATTTTTAATGAATTTTAAATTGTGCTTTATTTATTTATTTATTTATTTTACAGATTTATATCCCGCCCCCTCCTGCAGTGTAGGTCAGGGCGGCTTATTGTGCTGCTGGTGTATTGATGGCGTATGTGAGCCGCCCCGAGCTGCTCTGGGAGCAGGTGGGTTGCGGGATAAAAGAAAACTGAAATAAATAAATCCAGAGAGAGAAAGATCGAGATCGCGAACATCTTGCTCATTACCCACAGCTCATCTAATTATGGTGCCTTCACCTGGGAGATGTGATTTTCCCCTAAAGACCATTCACACCCTCCCAGGAAAAAACAAAACAAAAAACAAATCCCACAATGCCCAGACTACGTACAGCCAAATGAAACTATGCAATATCACAAACCTAACATGTAAAGTAACGCAGACACTGGCTTAAATAAAGCACATACACAGCATCAACAGTTTCTCTCCTTCTCTCTCCCAAGGTTTTTGTCAGCCCCCCTGCCCCTCTAGTCCCAGCGTCCAAACAGGTCTCGAGGGTAGAGCTTTCTTGCGTTGTCCGGCTTTAAAAGGGTGTCCTGATGATCACTACAGAGAGTCTGCCTGGGCTGAGATCCCTTACTCACTGTTCCTACAGCAGGCCTTGTCCTCCTTCTAGGCCCCAGGGCTGTAGGCAGGCAAACAAACAGCAACAGTTCCTCCTTCTGGCTTCCAGCTGGTTCCCAAAATAAGAGTTTTGAGGCACCTGGAGAAACAGGTCCTTGCTGTCTAAACTCCCCTGGCCTGGATCACTCTCAGGCTTCCAGACACAAGGAAGAATCTTAAGCCCAATGAGGCCTTGAGCAGAGGGTGTCCCTTCCTCACAAAGCCCCAGCCCCTCACTGACTCGCCAGTCCAAGATGGCTCCTCTCTCTCCTCTGCAGAGGCCAAAGGCAAGTTCTGGCTCCAAAAATGGCCTGCTTAAAAATGCAGTCCATAGTCATGCAGGCTTTATACTATGCCCTGTCCATTCCCCAAGAGGAACAGCCTGATCAGAGGGGCTACACTCGCTTTTCTAAAATGTCCCAATTCTGCATGTGGAATAGTACCCAGAATTTGTGTGTGCTGAGAGCCATTCTGCAGATTATTTATTTATTTATTTTTATTTATTTATTTAAAGAATTTTTTATCCCGCCCCCTCCTGCCACAGGCAGCCTGGAGCAGCTAACACCACCAATAAATACAAATATAAAATATTATAAAACAGATTAAAACATCATAATAAAATAGTAATAACTAGTGGTGGGACCCCGGGCCCAATACCGGCTACCGGATTTACCGGTTACCGGTTCTACGAAAACCGGATTCCCGGATTAAATCCGGTATACCGGTACCGGATTTATTTCATTGGTTTCAATGGGG
>QEPC01011901.1:3772347-3839205 GCA_003113815.1 Sphenodon punctatus | reverse complement strand
AAAAAAAATCCGGTACCCCGGAATCCGGTACCCGGTCCGGATTACCGGGTCGAATCCGATAATGCCGGTACGCCCGGTACCGGCATTATCGGATACCGGATTTTACCGGTTTCCCACCCCTAGTAATAACAATAATAGTAAAAAGAGGCACAAACCCACCTCCACCCTCACCAATCTCCCCACCCCCTACCTACCCTAACCCCTCTCCCTCGCCAAACGCCTGATGGAACAGCCAGGTCTTACAGTTCCTGAGAAAGGCTGGAAGGTACGGGGCCAGATGGGCCCCCACCGGGAGGGAGTTCCAAAGGTGCGGCGCGGCCACTGAGAACGCCTTATTCTGCGTACCCCCCCCCGGGAAACCCGGGGGACCTGCAACACGGCGCCCCCGGACGACTGCAGGGGCCGGTCTAGAACCCAGGGAGTGAGGCAATCTTACAAACAGGCAGGGCCCAGGCTGTGTAAGACTTTATAGGTCAGAACCAACACTTTGAATTGAGCCCGGAAGACTATTGGAAGCCAGTGCAGAGATCAGAGCACTGGTGTAATGTGCTCCTGGCAGCCCAGTCCCACTAAGAGCCGGGCCACCGCATTCTGCACCAGCTGCAGCTTTCGAGCCATCACCATAGGTAGCCCCACGTAGAGCGCGCTACAGTAGTCTAACCAAGAGGTGATAAAAGCATGGATGATTGTGACCAAGTCAGGAACCGAGACCAATGGCCGAAGCCGCCGCACCAGATGTAACAGGTGGAAGGCACTCCTCGCCACAGCCTCTACCTGGAGATCCAGGCAGAGCTGCGCATTGAGGTGTCATTGCTATTACACTTACCTGTAGGCCAGCAAAGCCAGAATAGAGGAACACAAAACACAAAATACAGTTCCTGCCAAAATACCCCGCCCCCCCAAAAATAATAAAAATAAATTAGGAATACTGGGATGAGATCCAAGGAAAAAGCAAACCGAAAATTGCCAGAAGACAAGCCAAAACTACAGAAAGGGAAGAAATAAATTCATAGCTCTATCAGATCTATGCAGTGAAAAAAAAACCTGCACAAGAACATGGTCTCAGTTCAATGGCAAGGAAATCTCAAGCAAAAGGAGAACAGAAATACATTTCCGTGACAGAACTAATAGTAAGGCCAAACTAAGCACAGTACTTGTATGGTAGAAAAATGCAACTAAAATGAGAAGATAGAGGACAAAGCTTGGCATAAACAACCACAAAGTCATTCAGCTGATGTTGAAACAAATGACGTGATAAGTACATTTATACAAAGAAGCCCAAAGCAATGTTCAATAATAGTGCATAACAGTGATTACATTCAAACAGCCACGATAAAATTAACAGCTCATCAACACAGGATATAAAACCATTCCAAAAATATACCCCGGACGAGGCAATATCATCTATGCCAAATGTAGAGAATCTTTCCACAGTACTTATTGGTTGGATCAATACAGGAAAACAAACAGGAGAAAATAAAGGAAGGTGAGAGCGTAATGGCACATACGCTGCAGGAGAAGAGATACAGGTGTGTAGCATATAAATGTGTTCAAATTTGTGGGGTATCTCCAGTGTTTAGACATAAAAGCAACTGATATGGAAATTTATTTCTAAACACTGTTGCTCTTACTTAAATATGTCGATGCTCTCCTCTGACAAGCCTGAAAATGTTTAAAGACACCATTAATGTCCTGACTTACAGCACCTTATGGTGACTATCAGAAAAGACAGTGAAAATAAATACAGAGAATTTATGAATGTGGAAGGCAGGCATGATGGGCCATGACAAGCGCTTCTGCGCTTCAGCATGCTGAGAGGCATCCTTTGGAATTGTGGGGTCCCTTGGGAAGAAAAACCTACCAGGAACTGAAGGTCAGTGCTCTCAGAGACCTTGATGGGTCCCCTCAATGCATTCTGAAATCCACTGTTTTCCCTATGAACTTGTTTTAAAAATATTTTTGAGTGTCTACGGAAAGATTTTGTGGGCGTTGGGTCTGTGCAGTTTGTTAATGCAGGGGCGTTGCTAGGTTGGAGTGGGCCCAGGGACAAGAAATGGACTTGGGCCCCCCTATCTGCTCCCCATCCTCTCCTCTGCCTCCCTCCTAGGGGCACTGGGATCTCATCCCCTCAGGCAGGGCCCGCACCCCACTTACTCGCTGAGCTGGGAGGCAAGTGGGGGGGGGATCTGCGCGGGGTTCAGGCAGGGGCTGGGGCTGAGGCTGATGCTGCCCACGGCGGGAGGCTCCCTCTGCAGCTAAAACAAATGACTTCAGCCCTGGCGCGCCTGCTGGTGTAGCTGCAGCTCCGCCTCCGTGGCGACCGCACTGAGCTGGACCCCTTCCCCAGCGGCTCTGAGTCCTGGCCCTGCTGCGGCTCTTGCAGGGCAGCCGTGGTCTGGCCAAGGCAGAGACATGGCAGGCGGGCGCCTCGCCCCTTGCCTCTGGGAGTCCCGGCTTCCCAGCCCCCTCCCCCCGCCTCGCTGGATGCTCAGACCGCCCCTAAAGCCTGGCTCTGGCTGTGCCTCCTCTCCCAGCCAAATCCCATTCCCCCTGCTTGCTTGTCCCCATGCCAGCCCGAACTTCCTGCAGAGCCGTCTTGCCGTCGCACTAAGCGCTCTGTCCGATCCTCACCTGGGCTGGAGCTTCGCACCGATGCCCCCATCACCTCTCAGCGGCAGCTCATCTCCCAGCTTGACAGGTGCCCTAAGGTTCAAGCCACATGGCAGAGACCCGGAAGTAACTCCGGGTCTCTGCCATNGTCAGCTGGCGGGGGTGAGAGGGAGCGGGCGAAATTTAAAAAACAACTCAGGGACAGGCGGCCGGGGCTGGGCAGCTTAGCTACCATAGGGATGGGCCCCCCAGCCATGGTGGGCCCCGGGACAAATGTCCCACTTGTCCCTATGGTAGCTACGCCCCTGTGTTAATGTCTGTTCGCAACACTAATCTAATCACACATGCCAGGGGCATGGGAGCCAGGAAGAAGCTTCAAGGAGGTTCAGTTGCACACTCCCCTGACTCCTACCTGGTTTCGCTGCTTGCGAGCATCATAATTCATGATACTTGGGAAGGGGGCAGCCATGTAAGAAAGGGGGTGGGAATCCTCTTTGTCCTGCCCATTTCTAACATGACCACACCACTTTCCCAAGTGTCATGGCATCATTCATAATGCTCAGGAAGGGGTGGACCAAATAGTCCCGCACCCCCATGTAATTCTGTCAGCACCCTTGACCAGCGGATGGGACTACCTCTAACTGTGGCTACATGGTGCAGAGGACTCTGTGGAGTTTCCTTTGTCATTTTATGTTTGCTCCCTAACTTTGTCAGGCAGCAGAGCTACAGTTGTTCCACCATCCATTGAACCTTATTTGGCTGCTTTGCAGCTGGTAGGATTACTCCCTAAATATATCAGCGATGCACCTTGGGATGAATATATTACATGCAGTGTCCCACATGTGGTAGTCTAGACCAAAAGCGATCAGTGTAATCTGAAATCATTACATGAAGTCTATGTCACACAACAGCTGCGGGGGAGACTTCAGCTAAAGAAACTCTTCACAACATAATTAGGACAAACATAATCACGAAATGTGAATCTAATTTAAATATTACTAAAAAACATCTGTTAGAGAGAGGAAGCACCCTGCAGGAAGTACCCAGTGCTCCTGGACGCACATTCCTTTGGAGAATGCTAATTATAAGCGATTTCTCTTAAGCTTATGCTATGAAAGATTAAATTTTATTTTTAAATGAAGAGCTGCACCAGAGCTGGCTATTTTTTTAAAATTATTACTAAAGATAACAAAATAAATATATGAAGTTTGCCATTCCTATTTCAGAAGATTATGCATTCAGATAGAAGACAAGTTGTGGTGCATTCATTAGTTGCAAGGAACAAAATATCAGTCACTAGTTTTCATTTTAAAGATTATGGGCCCAATCCAAGGTACATGCACTTGCCAAGTACAGGCTGCACAAGCGCACAAGGCATACATCACATACGCCCCAAGTGCAGGCTGTGCTTGCATACCTTTTATTTGGCATGCACACATCCTGCACTTGGTGCGAATGCAATGTGAAGTTGGCATGAGTGTGCGCCAAGGTGTGTACCTTGGATTGGCCCTTAAGATTGCAAACAGAACCTCTGGTCTTCGTTCTACTGGCTGCTGCAGAAAATCAAAGTGAGGGAGAGTTCATTTGCATAAAGATCAGAGTTGCATCTGAAAGAGGCAGTTATTGTCGCATTGTTCCAACATGCGCGTTCTATCCGGATAAAATAGTTCTCACTGAACACAACTTTGACTCTGCCTTTGTGGGGACAGTGCCAGAGCCAGCGGTTAGGAATGTCCTGTCTGGTCAGTGTTTATGGGATCGAGTTCAATTAGTGACACCTGCTGATACTGGGGATGTGCTTGGGTCTGTTTGGGCCACGATGTGTGAACTGGACCCTTGCCTGTCCTGGCTGGTTACAGCCAGGAGGGAGATGGTAAAGCCATTGCTGCCCAAGGTTATCAACACTTCACTTGGGGAGGGTACCTGAGTCAATTAAGTTGGCGGTGGTCTGGCCACTCCTCAAGAAACTATCTTTGGATGCTGATTCCCCAGCAAGCTATCGGCCTGTCTCTAACCTTCCCTTTTTAGGGAAGGTTATTGAACGGGTGGTGACCCATCAGTTGCAGGCGCATCTACACCACATTGGTTTTCTGGACCCATTACGGTCGGGCTATTGTCTGGGTTATGGCACTGAGACTGTGTTTGTGGCCTTGGTTGATGACCTGCGAATGGAGCTGGATAAGGAACATTAGACCCTGCTGGTTCTAGTTGATCTCTCGGTGGCTTTTGATACAATGAACCATGAGGTGTCGGTGACTCGCCTGCGGGACCTCGTGGGGGTGAACAGGACGGTTTTGCAATAGTTCAATTCATTCCTGGTTTATAGATCTCAGCGGGTGGTCCTGGGGGAGTATACGTCTTCCCCCAGGGGTTTCCCATGCGGGGTCACCGCAGGGTTCCATTCTGTCCCCCCCTTTTGTTCAACGTGTATATGCAGCCGCTGGGGGAGGTTATGTGTCAGTGGGGGTGCACTGTCATCAATATGCCTATGATACTCAGCTGTACCTCTCATTTTCACCAGATCCAGGCCCAGCAGTCTCGGTGCTTTCCTTGTATTTCGCAGCTGTGGGAGACCGGATGAGGAGTAGCTGAGTGAATTTGAATCCTGACAAGACGAAGGTGATGCTCGTTGGTGGGTGTGGCAATGTTGAGCCACAAGATGGCGCATGAGCCTAGAAGTAGAGACAAGATGGTCGACAACAGGAAGTTGAAGAGTTTGGGGTGTGGCTTCCAGTATTAAAGAAGGCCAGCCCAGGAAGTAGTGGCAGTCTCCTCTTGACTGTGGGAAGTGAACACATCATGGCAGTCTGCTCTTGTCTGTCAAGGAGAGTGCATCTCGGAGTCTGCTCCTGACCTGATGGAGAAGTGACATGGAGGACTGAAGAGCTTATGTGCGAGTCTGGAAAGAGCTCAACTGGGACTGTGATTTGGCTAGGCTCTGTTGTATAAACTGTGAATGGCCAGAGGTCTGGTGCGTGGTCAGAGACTGATAGTATACTTGCATAAACTGTCTTTTATGCAACTACCCTTGAGTGACAACCTTCTTGAGCACTGATCCTGCAAACACTCACCCACAGAAGTGGGTCCCTGTCAAAGTGGGATCGGGGATCTGGGAGAAGGGGGGGGGGGGGGGGACTTCCCGTCATTGACTCCCCAGGGTCGACCCAGCCTGGTCATCTCATGTTTGGAACCTTGGATGTCCAGGTGTTGGTTGTGGCCAGGAGTGCTTTTTGCCAGTTACATCAGACTCCGACCTCACCACCGTCATCCATGCATTCATCACTTGGAAGCTGGATTACTGCAATGCCCTCTATGTGGGGCTGCCCATGGTGTCTGTCCGGAGACTGCAGCTAATGCAGAATGCCATGGCCTGTCTGCTTATGGGGACAGGTCACCGGGAGCACATTCAACCTGTGCTCTGGGCTCTGCACTGGTTGCCTATTGTCTTCCGTGCCTGATTCAAAGTGCTGGTTTTGACCTATGAAAGCTCTAAATGGCCTGGGCCTTAGCTATGTGAGGAATCACTTCACTACCTGGGCCCCGGGGCAGCCCCTGTGGTCGTCCGAGGGTGCCCTCCTGGTGCCTTCCACATTTCCAATTGGTGGGGACCAACAGGCAGACATTCTCAGTGTCCGCACCAATGTTGTGGTACTCTCTCCCATTGAGTGTCCGTTTCATCCCTAATCTTCTCGCCCTCCGGCATCAATGTAAAGCACAGCTCTTCCGCCTGGCGTTTGTGAGGGGAGGGTGTGGGGAGGTTTATGTGTGGATGGGTTATTTATATGTTTTTTGTGTACTGGATTATTTTACTGGCTGAATTTTAATTATTTTCTGATGTTTTTATTGATGTTTTATTGTAAATGGTTGTTCACCGCCCCAACTTGCCAGAGGCAGGATGGGACAGGATATAAGTTTATTAAATAAATAATAAATAAAATAAATATTCAGGGTTTGTGAATGAAGCTGCTTACCGATACCAATATCTCCTCTTTAGGATGTTGTTTAGGGTTGTCAATATGGTCATATAATAGCTTTCTGGGAACCATTCAAGGTGCTGCTTTTGACCTTTAAAACTTTAAACTGCCTGGGTCCCATTTATCTGAAAGACCACCTCTCACACTACCATCATGATCCCTGTGGTCAGTCAGGAGAGCTCTTTTGTGGGTACCACCTTCTAGTCAGGCACATAAGGATGGGAGTGTTGCCCCACTGTTTTCAGAGCCCGAGCCTTTTCTGGAGTCAATGTAAGACCTTGCTTTTGACCAAACGTTTAGCAGGCGGGGCGGGTTGGATGGTGGAAGTTTAGAAGGCCGACGTGAGGCTTTTAAGGTGATTCTTATGGGTTTTCTTTTTTAAACCGCCCTGAACCTTAGGGGGAGAGTAGGGTATAAATTCAAGCAACCAACTAAATTTAAAATAAATATAAAACAATTTTCAGGTGTCTCAATCATCTAAATATTCGATCCTGAGGTCTGATAACTAACAATACTGAGAATGAAGATTAAAGGTATTTTTAAAAAATGGTTACATCTTGCACACAATTAATAAAGCAGGTTTTTGTTGTTGTTGTTTTTAAACAACCATCACGTCGAAAAGGCATACCAACGAGCTTTTCCTATCCAGATTAGGACTCTGTAATAAATGACTCTTGGAGCTCTCAGACTGGCAAGAGAAAACAAGGTTCAGATTAAACCTCACTACACCCTAAAAGGATAATTTGTCAGTATTTTCCAATTTACTACCAATGCAGTATTGATTTCTTTCTATTTTACTTACATTAACCCAGTTTGGATAACTGAAAGTCAACTTGTTTGGGGGGTGGGAACAAGACAACACTAGCTATTTCTTTGTTTTACAGGTCCAGGATATAACAAATCTGTAAAATAAGCTAAAATTGCTCAAACATAGTAGCCTTAGGTATAGTCTCTTTAGTATAATTAAAGTTAACAACTTTTCTGGTGAGACTTACTTTGGACCACTAATGCTTTATTATAGTTTTCAAAAGAAAATCTTATACCCTGATGAAAAAACAGGTTCCAACTGTCAGATCAATTTTGCAAGCTCGTGGCTCCAACACTAAAAAGATGCTCAGAGCTAAGAAATAAATACAAAGATCTCGGAAAATCTTTACAGTGATTTAAGTTTGTTAACATTGCAAAATGACAGCTTGGTGTAGGAAATTGTTAAAGCTCTGGAATAAAAATTATTGCTTTACCTTAGGCAGAGCATAAATTTACTTTCTGGATTTCTGTTGTAAAATAGGCTAGATTTTCACCATTTTCCTCTTCCCCCAAACAAATACTGATTCTCTCTCATATTAACTCCAGGCTCCTGGTGATGTCAAGAGTTTGAGAGATTTGAACGGGGAGTTGGAAAGCCATATGGGTGACAAGAACAACCAAGCTATAAGAGTTAATGCTACCAAATAGAGGGAATTGATCTAAAATTTCATGCTTCAAGGTTTAAATCGATCTCTATCTATTAGGGTTTAGGGCCATTAGAGCTTGAGCCTGGCCATATTCCAGAGGTAGTGTATTGGCAGAGGGCTTAGGATGTTCTTTTCTTTTAATGAAGTTCTAAAAGGGAATTTAAAAGAAGGTGTTCTTTGCTACCTTCATAGCATCCGCGAAGTTGCGTCCAGCTGAGCTTTTCCGGGTGGTACAGAGGCTGGTCAGTCTGGTCTCTCTCCGCCTGGAACTGGAATCTTCTAGCACTCGCTGTGACATGTTTGTCGACTTTTTCGTGGAAAAAATCACCTAGATTCACCACAACTTTGACACCGCACTTATAGCAATGGAAGAACCCGAGGTAATGAAAGCCCCGCTGTGTCAGGTTGAATGGGATTAATTTAAGTGGGTGTTGCCTGCTGAGGCGGCAACACTGTCAGAGTCACCTTTTGCGAATTAGATGCATGCCCATCGTGGCTGGTTAAGGCCTGTTGTGAGACATTAGGACCGTTGCTTGCTGGAGTTGTCAATGCCTCCCTTAGGGAGGACAGAGTGCCGAGCCGCCTCAAAGAGGTGATGGAGCGGCCTCTGCTCAAAAACCATCACTTGACATTGACTCCCTGGCCAGCTACCAGCCAGTCTCTAACCTTCCCTTTTTAGGGAAGGTTACTGGGTGGGAGGTGGCTCAGCAGCTTCAGGGGCATCTGGACCGTGTCAGTTTTCTTGATCCTTCACAGTCCGTCCGTGGTGAAGCCTTTGCAGTTGACCAGAGACGCCCGACTCAAGGTCCTCCGGGAATTCCACCCAGGCTGTGGAATTCCCTCCTGATGGAGGCCTGCTTAGCTCCTGACCTCCCCTCTTTCCTAAGACAGTGTAAGACGTGGCTGTTCCACCAGGCCTTTGGTGAGGGAGTTGGGTAGGGAGGTGAGGGTGGGAGGAAGGTGGGTATTTATGTGGCTCCGCCTTATGTTTATACTGTTTTATATTGATTTTATATTTAATTTATTGCTGTGAGCTGCTCCGAGTTGCCTGTGTGCAAGAGGCATTTGGTTAAAAATACAACTAACTAACTAACTAAATAAATGTTATTGTATTCTGTATTTTATGTAAGCCGCCCAATGCCTTCTTAGAGGAAGGGTGCAATAGAAGTTTAAATTAAATAAATAAAGTAAATAAATAAATAAATAAATAAGGATCAGGCTTTTATGAGCGTAGATTACCCCACTCTTGCCTACTGCTCAGTTTTTGTACCTTTCTCTGAAAAACAGAATGCTCCCCACTGTTAGACTGGAGGATACTAGATATGATGGGTCTGATCTGGCATGAAATTTCCTGTGTTTTGTATCTTTCTTCTGACACTTGGAACCAGGTTTTGATTTACCAAAGGAGAACTGCTCCCACCTCCCTGGCATGCTGTGCTCTTCTGAAAATCTGGCCATTAAAGCGCACCTTTCCTAAGTCGGCACTAAAATCATCAATAGGTTATAGTAAGGGGGAAATGTAAAGGAGATATCACTTCAAGCTTTGTCTTAAAAATCCCCATTGAATTTCAACTTTATCTAGAAGAAAAGAAAAACAAAGAGTTCCACTATTTACAGGCAACTGTTTGTAGAAAAAAAATTCTTGCTGGTCTATACAGGTGCAATTTCACTGTCTTCCATGGAATTGCATCAGTGTTGTATACCACAGCATGATATTCTACTGATATCCTTTATAAAATGGCAACCAGACTCAGAGAAAGCATCTGAAAAGATGATAATTACTACACTGGGAGCCATGAAAGGAACTGGAAAGTAAATATTCACTTGCTGATTTTTCTTACTATTTTCCCATCCAAAGCAGAGCTTCCTTGCATGGAAGGGGCTGGATGTTGGGGCCCTCAAACTCTTAGGACTCTTCTAAAGACCTTCCCATTGCCTCTCTCTGTGTAAAAACAGATGTGCAGCTGGCACGGAGGCCTAGGCGTGAAACAGTGGCAGCTACTCACTGGGTCAGCAGGCTACACTGAACAAACGTGCTGGCTGCCGGGAGAGCCGTTCCACTGCCAACACAACCCGGTTAGGGGTGAGGCCACAACAGATGTATGGGCGGGCAGCCCAGGCAGGTGGCACTACCCCACTCCCAGTGCCCTGCACCCTGTCATGACAAGCAGCCATGGTGGCCAAAAAAACGTGCTGGCCTACATGGATGGACGTTGGTCCAGAATGAGCACCCAGGACCTTCCGGAGGACGCATTCTGGGCTGGCCAGCCAGCCACCTGCCCCAGGACAGTAGTGGGGGAACTGATGTGAAGGTGAGTCCCTGGCCCAGTCGGGCTATAGTGGGCCAGCTTACATCTGTTTTCACCCTCTCAACTCACCTCATCCGCTATATCAGCATGATAAATTATGTTCCCTAGAATCAGGAACACTGCAAATAGAATATCTGTTGCCACAGCTCTTCCAAGTCCCATTTCAAATCTAAGTGAGACAATCTCATCCATACCATCTGCACCTTTGGATGCTTTGACACAGCAGACACGAGTTTTTGTGTACAACATTAATGATTTCCACTCACTAAAGGCAGAGCGGGCTAAACTAGGAGGGAATCAGAGCACATGCAGCCATTTAAGGAAGGGCTCCGTGTGGCCCAATAGCTTGCTTAGTCTCACAAACAGCAGCAGTTGGTCCAAAAAAAGATATAATTCATACCACTTTGTCTTCCTTTCTTTTTCCACTGAAATCAATGGTGTATTCCTATTCACTTTCTCATCTCCCCCAGCAGAAGTCAGGAAGAAGACACTGCAATCTTATTTTTATCTGGTCTCTGTTATCCATCTAGTTTTCGTTGGTAAGAAGAAAACCAAACCCAACCCAATTGCTCTCCAGATGCTAGCTACCTAGCTCTCGCTCTCTCATTCATTTTCACATAGAAATGAAGGAAAATGAAAATAAAAGATTAAAAACATCACACACAATTCTGAAAGACTATTACTGCATTGACAATTGTGTGGGCAAAGGTCAGTTGGCTTATGGAATATGAAAACATATTTCCCCATGTTCCAAACATTGTTTCAGTGGACTCTAGTGTAAAATATTAAATACTGTCAGCACTTAGAACAATGTCGGCTGCTCTAAAGAAATAAATGGCCCAAAGACTGAAAACAGATTTTAAAATATCACAGTACATTTCCGACGTACCAGCTCCAATACATGGAGCCAACATCTGCCTTAAAATTTGGGAGGAGGCAGCTCATGTTGGAAGTCAACAAAATAATGAATGCGTGTCTTAAAAGGACAGGATTTGACCTATAAAGTATTGAAAAATAACAACCGGCATGAAATAGCAGCTACTTTTTCATAAATATTTTAAATGTCAGCAACACAGATTCAGTGCTCTCAGGATGTTACAATTGAGGAGATATTACCGTGTCAACAGAAGTGCCTCATACATATCCAAAGCAATTCAAATGACTTACACGCTTCCGCTGAGGTTGTAACATTTCCAAAGGAGCCGTTACAAATTCACTGACAGTGTCTTATACCCTCCTAATGGCTCCAAGCAGAGCCGTTATGATGTCAAATTGTACTGGGGCATCCATGACAAAGTCATTACGCTGCCATTGGAGGGCCTCATACAATTTCTGTGGCAGCTGTGGAGCAGTAATGGTGGCAATGGATGTGTCCAAGGGAAGGTCTACTAGTGTTAAGAACAAAATTATGTAAATGTGGAAAAAAACCTCACCACAACAGCTATGAGCAACATGATCCTGCAGCTGTCTGGCACCAGCTCTATGGGGTCCCGCTCATTTCAATGGGACTTTACCTCAGGGTAAATTTAACTGGGGTCACTGGACATAACATCCTAAAGTGCTATAGGCAGCCCCCTACTGGCAGTCAGGAGATGGGGAAAAAGGGAGTCTGTTGCTTTAAGGTTCAGAGTTTCCTCCGAAACTGTTCAGATCTGGGAGACGGTCTGGATGAGACAGAGGGGAGCAGCCTGGCCTCCATTTCCAGCTTGTAGCCTGGAGATTAAAGCTGTTGCTTATGGAGCTGATCCAATTCTGGAAGAAGTGCTAAGATTCTGATCCGGAATTGAGGAAGGCGGCCGACTCTACTCCAGCAAGAACAAAGAACTGTAATGGTGGCTGGAGATAAACGTATACCAGTTTAAGCATTATTGTGGTTAGGGACCTTGAGAAACCCAGGGTAGCTAGCACCAAGTTGTTACTCACTAGTTCTTTGTCTTTCTTTTCTGTATTTACCCAAGGAGACTGCCTCCTGGGTGCTTGTGAAACTTAAATCTTGGTGCGATTGATAAATCTATTATCTTACGGGAAAAACTTGTTTCCTTGTTTTCAATTGTGTCTACTAGTGCCAGTTATTCCCTGGTCACAGAACAGCACAGCTCCAGGAATCCATAAAGAAAAAAAACAAAGATTACACAAAGACTCTAACACTACCAACAAAATTGCAGTAGGATCTCACGTTAAATATCCCTTTATTAGAAGAATACCACTGGTCTCATGTTACCCAATATAAGACAAATTGAAGTTGCAAGAAAATATTTAACCTGTCCAACATCCAGAATATAAACCTACGTTGCTTTGTAGAATCCCCCCAATACAGCCTAAAATACACCTTCCTTGTGGCAGGCCCATCAGCGTGGAACTCGCTCCCTCCATCCTCACTTTAAAAAGCACCAGAAAACTTGTTTTATTCTTCAAGTACTTTTAGGATCCACTGCTAGATCCTCTAAACCAATGTTTCATTAAAACATGGTTTTAATGAATTTTATTGTGTGTTTTTATGCTGTAAGGTGCCTCGAGATGCCGTAGGCATGAGGGGGTGGCTAAAAATATTTATAAATAAATAAATATTTATAAATAAATAAACCTTCCCCTTGGATTGATTTTACATTGCTTTTCTGTATTTTAGGGCGCATCTTTGTAAAGCACTCCAAACGCTATAAAGTGAAAAGTTTACAAATTATTATTATTAATTTATGCTATCGGACTAAATCTTGCAAGTGCCTGAGTTGGGTGGGCATCCCTGATTTTAAATATAGCGTTTGGTACATGGAAAACCACTCCACTGCTACAGAACAACTCTGCAGATTATCAACTGAATGGCAAATACTAAATTATCCAAGGATTAAATTGGATCTTTCAACATTCAAGGCATCTTGGAAAGATTTAGGCACATTACTCCACTTGAAATAATTCAGTCCAGTTGTCATTTCATCAGTTGCAACAGTGTAAACCCAGATTTAACCAGACTTAAATAATCAAAATCTTACCTCATCAACCACATCATTTATTGTTTCGGAAAATGTATGGGCAATTATAGCAAGGTTGTGTTTTTTTTAATCCTTTCTCTTGTTAAAGGTTGGGCAGAAGGAGAAAGGGAGGTTATATATATTTGCAAGACAATCATTAATATTAGCATTCAGTTACAAAACTCACTATGCTACAGTAAAATGGAAACCTCCTCATTTCTTCCTATAGACCAGATTCTGATCTCATTACCAGAAAATTCGGAGTAAAGCTACACAACTCAGATAATAACCGTAAGTTTGTTCCACTGAAAATCTGCTATCAATCTTGGTATTCTAATGTCAGCATGGAAATAACAGCTGGAATTAAACATGGCTCTTCTTGCATGGTATGTCTTAAATATACATAAAGGGGCCAAATCCAAGGTGCATGCGTATACCGTGTGTGCAATGTGTACTCGCACCCATTGTGTGCATGCCATTTGTGAGCTCTGTTCCTGCCCACGCAAGCCTGCATTGCCACGGGTTGGCCGGTCCATCTAAAAGCGGGGCCACCAGCAAGGGCGTAGCTACCATTGGACAAACAGGGACATTCGTCCCGGGGCTCATACTGGCTGGGGGCCCAGTATCCAAGGTAGCTAAGCCACCCTTCCCCCCACTTTTTTCAAATTGCCACCTGGGGTGGCTGGGGGCCCTTCCAGCTGCTCCATGGGCCCCCGCCCTGCCACGTTTGCAGCATTGTCTATGACACAATGTTGCAACTCCAGGCAGGGAGGGGGAGGGGCCCCATGCAGCAGTCTGCATCAGATAGGGTGGCTATACCTCCCCTTTAAAAGAGGATGCTTATGAAAAATACATGGTGCAGGGCTGCACTGGAAACAATGCAGCCCTGCAACATGTATTTTTCATAAGCGTCCTCTTTTAAAGGGTTGGTATGGCCACCCTAGCATTAGGTCAGGTCACACTCACAAGCCTCGCAGCTCGGTTTGCCCCCTTGGTGCTGTGTCGCGAAGGAGGAATCCTCCTCACCAGTCCAGACCCAGTCCGGGCAGGGCTGGCTCAAGGGAGGCTCAGCCTAAGTGGGAAGGTGCCAGGCGGCGGCTCCAGTCAGTAAGGGAACCGTCGCCGGGCACCTTCCTGCTCCGGCGCTCTCCGCATCAAGCCGGACCAGCCCGCCGGCCTCCAGGAATGGTCGGGTGGGCCGGGGTAGCAATGGCACTGCTGCTGCTGGCCACGCTTGGCCCAGCGATGGATGGGCCCAGCAGCAGGCCACCAGCAGTACGCCACAGACTCTGCAGAGAACAAGTCCCAAGCACCAGCAGCCCAGCACCCCTAGACCGGCCGATGGCTTCACCACCAGCAGGAAAAAAGAGGGGAGGAGCCCACGGCCATTTCTTGTCCCTGGGCCCATCCCAAGCTAGCTATGCCCCTGGCCACCAGATGTGCAATCAGAAGAGGCTGTGCCTGCTCTGGGGCAGTCCTGCTGGCAGCGCTCCAGAACATTCTGGAGTGCCAGCGGCAGAGCGGGCCGGCCAAACCCAGGGCACCAGCCTGGAGTGGAGCTGCTGTCCGTCTGTGGGGCAGACCCACACTGCAGCTTCACTCCCGGCCAGCTATTGCCCCGGACAACAGTATAGAGTTGTGGGCGCCAGCCTAAAGCATTGGGTGATTACCTGTAACTCTATGGTGAGGGCAGCGGGGGCGCTGGGCAGGAGAACTGTAAACTGGGGAAACTGCTGGGTTCATCTAAAGTTGACCCAGATGGAGCTGGAAGCGAACGGATGCAGGGATGCACCTCTGGAGCAGCTCCAGAGGCAAGCAGCCACTGCATCTCTCTGTCTACACCCATTGTGTGTGTGTGATGCATGTGGGAAGCTTGGATCAGCCCCCAAGAGCCTATAGTGGAGACTCAGAAGATCTCTTTTACTGGAGTTTGTGAGAGAATGAGGCCACATAGGGGCTTTTCTCTACATGTTTGAGGAAGGGCCCAAGGCGGGCCCAAAAGCCTGCACACTCTCACTGACAGAAATTTGTCCAATGAAAGATATCATCCGAAATACTTTGTCTCCATCCCTTTCATTTGGGACCAACATGGCAACCGTGCTCTCCCCCATTGTATAAAATGGTACTGTGGCCTCATAGCTAGAACACCGGGACTAGATTGTGATCTCCCTTAAACTGCTTTACTGTATATTGATTTTAATTAAGCTAGTGCTGATTTATACGACTGTATATTAAATCAGATTGGCGCTCTAGACGTGGGAGATAGGAAACACTAACTCTGTCACTGACTTCATTTGACCTTGGGCAAATCTCTTAGCCTACCTCTTCCCTCATGCCCTCGTCTGCTAAATGATGATTTAATAATAACAACGTCCCAACTTGTTAAACTACTTGCTAGATATTGTTTAGAATCCTGAACACACTTACCCATAAATGGTCTCGCTGAAGTCAGTGGGTCTACTTGAAAGTAACTGATCTCAGGACTCCGGCTACATAATACACAGAGTATTCCGGCATTTTTGTTAATTCATATGAAACTGTTAATTTGATCCCTTCCTGTTCAGTTTTCATGGAATACATCTATTGATCTATAACATCTATAACAATATGCTTGAGGGAACTATTTGAAAAAAGAACCAGATCCTGTACCCACCTTTGGTGAATGAAACACTTGGAACTCAAACAAAAACAGAACAGATGCAAGTATCTCCCTAGACCATTTTTCACACTGAATAAAATATATGAACTCTCTGAATTTATGGTATAATTTAATTGCAAACACATTTGCTTATATTAGGATCTGTATAGAGCCTTTATTAGGAAGCATATTGTTTTGATGCAAAATCCTGTAGTTTTTAATGGGTTTGGAAGACGAGAATAGCTGTTTTTATGTTTGTTTGTTTTTTCTTTTAAAAATACAGTCAATGCTGACATTTTGTGGCTTTTCTGTTGGAGCTCTTCATTCACACACGTACAGTAACTGCGTGTATATGTTATAACAGGGCTATTTATAGTACAGCTAAGCAAAGCAACAATTCCCAAGAAACTGGTCATTCATTACTGGCAGTTAATATATATTTTGCTTAGCCTCAGGCATAGCTGAAAGCAGTTTATACACTAATAGGCTATTATTAGTTGTCATTAACATTGACAACAACTAATTTTAATGGGAATGTTGGTGTTTCAATCTGTTCAATGCTTGCTAAACAATATGAGTGTGTTTAAATAATTGTTATGACAGAGCCGCAGTGTCTGTATAGGAAAACAGTTCTCTAGTAAACTATCAAATGCAATTACTCAGTATATACAATAAAGAGTGTTCATTAGGTTCATAAAATAAATTCAACAGAAAGCATACATCTTCTTCCAGCTACCTCCAGTAAAACATTATTAGCTATAAATAGTACAGCCCAAGGATAAAAACTAGGATTTTAAATGCTAGACTTAATATTCCCTAAAGGTGTTAAATATTGATATGATATGCTTAAAGTACCCAATTAAATTTGCTGGCTTATGTTGTTCAGTTGGATTTAAGTATATCACCTAAATGTAATAAGTACTGTTAAATAACCTAGAAGTTTATCACTGCTCCCATATCTTCAGAAACCCATGGTAGTACGCATCCAGGATATTCCCATACTGGGAACAATTTGAAGAAATATACCATGGGAATTTTATGTTCCTTGGTAAAAGCAATATAAACAAGAGACAAATTTTAAGACAATCTCATGGTCTTATCTCTATTTTTTAGAAATGAAAGGCTAAATTTTACCTTCCTGTATACCCTTTCACGTCAAGGGATATTGGACATTAACAGAGGATAGAATTTGACTCTCATTCGCCATACATTTGGATGGATTCATTGCACAACATGAAAACTTTTACAGGAAAGAATTAAATGAATAACACTGCCATTTTAGACTCAGACAAACCATTAGCTTGTGAATTTTAAAACAATTAAACTACCAGCAATGGTCTACGTTTCAATGGTATTTGGGTTTATCCACATTGACTTGGCATGCCAGTGAATGGATCCCCATCAGTATGGGTTAAGTACAGATAGATACAGTTAAGAACAGCAGTGACCTATTTCTATGGAGAACAGAACACCGTCAGATTAGGTGGATGACCTTTATTTCTGTATTGGTATTTCCAGTGACCAACTCCATGCCAGTGCTGTGAGCCTCATTCTTGCCTCTAACATCCTTTCCCCAAACTTGAGTCCAGAATTTGGGATTTATGGCTAAAAACATAATCGGCAACCACCAGGCACCTTTTTGACAATGCTGTGACAGGCAATTCACAGAGAATGAGAACTTATGAGCTTAGTACCTGGTGAAATTTTACAGCCTGTGTTAATCAGGAAGCCTGATGAATAGTGATGTTCCTTCATCCTTCTGATAATAAAACCTTATGACTAAGCTTTCTTCCCCAATACTAGAAAGCCACTTTTATTAGTGCAATACACATGGAAAAAGATGGTCTTTCTCCCGTCTCTGTAAATTGCTTAATCTGCAAAAGAGAAAACTAATTGCAGATCCAAACAGGTCTATTAGTATGATACAGTATAACCATATGACCAGCATAATGATCAAGCCCTAGGAAGCTGTTATGGAAAAACTTGATATCTTGGCCAATTATCCAATCATTCTTCAATGATAGACCGATGAATACCTTTAACATAAAGGTTAGGTGAGATGACTGTCTTCAAGCCATGACTGAAACAATTCTCTTCCATTGGATAGGGCCTGCTGTTATTCCTGGAGATTATCTAGTGACTAAAGCATTTTCATTGCACATGCAAGAGAAACTGTATTAGAATTGTACTACCTCACCACATGTTCGCATTATACTACCAACTTCACATTCCACCTGAACTCTGTCATTGTCAAAACATATACCCCAGCTGCAGAAATGACACTAATCACAGGACCTTACTGTGTCCCCCTGCCGTATCTGTACGGAGATGTTAATTACGGTCGACATTCTAATGATAGCTGCTGCTACTTTCCTTGCCCTCTTCAGATATTTCTTAATCAGAAAAAACACTTTTGAAAGTTGATTTCTTTCACTACTCACATAAGGATTATTACATGCATTTATAAATACAGGCTCTAAAATGTGGAATACGTACATGACTATTAAGCAGGCATTTGAGAGCCATTGTACTGACCTATTGTTTTTAAAAATATTTTGCACTCAATGAGGGTTATTTTTAGAATACTTTTTTGGGGGGTCTATTTGTAGCTTGATACATATTTCCACTATCTGGGGAATATTAGAGCACTATGCAAGCATTAAGCAAACAGCCTGGAAGAGAACACACACCTCTTCAAATAAAAGTGATAATGTACCACATAACCAAAGGATTCCTGAAATCAAAGATGAAAAAGTCCTTTGCAGGCTATGTGACAAAGTGGGCTGCTTCCTACAGTACATGTTCTAATGCTTCACCCAGGCTAGGTTTAAGAGTATCAAGAGGTGAGGTTTCTTCCCACCTCTTAAGAAGGTCACTCTATAGTCAACTAAAAAGAAGGCCTAATCCTGAAAATATTTACTACTGGGAAGAGTAATTTGGACCATAAGGAGTCTTACCAAAGGAATCAGGACCTATATAGCACTGTGTCCAGAAGTAACTGTTCACTGAAGGAAGCCTCATATAAGGTCATACAACTGGGGTTAAGGAACAAATCCAATCAAAAGACTACCATTGATTCTTTGGGCTTTAGATAAAGACTATGGTTGCATTCACATGAGACACTTAGTATGTGAAAACCCATTCATCCCAGTTTTATTTTTTAACACGTTATGGGTTAGGTCACATGATAAACCAGGTGTGATGTACATTAACTCCACAAAAGTTAAACCAGAAAGCAAGGTTTAGCAATGGGTCTAAATCCATCATATGCATTTATAGCAATGGGTGAAGGAATTAATCTGCCTTTCAGTCAGCCTGAATTACTGCAGGAGGGGCTGTCCCCCTCAGGGGATGAATTCCACACCGCCTGCCTGATTGGGACAATGTATTGTTGATTCAAAAAACAAATCAAAAGGCATAACAACAGGGTAACTATTAGTGGCCATGGCAGTAAGCGGGGTAACTTTGAAGTGGGTCAGAGCTTTTGAAGCAGAGGAGGGAATGTGGGAACAACTAAAATGCACAAAGGAAACTCCTCCAACAAAGAGTAGAGGTGGGAGAAGAGTCTGGTGTAAATGCAACCTGTGTTTGTGTGTTAGGAATCCTAATGCAACAAAGTGAAAGTTGCCAAAACTTTCTTTGCTTAAAAAAGGAAATACATACATTGGCCACCGCCGTGCCTTTGTGTTCTCTGTGTGTGTGTATTATATCAATCTACACATTTTTCCAATGCATAAGAATACCGAAGACACACACAGAAGATAAACAAGAATGTCAAAGGGTCAAATAAGCAGCTGTCTATATGAATATGTTACATGGGTGCTTTATTACCATTCTCCCCGTCAGACTTCCTTTCATGGTCAGTGTCAGTGAGGGACAATGCTGAGTTGGCTCGACTTGACAAACAGGAACTATGTTCTGATTTCATCCCTCTCATCCACATCCTCAGGGCATGATCCGGTGAAGCACCACCTTCGGTCTCAGTATCCACATCTGAACCCATCTCTATTGGGTAACCATGTTGAGAAACACCATGTAAGTCGGTCTGGTAGCCAGAGCACAGAATGTGTGGATTTTCGCAGAATTCCATCTCTAGAAAAAGAGAAAAAAAATATGCAGAGAAAGGACTGATTGATTTGAATTGAATTTATATGCCGTCCTTCCCACACTCAGGGTGGCTTACAATCTATAAAAACAATAATGTCAATAAAACAATAATAAAATTCACTATAAAATGTATATAATAAAAACTCCCACCCTCACCCCACAAAGCCCTCCCCGTAGCCCTCAACCACACCCAAAACCTGCCAACCAACCTGTATTCCCACCCGCCAAATGCTTTTTTAAATAAAAAGGTTTTGCACCGCCTCGGGAAGATGTTTAGGCCTGGGCTCAAGAACCTCCTGGGGAAGGGATTTCCACAAAAGTGGGGCAGCAACCGGGGACGCCCTCCTGCGCACCCCTGTCCTACGGACAAGGGAAGCAGATTGAACCTGCAAAAGGGCACTCCCAGCCAATCCTAGGGGCTGCAATGGAGCATGGTAGGGCAGGCGGTCTTTCAGATAGATGGGGCCCAGACTTTTTAGGGGTTTAAAAAGTAAATTCTAGCACCTTGAATTGTGACCGGAAAGCTATTGGCAGCCAGTGCAGACTTCAGAGCACTGGTGTGATGTGCTCCCAGCAACTCATCTCTGAAAGGAGCTGAGCTGCTGTATTCTGCACAGTCATCAAGGACAGCCCCACGTAGAGAGCACTGCAGTAATCTAGCCTAGAGGTGATGAAAGCATGAATGGCAGTGGCCAGATTTAGAAATGAGAAGTGATAGTCTCCTTCAACACACAGCATTTGGGAAAATGAATGTGGGTAGCACAGATATAGAAACAGAAAAGTCTTGAAGCTTAATGATTTGGGGCCTGTTTCTGCCTTTTGATTCATACTGAATGGAACAGCCTTTTAAAGTGTTTGGTGCTGTAAACTGGATAGGCCTTCTACTCTTGGAGAAATTTATTTTTCCCCTTCTGTTACTACACACATACACGTTTTATGAAGCAATTTACTAAAGACCAGAGTCTTAGTTTAAAAACAAATGCAGAGATTCTCTCAGAAGTCCTGTGATTTTATGCTTTAAGAAACCCATAAAACTCGTGACAAATTCTGCATCAACTCTGCCTCATTATAAACTTCACCTCTGGCATTCAATACTGGAAACAGGTGCTTGCGTGGTCCACAACGAGCTTCTCTGTTTACAGAGGTTCTCAAAGCCCATCCACACTGGAGAAGCGTACAGAAACTAAATCAAGGGCTGAATACAAATATCAGAATAAAGTGTTACTCAAACATCAAAAGTCCATAATGAATAGGCCACAGGCAGTTGTGGGGAAAATCTTTGCAGAATTCTGTGGAGAAACACAGAGTTTCTGTTGAATCAATCCCTCAGCTCACTACTACTTCTTCAGGAAGTATCACATGGGACAAGGAACAACTATCCACTGTTTAAACAGAAAATCTATAACGATCAAAGGACAGGATGTGTTTTATCTATTAGAGATACGCCAAATTAAGGAGCGGTCAAATTAGTCTCCTACGTTTGGTGGGTGGTGGTTGTATCCTACGAAGATACCCAGTCTTGGTTAGCATCAAAAGGAGCTGTTTCTGAATAGCAATCATTCTTGATGGATAAACACAGTTCCTTTTTAAAAAGACAAGCTTTTTCTCTCTCTTTATTTCTCAATATATTAAAACCTATGCAGTAGAATGAATTACTGGGCTGGAAACTTATTCTTAATGCTGCAAATACAGAGTAAGCCCATTGATCTGGAATGCTACTGAGATAAACTCTCTCTCTTGTTCATCTGACCCAGGTCCTGCAGCCTTGGTACTTTCCCAGGGCCTGGCTGTCATTGGGGACTGGATGTGCGTGAGCTGATTGAAGCTGGATCCAGACAAGACTGAAGTAATGACGGTTGTTCAGACTTGTGACCTTGGGGACATTGGGAGACCTGTCATTGATGGGGTTCAGCCTCCTTTTCAGGTTTGCAGCCTCGGGGTGCTTTTGGATTCACTACAGTGCTTGGATCACCAGACTGCAGTGCTGGCCAGGAGTACCTTGCACCAACTTCACCTGGTGAGAAGGCTGCAACCTTTTTTATTCAGACCTGGCCACGGTCATCCGTTCCTTTGTAACCTCGAGGCTAAACTACTGCAATGTGCTCTGCATGGAGATGCCCTTGATAACTGTGTGAAAGCTGCACTTGGTACAGAATGCAGTGGCTCGCCTTATGTCAGGGGTGGGTTGTCAGGAGCATATTACACCAGTGCTCCAGAGTCTGCACTGGCTACCAATAGCTTTCCTGGTGCAATTCAAGGTGCTGGTTTTGACCTATAAAGTCCTACATGGTCTGAGACGCAAATATCTGAAAGCCTGCCTTTCCCCTCACATCCCATTGTAGCCTCAGCGGTGTCAGGAGCACCCTCTTGCAGCTACCATCTACCTGCCAAGTTCACACAGCAAGGATATGCACAGAGGCAATCTTGGTGGTTGCCTCACAATTATGGAACTCCCTTCCCTTTGAGTTTTGGCTAAGACTGATCCTGCTCATATTCCAGAGACAATGTAATACTTTTTGGTCTGACAAGCAGGCATCGGGAAGTTGTGGGTTAGGGTATTTTAGTTGTTTTATTTGGTTTTATTTCTGTATTCAAATATATATCCATTACATACACACATACACAAAATTCCCCAACCATTCTGTGTATGTTTGAATGTTTCTGTCTTATAACTCTCGCCCTGAACTTTAATGGGAAGGATGAAATAAAATGTGAGCAGTTGTTATAACAACAACAAGGTTACTTATTTTTACCATTTACTCTTTAAAGTTGCATTTTCCCCAATTGACGAAGAACATGCGCAGTAGTTTTCTGCAGGAAATACTAAGGTAGAATTTCCAGGATTAGTTCTCCCCTCCGCTAACTACCAAGTAGCTCAGACGATCAGCTGAAACGTATTTTTTCCCCACACTTGCCCTTTTGCGAAACAGCCTTGCCTCTCTCTCACCAGTCAAGCAACATCCTCCGAAACGACTAACTCTATCAACTTTCCACAGTGTGCCAGCTAGAGCCATGGCCCCTGCTGGGACATGGGTTGTAGGCAGCTCACTCTGCTGTTTTTCCCTCCAGCCAATTTCCTGCCACTGGCAGCCCGTTGCTCGGGCCCCATCAAGTTTTGCCCTGGCAGAAGCCATTGGGGGAATCCAGCCCAGTAAATATCACAAATTCTAATTTGATTACACATGTTTACAGAGGGCAGGATTTAGCCCTCAAGTCTATACGTTAGCTTTGAAAGCAGCAGCTAACATAGCTAATATATTTTTCGGCTGGCTATGTAGCAACTTGCATTAACTCTTTTTTCATGTACAATTGGTACGCTCTGTTGAACTGTGACACGTTTCCCCCTCCAAATACATGATATTGCTTTCATAGGCCATTTCCTTAAATATACATGCCTTTGTAGCATTTAAACTCCCATAGGATGCATTTTCTGTAAAGGACTTTATAGTGCTATAAGTGGTTGGTTTTTTAGCCTTGCACATCTAACCTTGTTACCTAAAATACTGCACAGTCCCTGGGGGAGATACAGTTCAAGTGGATTTATGTTAGATCTATTCTTACCAAAAAGCTATAGTCACAAGAGAAATAAGAGCACTTTTACACAATTTCCAAGTTTGACAGAGGTTTAAACAAATTCTGGAGGGTAGAGGGAACAACAGGCAGAAGCTCCACAACATATAAAGTAAATATTTGAAATCATCACAGGATGCTATAGCCAGCTGGCAGTTTTACTTATGCTTTCATGCTAAGAATCAGTGTGACTTTAGAAATCTAGCTTATGTCATAATCAATATGGACATGTATTATGTGAATTTGTAAAAAAAAAAAGAGGGATTTAAAAAAACCCCAAAAAAACAGGGAAAAAATAAAATCTAAACCAATCAGAACTGAAATTTTATTTTGCTGTTTTTAACTACTTCCTCAAGGCTGTAAAATTTCACTCACTGGCATGCTACTAGCTAGTATATATTTGAGCTGGCAAGTGAATTTCCACACCACTGCACCCCTTACCCTACTGCACATTCCAGTCTGGTGTGTAATCTTTTATGCCAATTATTCCCATATATTATACAGTCCTGGGTATAGGAGCTTTGTGCTTTCCTATGTCTCTCCCACGCTGTAGCCACGCTACTGGCCTAGCCAAAGATTAGGGGTGTTTGAACCCGAATTTCAACAAAAAAGCCCCTTTCAGGGGAACGCAAAATCCGGTAGTTTCCCCCCAGATTTCAGGTTCCCTAAGGGGCGCCCCCAGCCCTAGCACCGGTGCTTGCACACAAACCAGTCCTGTCAGCAAGGCTGGCCTTACCACAGGGCCTTGCAATTTTCCTTACTTCCGGGGCCTCAGCAGAATCCTGTTTTTATTTTTACCAGGAAAGTGGACCAGGTCCCTAAACATTAGCCCCGGTGGCTATTTTGCACGTGCGCACTGCAGCATGCCATGGCAAAGGAGTCGATTGTAAGGCCCCTCGCAGCAGTAGTGGGCCAGTGGAGCTTCAATCAAGTCCTCCAACGCCAGTAAGTACGTGCCAGGGCAGCGTGGAGGTGGCATCCTGCAGGCAACTGCAGCATGGAAACTAGCAGCGATGGATCCTGGAGCTGCAGTAGCAAGAGAAGGGACAGTGCCAGAACAAAACCCCAAAATCAGGGGGGGAGGCATGTGCCCACTATACCCCCTCCCCCATGAGTCGCCTATGAAGGAGTCTGTGGTGAAACAGGGTATTTTCAGACGTTACAAGATCACAGTGAACCACGGTGAATACGCACCTGTGGTCAATGTGGCTCGCACGTCTGTTTGGCGGCTGCCAGATGTTCGCCACGGTCAATACCCGCATGGGGTCAATTTGAACCACGCTTCCCGGGCTAGCAGGGGGAATGTCCTGGGAAGCGTGGGCAGAGATCCCCAGTGGGGACCAAAAAAAAGTAACGTCTGGCCGGCCGTGGCGAATCTGGCCTGACGCAGCCGCCGCATTGGCCCCGCCGCCTGTCCGTCTCCCCGGAGGGCGGGCGGTGGGAGCGTGGAGGGGGCGGGGCCGTGCGGCCGCACGTTGCACCGCATGGCCCCGCCCCCTCCCAGATTCCCCGCCGGGATCCCCCCGGCACATCTGTTGCGGCGTGACAGGGTGACCCCGGCGGGGAATGAATAGGGTGATTTCGGTACGGGGCCAATGGGCTCCGTAACGTCTGAAATCACCCATTGAGCTGAAATGGGTACCTGATTGAATACCTGTGGGGAATACTTGCAATTTTGGGTACCGTTTGGCGTATCTGAATCGGTAAATACCCCAGCACACACACGCACCCAAACAAGATGTGGTTACCAGTTTTTTGAGTACCCAAAATTACCCCAAACCCAAAATAATACCCCCAGATTCCCAAAATTTGGGATGAAATGATTATTTCAGCATACCAGTTGTTGCCATTTTGGTATACCAGCTGTTGCTATTTTGGTATTTCAGGCAACCCAATCAAAAAACAGTTTGGGTAATGGAAAGTACCCAGAATCTTCAGGTACTAGAAATATGACGGGTGTACCCTTTTTTGCAATTACTTGTTTCAGCTTCACACTGGATTACCTCCTCCCCCGATTCTGCCATCTCCACCTTCAACTCCTCTCTTGCCTCCACCCTCAACTCCCTTGTCCCCCTCTCCTCCCGCCCAGCTCGCTCCCGTAACCCTCGCCCTTGGCTCACCTCCACCATCTCTGCTCCTGCACCCAGGCTGCTGAGCGCCTCTGGCGTAAATCCCACTACTGCGCTGACTTCCTCCACTTCAAATTCTGCCATTCATCGCTCAAATCTGCTATCTCCCTCGCTAGACAGCAGTACAATGCCTCACACATTGAGTCCTGCTCCCGGGGCCCTCACCACCTCTTTTCCACCTTTCACTCCCTTCTCTCAACCCCCCCTGTCCTCCTCCTCCCTCTTCTCTCTCTGCTCAGGAACTTGCCCTCTTTTTCACCTCTAAAATTGACAAGATCTGCCTGGAAATCGCTTCCAAGTCCTCTCCCCCTACCACTCCCACCCTCTCCCTCCTCCTCCCACCTCTCTCCTGTCCTCCTTCCCTCCCACCTCCCTTGAGGAAATCTCCTCCCTGCTCTCCTCCTCCAATGCCTCCACTTGCCCCCTGAATCCCATTCCTTCCCACCTCCTGACCTCCATTGCTTCCACCATCACCCCTCCCCTCCTGCACATCATCAATCTCTCCCTCTCTACCGGCTCCTTCCTGCCTGGATCTCTCTGAACCCTCTAATTACCATCCTGTTTCTCTCCTCCCTTTTGTTTCCAAACTCCTTGAACGCGTTGTCTACTCCCGTTGCCTCAACCTCCTCTCCGCCAACTCCTCCCTTGACCCCCTCCAATCTGGCTTCCGCCCCCTTCACTCCACTCAAACCACTCTTGCTAAGATCACCAACGATCTTCTTGTGGCTAAATCCATTAATCTCCTACTTAATCTCTCTGATGCTTTTGACACGTTTTCAGACTTGGCCCCGTACCGAAAACAACCCATTCATTCCCCGCCGGGGTCACCCCGTCACGCCATATCAGACACGGGATCCCGGCGGGGAATCTGGGAGGGGGCGGGGCCACGCGGCGCAATGTGTGGCTGAACGGCCCCGTCCCCTCCACGCATCCCGCCGCCCGCCCTCCGGGGAGACGGGCGGGCGGCAGGGCCAATGCGGTTGCCGCGTCGGGCCGGATGCGCCGTGGCCCGGGATCCCGCCGGGGATCCCGGGCCGTGGCAACCGGCCAGACATTACTTTTTTTTGGTCCCCGCTGGGGATCTTTTTGACCACGCTTCCCGGGACATTCCCCGGGCTAGCCTGGGAAGCGTGGTTCAAATTGACCCCATGTGCGGATTGACCATGGCGAACATCTGGCGGCCACCAAACAGACGTTCGAGCCACAGTGACCACAGGTGGGTATTCACCGTGGTTCATGTGATCTCGTAACGTCTGAACATACCCATTGTTGACCACTCACTCCTGCTTGAATCGCTTCATGCCCTGGGATTCTGGAACTCTGTCCTCGACTGGTTCTCCTCCTACCTTTCTGACCACTCCTTCAATGTATCTTTTCGTAAATCTTCCCCCTCCTCCTCTCCACCCATCTCGGTCAGGGTTCCCCAAGGCCCTGTCCATGGACCTCTCTTCTTCTCTATCTACACCCAATCCCTAGGCAAACTCATTGCCTCCCACGGTTTCCAATACCACCTATACGCTGATGACACTCAACTCTATCTCTCCACTCCATCCCTCTCCCCCTCTGTTCAAGCTCATCTCAACAACTGTCTCTCTGATATCTCCACCTGGATGTCTCAACGCCAACTGAACATGGCGAAAACAGAACTCCTTATCTTCCCTCCCAATCCTTCCTCTCCCTCTTCCCTGTCAATTGCCCGTAGCTTGGGCTTCATCTTCGACTCGCACCTTACCTTCAAACCCTACAATGACTCAGTGGCCAAATCCTGCCGCTTCTTCCTCCACAACATTGCTAAGATCCGCCCTTTTCTGTCTGTCTCCTCTGCCAAAACTCTTATCCATGCCCTACTCATCTCACACCTCGATTATTGTAACCTCCTCCTCGCTGGCCTTCCCCGTTCTCACCCTCATCTTTGTTCAAAATTCTGCTGCCAGGATCACCCACCTAGCCCGTCGCTTTGACCATGTGCAGCCTCTCCTCTCCTTTCTCCACTGGCTTCCTCTTCCTGAGCGTAGTCTGCACAAGCTCCTAGTCTTCACCTACAAAGCCCTTCACAACCTCGCTCCCCCCTACCTCTCTGACCTGATCTCCCTACGAACCCCTGTTCGAGCACTCCGCTCCTCTTCCATCCCCCCATCCCCTCCCTCACCCTCCCACGCCTCCCCTGCTCCCCCAACCGCCTTCATCCCTTCTCCCTCACTGCCCCGCACACCTGGAACTCCCTCCCTGCCCTCCTCCGCCTCCTCAAAACCCACCTCTTCCGCTCTGCCCTTCCTAACTCCTGCTAATCATCCCCACTCAGGATTTCCCCCCACCTGTTATCTGCAAACTCCCAATTTACTGTAACCAAGCTAAGAACGTGTACCTGAGTTCTCGCATCCTCTTGAATGTTGCATCCCTTGTCTCTCCCTCTGGTCCCCCTTCCCTGTCTCCCCTCCCCCGTCTTTAGATTATAAGCTCTCGGGCAGGGACCATGTCTATCTTATTTGCTGTAAAGCACCATGTACATCGCTGGTGCTATATAAAAGCTAATTAATAATAATAATAATAATACTAAAAAAAAGGCAGGGACTTGTTACCATGAATTAGTTACCCTAAAATCTAACCTGGAGTGTTCATATGATATACCGGGGAGGGGGAAAATCTTGCACCAACGTACCCTTGTCTGAATCACGTGATACTGGCCTCTTTCAGAGGATCCTGAGCTTGATGGACCATTGATCTGACAGCTTGTAAGTTCTTACTCTCCAGCCCACAACTGTCCTTGCTTGAATCAGGGATTAGTTATGTTAGGGGTAAGAACAGTCTCATGAAATACTTCTTATTTTAGGTCAGTTTATTTGGCATAGCTTAGCCCACTGGACATTTTAATGACTCATCGTGAATCTGCTTGATCTCTTTTATTTTGTTTTATGGATTTTATGCAATTTGTGGCATTAGATAGCTGGCTGATAAAGTATAAAATCACCAACCCAAGCTGCAACAGGGCAGTGGTGGGATAACAAACAATGGGAGACGTGGGTAAGCACTCCATGCAGACACTATTGCACAGCACAGAGAGTCCAAATTCAGAGTTGTCATTCGTAGGAAACTGCTGAGTCGCCAATGAAAAGCTCTTTATTTTAAAACACTTATTTACAGGTTATATACTGTTCTTTATGTATAATTTATCATTTAATGTGTTAAGTACGTTCTGTATGTTATCTGCAGTAAATTACTATGAAAGACAGAAAGACAACACAGACATAAAACACAAAAATTGGAGACACAAGATGACAAAAAAAGACAAAACTTACTACCCATGCACAACCCTACCAAAGATATAGGAGGGCACATACATGCACAGAGGGCATGAAATTTCAGATCGAACTCCGGGAGGAAAAAAGAAGAATTCAGTTGCCAGACTTTATTCTGACATTGAATTGTTCTTGCCCCACTACACCCCTGAACCAGTCGCCAGCCTCAGTTTTCTGGGTGCCAATGGCTCCCAGGTGCTTGCAAATTTCGTGCCCTGCATGCACACATCGGACAGATTTTAAAGTACTGTGCCCTTTTCAAGAACTCTAAACCCAGGCAGTATTTCAGAAGTCCTGATGACATCAACAGCACTCTCCACTGCATGTATAGTGACCACCAGGAGCTAAAGGACTCCTGCTCTGAGAGTCCCTGTGAAGTTACGGATTTGTGGAGCACAAGCATATATGAGACGTGGTTACAGATGGAGCATAAAGATGAGGCAAACCTACAGACTCCAGTGTCATTCTACAAAATGTATTTATCAATACTTTTTGCTCACTAAACGTAACCGTTTATATTTTACTACCAGGTTGGAATGGGCCCTTGTGCAGACGATGGAATCCACACTGCACCAGCAGCAGGGGACACAGCTTAATGGGGGAGCAGGGGTTCCCAAGGTTCATGGGTTCCAGTGCCAGTGCACTGCTTGTCCCTGTTGTAGCTATCTTGCTGCCAAGATCATGAACCAGTATATTTAACCATTGTTTTATGCAGCCAATTTTGTTTTCCCATGATTGGTGCCAACGGGAATTTGTGTCTCTGAATGAGAGCAGATGGTAGAGCTCTTCCTCAGCCATGGTTAACCATGCTCACAGATAGTAAGAAGTAAAAAATAAGGCATAATTGATTGCAATTTATTACCATGACCAGCCATTGCAGAAACATCTTGCTGTGACAGAGCATACTCTGGAAAAATAGAGTTCAACTCATGGCAAAAAGTTCTGTCTGAGAATGAGCTAAAGGAATAACCATCAAGCTCAAAGACCAAACAAGACACAACTATTCAAGAAAAGAAACAGAACAATGAGATACTGCCAACACAAAGTCGATAAAACAGAAACACAAAACTACTGAATAAATTAATCCCAAAGAAACAAGATACTCATTTCCTTCCAAAAATCCTTGTTCACTTAAAACTGTCTTTCCTTTTGTAAGCAAGCACTGACTTATTTTGAGTTTACTTGAAGTTTTAAGCATAGGCTACAAGCTTTATTTTTCTAGCCTTATGCATGCACTCAGTTTCAGTAGGACTACCTCACAGTACGGGCTTGGGTAGCGGTAGGGTGTTTAAAATTGCATAGTATTCAGCAGGCAAGGTTCCAATCTCTTTCTTGCATAGAAAGTGGAGTGAAATGCCCAATGACTGTTTCCTCCATCTTTGGCCAGAATCCAGTGGAACAATGCTGGGGAAAGTGGTTTGATGGTTGCGGGCTATTTTGTGTGAAAATAGCAAGATCTCAACTATTTTGCTTATATAGCCCTTCCCTAAACTGGCCTCCCCTAAACTGGAGATCAACTGGACATTAGGGATGGGCATCACGGATTCGGATTAATCCGTAACTGCTTGTTACGGATTAATTCATATCAATCCATGCCGAACCACAACAGGTGTGTTGCGGTTCAGTTTAAAATCTATTAAATTAAAAAATAAAAATAAATGTGCATGTGCAAAATGGACGGACCAGTCTGCACGTTTAGCCTTTTCCAAAATGGCAGCAGCATTGTCACCGCCATTTTGGAAAATGGCTTATTAGCAAAGTGGCCCCTTGGAAGGAAAAGTTCCCCACACCTGTTTTACAGAATGGGTACTGAAATATTGCCAAATATGTTCATCATACAGTTCCTAAGCACAAAACTTCAAACAATATGTGTTTCATTGAAAAATATCAGCTTCCAATGACAGGATATTCCCAAACTGATCCACCTTCTTCCCCTCATGGTTACGGGGATTGTCAGGCCCAGGGCAGGGAGTAATTGGCACCATGCACTACAGCTTTTCTCAGGGTGGTAGGAGGCTGTTTAGTGACGTTGTGATGTTGCATTGTAAAGCAGCACCAGAGATGACAGTAAAGTCACACAGCAAGCGAAGACATCTTGGCCTTATTCAGTAGGGATGGGCATCCAGAGGGAATTATGGATCCGAATCTTTTTAATTCCAGATTAATTATGGATACATATTACGAATACATAATTAAAGCAATTACAAATTTAAAAAAGAATATATATATATTTTTTTTAAATAACCACCCACGCACAAAATTGCTGCCAGACTGTTCTGTGCATGCGCAGCCTTTTTCAACATGGCAGTGGCAGTGCCACCACCATTTTGACAAAGGGCAGCTGGTCTGCACATGTGCAAAATGGCCACTGTGCATGTGCAGACTGGCTACCCTTTTCAAAAATGGCAGTGACGCTGCCACTGCCATTTTGAATGTAATAATTATGTAATAATTAGACTACCAGGAATGTAATAATTAAACTACCAGGAATGAAGAACCTCACCGAATATTTGCATTCACCTTGATGAGAACTTAGAACAGACGGAGCAGATGAAGGGAGCTGGCTTTCCATTCTGTTTTGGAGGGGATAGAGATGTATCATTTTAAATGAGGACTTCTTAGGGTTCTTGAGCACTTTACAAAATCAGAGTTCTCAGTGGTCTTAAAATTTCTCATTCTTAAAAGGAGGGGCATAATTTACAGTTGTCTACTAAGCTGGCATATTAAACATCCTGAAATCCAAAGGCTCTCTATAAACCCATTAGTCGAATAGATGACCCTCTCTATTGTCCCCATCTTTACATAGCATATAATCAAACATGAAGTTTCACCCTTTTAAAGTTGTATGTTTTTCAAATTAAATTTAATGAGAAATGTTCATGATATTAAAATCTGATGAGTCTGTATACCAAACTCATAGAAGGAGAGAGGAGTCCAAAGTTCCAAATAAGCTTGTAACAAGAGATGACATTTAACAATGACATCAAATAGAATATTGTTGCATTTAAGCAATAAGAAATCTAGCAATGAAGGCATCTTGTTGCCAAAAAAGGCACCCAGCACTGATTATTTATTTATTTATTTATACATACAATTTATATGCCGCCCCCTCCTGCCTCAGGCATCTCAGGGTGGCTCACAATATATTAAAACATTCCAGACATTAAAACAAACAATAATAATATCAATTAAAACAATATAAACCCCACCCCACCCTAACCCAAACCACCTACCCCATCTCCCTCGGGAAAAGCCAGGCGGAACAGTCAGGTCTTACATTGTTTGTGGAAAGAGGGGAGGTTGCCAGCCAAGCGGATCTCCAACCGGAGGGAGTTCCACAGCCGCGGCACAGCCACGGAGCATGCTCTCCTCATAGTAGACACCCGGAAAACCCGGGGAACCCCGAGGAGGGCGCCCCCAGCCGACCGCAGGGGTGGGGGTGCAGGACCCGGAGCATGAGGCGGTCCTGCAGATCGGTGGGGCCCAGGCCATTTAGGACTTTAAAGGTCAGCACCAACACCTTGAATTGGGCCCAGAAACCTACCGGCAGCCAGTGCAGAGAGCGAAGTACCAGTGTTGTATGCTCACTTTGGCCCATCCTCGTTAAGAGACGGGCCGCCACATTCTGCACCAGCTGCACTTTCCAAACCAATACCAAGGTAGCCCCACATAGAGCGTGTTTTTAGTAATTCAGTCTTGAGTTAATAAAAGCATGGATGACCGTGGCCAGATCCGAGTCTGAGACATACGGCCTAAGCCGATGCACCAGATGTAACTGGCAAAATGCTCCTTTTGCCACAGCCATCACCTGAGCATCCAAATGGAGCTGTGGATCCAGGAGCACCCCCAGACTCCGGACCTGAGAAACCGGGGGGGTGTGTGCACCCCATCAATGATGGGGGCCACCACCATCCCGGCCTTCCTCACAATCATCACCTCCATCTTGTCAGGATTTAGTCTCAGGCGGCTCGCCGTCATCCAATCCCCCACAGCGGACAAACACCGGGTAAGCACCGAAACTGCAGGGCCTGAGTCGGAGGGAAATGAAAGATATAGCTGGTGTCATCAGCATACTGATGACAACTCACTCCATACTCCCTAACAACCTCTCCCAAAGGGTGCATGTACACGTTGAACAGGAGAGAGGATAGGATGGAGCCCTGTGGTACGCTATACGTGAGGCCCCGGGGGGGGGGGGAGATGAAAACTCCCCCAGCACCACACGCTGGGTTCTCCTGGCCAGGAATGAGCGGAACCATTCAAGAACAGTCCTGCCAATCCCTGCCCTGTCCCGCAACCAAGTCACCAACAACTCATGATCAACGGTATCAAATGCAGCCGAGAGATCTAACAAGATCAACAGGGTCGAATGACCCTGGTCTAACTCATGGGAGAGGTCGTCGGCCAAGGCCACAAGCGCAGTCTCCGTGCCATAACCTGGACGAAAGCCCGACTGCAAGAGATCAAGAAAATTAACCCGGTCCAAATGCCCCTGAAGCTGCTGAGCCACCACCCGTTCAATAACCTTCCATTTGAGGCAGAAACTGTGAAACATATTTTCTGTGCATGTCATTTGTATGATTTGTCTAGAGATATGTGGCTGTGTCCGACTAGGTTGTTTGCCAGGCTGAACTTCTACCGAAATCACCCATTTTCTCTTGTCTGATGCAGTCGAGTCTAGGGCTCAGGCTGTCATGTCCTGCCTTATCTCTATGTTTGAGGCCCGAAATAAGTTTTTAATGTTTACTGTTTAAATCCCGGCATTGTAATTTTATTTTATTCTGTATTTGCATTTGGTTTGCTCACAATATGTAGGATGTGTTCATATATTGTATATTTATGGTTTTAGTTATATGGGCACAGCTTCTGCTGAGCCTGCTGTGTGGTTTGGTCAGTGATGGCAAATTTGCCAAGCTTAATAAACAAATTTGGAATTTGGAATAACCTTCCATAAAAAGGTAGAGACTGGCCAATAACTGGCAAGGACATCGGTGTCCAAAGATGGCACCACCGCCTACAGCCCGGCACCCTGCCATCCCCAGGGAGGCATTGACTATCCCCGCCAGCAACGGCCCCAATGTCTCCCAGCTAGCCTTAACCAGACAGGACGGGCATGGATCTAATTCAGAATTGGTGGGTGGAACAGTCCCAAGAGCAGCCCCCCACATCTGAGGGCAACACCATCTGAAACTCATCCCACAAAACAGGACTAGACGGGGCTTCCACTGCCTCAGACCTATTCTCTGCTAAAAAAAAGTCGCATTAAAACCGTGGTGAATTTGAGCGATTTTATCTGCAAAAAAGTCCACAAACAAATCACAGCGAGCATCTGATGGTTCCATGTCCAGGCGGAGGGAGGTCGAACTGACCAACCCCCTCATCACTCGGAACAGTTCAGCCAAACAGAACTTAGCGGACACAATGTGGGCAGCAAAGAAAACCTTCTTTGCTGTCCGCACCGCTACGGTATAGGTACGTAACCGGACTCTATGCTGCAACCGGTCCACTTCAGTATGTGAGTGACACCACCGTCGCTCTAACCGTCGCCCTTCCTGCTTCATCCTCTGCAACTTACCCGTTTACCATGGGGAGCTGCGTTGTCAGCATTTCGGGAGCAGACGCCTGGGAGCCACACAATCGATGGCCTCCGTCAGCCTGATATTCCATCTAGACACGAGGTCATCAAGCAAACGGCCATCGAGTTCAGAGGAAACATCCCCTAGAGCTATCTGGAATCTTTCAGGTTCCATAAGCCTTTGGGGGCGAACCAACCTGACTGGTTCCACACCCTCCCGAGGGCCGACATGCACCAGGATATCCACCCGGAGGAGATAATGATCGATCCATGACAAGGGCACCGTTCATACCTCCCCCACCAATGGATCCTCCACCTCAAGGCCTGTGCAAAATATCATGTCCAGGGTATGTCCTCCAACATATGTGGGGCCCACTACTCTCTGAGACAGGCCCATGGTTGTCATGGCGGCCATGAACTCACACTCCACCCCTCCAAGACTGGTGTCAGCATGGATACTGAAGTCCCCCAGAACTATCGTCCCAGGGGACCGCAAGATCACCTCCGACACCAGCTTGGTTAGACTTCAGCTAGAGCACTGAGTCCACATTTGGTTTCCACTATTTAAAAAGAACACAGAAGAACTAGACTGGCCTCAGAGGAAAGCAACAAAGATGCTAAAGAGCTTGAAACACATCATACGAGCAAAGGTTGAAAAAGGTAGGTATGTTCAGCCTAAAGAAAAGACCACAAAATAGCAGACACATAACAGTGTTAAACATTTTAGAGGCTGCAATAAAGGACACAGAGAGAGAGCAATTATTGTTTTTTTCATCACCACTGAGGAAGAACAAGAGGAAACAGATTTTAAGTTTCAGAAAAGCGGATTTAGGTTACATATTAGGAAAAGGTGCTTTTTTTTTTTTTTTTTTTTAACTAAAAGAAGTTAGAGAATGGGAGAAGTTCAAAAGGGAAACTGTGGGATGTCCTCTGCTGGGTTTTTTGACAAATCTGCTGCACAAATATACTCAGGTGCAAAATATACTCAGCCTTGGTGTAACTAATCCCCCTCCAATCTGGCTTCCGCCCCCTTCATTCTACTGAAACTGCTCTCGCTAAGATCACCAACGATCTTCTGGTGGCTAAATCTAAACGTCTCTATTCCATTCTTGTCCTCCTTGATCTCTCTGCTGCCTTCGATACTGTTGACCACTCACTCTTGCTGGATTCCCTTCACTCCCTTGGCTTTTGTGGCTCTGTCCATAACTGGTTCTCCTCCTACCTCTCTGACCGCTCCTTTAATGTGTCTCTCTCCAACTCCGCCTCCTCCTCCTTCCCCCTCTCAGTTGGTGTTCCTCAAGGCTCTGTTCTTGGCCCTCTCCTCTTCTCGATCTATACCTCATCCTTAGGCAAACTCATTGCCTCCCATGGCTTCCAATACCACCTCTATGCTGATGACACTCAACTCTATCTCTCTACTCCCTCTCTCTCTCCCTCTGTTCAAGCTCGTCTCATCAACTGTCTCTCTGACATCTCTACCTGGATGTCTCAACGTCAACTCAAACTCAACATGGCTAAAACTGAACTCCTTATCTTCCCCCCTCATCCTTCCTCTCCTTCCTCACTGTCAATAACTATTGATGGAGTCACCATCCTGCCTGTCCCCCAAGCCCGTAGCCTAGGCTTCATCTTTGACTCAGCCCTTTCTTTTAAACCCTACATTGACTCTGTTGCTAAATCCTGTCGCTTCTCCCTCCATAACATTGCTAAGATTCGCCCTTTTCTCTCTGTCTCGTCTGCCAAAACTCTTGTTCATGCTCTGGTCATCTCTCGCCTCGATTACTGTAACCTCCTTCTCACTGGCCTTCCCCGGTCTCACCTTTCTCCCCTCATCTCTGTCCAAAACTCTGCTGCCAGGGTCATCTACCTCGCCAGTCGCTTCGACCATGTGCAGCCCCTCCTCTCTTCGCTTCACTGGCTTCCCCTTCCTGAACGAATCCTGCACAAGCTCCTAGTCTTCACCTATAAAGCTCTTCACAACCTTGCTCCCCCCTACCTCTCTGCACTTATCGCCCTCCATACTCCAGCCCGTGCACTTCGCTCCTCCTCTGTCCCTTCTCTCACCCTTCCACGCCTTCCCTGCTCCCCTAAGCGCCTTCGTCCCTTCTCACTTGCTGCCCCCCATGCCTGGAACTCCCTCCCTGTCCACATCCGCCTTGCCCCCTCCCTTCATACCTTCAAATCTCTCCTTAAAACTCACCTCTTTCGCTCTGCTCTGTCTGACTCTTTATCCTGCTGAGCCACTATTCCTATACCTACGATCGGTTTACCCTTATCCTTGCAACATGGACCTGCCTGCTGTCATTCTCATCGTAACCAAGCCAAGTACGTGCACTTGAGACCTCGCATCTTCATGAATGTTAGACCCCTTGTCTCTCCCTCTGTTCCCCTTCCTAAGTCTCTCCCCCAGCTCCTGTCTCTCAGATTGTAAGCCCTAGGGGCAGGGACCGTGTCTATTTTATTACTTTGTAAAGTGCCAGGTACACTGCTGGCGCTATATAAATGTTTGTTAATAATAATAATAATAATAACTAATAAATGAAATGGGACCGAGATCGTCATAAAACACCATTCCAATGTGGTACAAAATAAAACTTTATTGGAACAGCACACCTTGGTTTTCTATTCTTGGCAGGATTATATTACATACACAGCATTATACAGATAGTCCCCAGATAAAGATATCTTACGTGTCCTGTGACTGGCCAAATCCTGGAAGCACGCAGGCGGATTCAGGGAAAAGACTGGGAGAGGGCCCTTTGATGCTGAAGAATAGAGCTGCTGGCAAGCGAGGATAAGTTGTGATCCATGTGTGCAAGGGCTGGAAGGGAGTGAAGCCATATGATTCACCAAATTGGTGACCACAAGCCCTCAGCCCAAAGCCATGTTGCATGACCAGGTCCTTTATACAGTTCTGGAGAGCAGTACCTTAACAACAAGATGTCATGTCATGGTGACATCACACAGTTCTTTAGCATATCAGAAGTTGGTCTTCCTGGAAGGAAGGGCTCTGAGCATATCAGCATCTTTATCTTTAGTTGATGGTTCTTTCCTGACCTGGGAATTGGTAGCAGAGTTGCAAATGTCCCACTAGTCTGTTCACAATGGGTTTCGTTTGTCAACTCCAGATGTTGAGTAGGATGCTTGTTAAGCATCTGTGGCGGTGCCAGGAGCAGACGCTTAAGTGTCTGGCTATTAGGGATGGGTAAACAGATCGTGGTTCGGGTTTGGCCGTTCAGTTCGGCTGCGTTCAGTTCATCCGTTTGGTTCAGCAGTTCGGTTTGGCTGCGTTCGGTTCGTCCGTTCAGTTAGTTCACCAAGTTCGGGTTCGGCTGTTCAGTCGTCTGAACAGGCCATTTGGTTAGGCCGTTCGGCTGTTCGGTTCGGTCGTTCGGGAAATGTTGTTATGAGTGGTTTTTTGTTTTTTATGTTTTTTTTGGTTTTTTTATTGGGTTTTATATGGTTTTCTTTTGTTTTTTATTTGTTTTTTTTTGTTTTTATATGGGTTTTTTAAAAATCTAATATTATATATATATATATCTACACTAAATCTAACTGCTATTAACTATTCTAAATGCTATGAACTAAATGGATTCTCTAATAAGTACACAGACCTACTCCTACAAACACTAAAACTAAATCACTAACGCTATCTCTATCACTAAGCTAACTCCTACATCTATCTATCTATCTATCTATGCCCCCCATCCCATATCCATATATATATATGGATATATATATGGATATATATGGATATATATACACCCCATACATATGGGATGGGGGGGAATCACAAATAGAAGAGGAGTCTGTAGTGAAATACATACATACCCAATGAGTCTGTACAGTGCATAACACAAGGTTTCAGTTTATGGTTTAAGTTTCATTTCATTACAAAAGTGAAATGAAACTTAAAGCAATCTAAAAATCCTACTCAACGCCTGCTGTTCAGGAACAGTGACTAGCTCAGAAGGTGTTGGGAAGGGGGGAGGCAGATAATTAGTTTCGTTTCTTGCAAGCCTCTCCACCCCTGGTGCCTGGAAGTCTGCTCCTCAGTGACTGACACCTCCCTGTCATGTTTGACCTTCCAGTGAACCTTTTTTTGCCACCCGAACGCGATCCGAACTGACCGAACTGTTTGGCCATTTCGCTGTTCGGTATGTTCACGTTCGGGTTTGAGTTTGATCGTCCGAACAGGCTGAGTTCGGGCTGAACTCCGAACTACTGAACTGTGTTCGCCCATCCCTACTGGCTATGCCTTTGTCAGTATGCTGATGGGGCCTTATCCACATGTTGTCATCTCAGGCCTGCTGTCTGTTCTGGACCCTCTTTCTGCTCTTTGCCTTTGCTTGACCAAAGTTAGATCTGGGTTCCTTTGTCCAGACCAGGAGAACGTAAGATACCAATAAAACTATATTCTATTGCTACATTGGAGTACTCCTGGATCCTCAGCTGCACCTGGAAGGTCAGGTTACGGCTGTGGCCAGGAGTGCCCTTTGCCAACTCCATCTGCTGAGAAGGTTGTGTCCCTTTCATTCCAACATGAATTTGACCACCATCATCTATGCCTTTAGTACTTTGAGGCTGGACTACTGCAATGTGCTCTACGTGGGGCTGCCATTGAAGACGGTTTGAGAGCTGCAGCTTGTGCAGCCACCTGCCTCTTGATGGGGGTGGGTCGCCGGGAGCACATTACACCAGTGCTTAAGAGTCTGCACTGGCCGCCTATAAGCATTCTGGACTATTAAAGGTGCTGGTATTGACCTCTAAAACCCGAAACAGCTTGGGCCCTACATATCGGAAGGACTGCCTTTCTCCTTGTATCCCTTTGTGGCCCTTAAGATCTTCCGAGTGCACCTCCTTTCAGGTTCCATCATTGGTCCAGCTTCATACAATTGGGCTCGCAGAGAGGCATTCTCGGTGGCCATTCCATGGCTTTGAAACACCCTTCCCTTGGAGGTTCGCCTAAGCCCTAGTTTTAATGTCTTCTGGAGGCCATGTAAGACCTTTTTATTGAGCCAGGCATTTCATGGACAGGGATAGATTTTTTGGGGGGTGGGGCGGAGGTTAACAAAATCTTTTGGGGGGGTGTTTTTAGCTTTTATGGGTTTTCAATTATGTATTTTACATTTGTATTTGTTTTCTTACTTAAGTATTTACTGAAAGTTTATTTCTTAATTATGTATTTATTTATATAAATATTCATTCAGGATGACTTACTTCTTTTGCATTACCAAAGGGATTGGGCTTGATGACCCCTGATGGGTCCTCCTCCAGCCCTGTGATTCTACAGTTATCGGTAACAAGTCTCCTTACCATTGCTGCCTAATAAAATAGATTGGCTGCAGTAATCAATGGGTGTTTATAGACAAGCGCCGCCGCCTCCCCACCCGTCAAGCATGTCAAAGGGCTGCATAGGGCACCAATGTGGCCCTGCAGCATTCATGATGGGTGCTGAGGCGTTTGTCTGAAAATGCCCAATTTTTATAATATATGAGAAAGAGGAAGAGGGAGGGAGAGAGCAAGAGCTGAAATGGGTAGTGCATTTGCTACCAGCAGGCAATGAAACCACATTTTCAAATAGCCTATAGGGATCCCAATCGGCACCCAAGTAGCGAACCAGGCCCCTGCTTACCTGAAAATACTGTGTATTACTGCTACCAAGTTACCAATGGTAAATCAGTACAGGAATCAGAATGGAAAGTTGAACGAGCGGTACCAGCAGTCAGGAAATCGAGACTAAAATTGTAAATTGGGACACCAGGTAGCTCACTGGCACTAATTAGGTACCAACTGAGATGAAATGTTACTGGTTGAGGTTGAGTACCACAGTTTCAACAGATATACTCATTTCTGAAGATACTCATTTGAGCTCTAATGTATTAAATATACATAAAAGGTGTTTCTTTGGGTGTTTTCAGAGGTGACGGGGCCAATTGGCCCCGTCACGAAATCAATGAATTAATCCCCCGCCGGGATGACCCGTCACGCCCTAACAGACGTGCTGGGGGATCCCGTCGGGGAATCAGGTAGGGGGCGGGGCTGCACGGCGCAATGTGCGGCTGCACGGCCCCGCCCCCTCCACGCTCCCCGCCGCCTGCCCTGCGGGGATTCCGGGCCGTGGCTGCCGTCCAGATGTGACGGCAGGAGTCACCACGGCGGGGAATCACCTTCACCACGCAACGGCCTCCAGTCCCACCGCTGCGGCCGCTCGCGTGGTGAATGTGATTCCCCGTCGTGGTAACATCTGGGGGGGGAACATCCATTCCCCCCAACAGACGTTACGGGGTCCAAGCCACCACAGGGAATTGACTGTGGTTGACATTGACCACGTAACGTCTGAAAATACTCTTTGTTTTTCTTGTTAGCATTTTAACTTTTTTTGTTGTCGTTGTTCCTTTTCCCTGTGTCTTATCTACGTAATACATTTTATCTCTCTTCCCAAATTTGACACCACAAGATCTAATAGAAGAATGAGGAGGCAGCCTGGGGGAGCACGAGGTGAGCTCCTGTCACAGAAGGTTAGCTGAGGGAATATACTGCTCATATATTCACACACTAATGCGTTATTGTTCCTGTACAAACTCAACACATTTTTATACATTGTTTTAAACGGCTATACTAATTCGCAGAGAATTTAATCCCACCAGTGTTGAGTCACTTCATCTTACTGAAAACATTAATGCTATTTTTATAGCAATGTTATGCTTTTCTAGAACAGGAGCAGCAGCTGTTTCAGCGGGAGGAAAATAAATGACGAAAGAAAGGTAGCTCTGGCGGTGTCCTGGAACGTCTGATTACAAGGCAGAATAGGTGTGGAAATTAACAGCATTTAGAAAGGAATAAACTTACTTATTTAATTTAATTATTTATTTATATATACATTTTTACCCCGCTCCTCTCGCTACAAGTGACTTGCTGTGGATCTTGTGTTTGGAGAAGCTCCTGCAGAGTGGACAGCCTCAGAATATTCAAACATTTATTAATCTGAAATCACCTACTCATGAGATTTGCTCACAAATTATGGAACAAATTATAGACTTCTAAGTCTATAAGGCACACACTGCAGTCACCTTATCAGGAGCGCAGATTCTGTCCAAAATGGTGGCATAAGCCCTTTCTAACATAGGAATGTTTGGTAGAGACACACACTGGCTCACCCATTAGAAAAAGGAAAAAATGTTACCGTAATTTGGTTTTGATGTTTAATTAAATACAAAATATTAATAAAATAAATAATAAAATAATAATAATAATATTTATTTTTATATAGCACCCCCATGCCATAGCACTCAGAGAGCTTTACACATAACAGTTTAACAACTTTTAATCCTCACAACAACCCTGTGAGGTAGGTTGGGCAGAGAGAATATTCCCCTCCACAGATCTGGACTCCCTGCACTGCAGACCCTGCAGGCTCATAAGCAGAGACCTGAGTTCACTGCACCAAAAAATCTTAAACTCTGCAGCCAGTGAAGCCAAATTCTGCAAATTCACCACGAGCATTAATATTTGCATAATTAACTTGATTTGCATAACTATGTATGCTGGGAAGCAAATTTGCAACAAGTTTGGCAGAGAATCACAACTTTGCTAATCAAACATGAATCAAATCCTCTGGAATTTCAGAACCCCAGAATTCCCACCTCATATTCAAACCCCAGACCTCCCTCACCCAAACATAGGGCCTTCAGACCCCACACACCCACAATTCATCTCCCAGGGGCCTATTTACCTTCGGGTCATGGTCACACCTCCCGGACAGACGGCAACTGCAGCAGCAGTTTTAGTTTGAGGTCAGGCGTTTATGCCTGAGCCAGGATTTAAAGATCCTGCAGACAGCCCCCACTGCAGTGTCACTGCAATTTCAGCATGGCACTGCGAGGATTGGCTGATTCTGCAAAAATCACTGCAAATTGCAGCAACGCAGTCAACTCGGGTTCCTGCTCATAAATTATGCTTAAATTGTTATATCTAGTTTACTCCTGGGCCCCCTATGCTGACGGGTCCTCCAAAGGGCAAGACTCACCACGTTTGAGGCTCTATGGATCTGTATTTTTGCCAGTACCCCTCACGCACATGTTGTCATTTGACATTTATTCATAGACTCCATTTATTGGGTGTCACTGAGGTGCTCGCAATATGTGGGTCACTGTGTGGTTTCACACTCTGTGCTATTCTAGATTTTCCCCTGAATATCATGCTTTCCTCTTACAGCTATGAGGGCTAAAAACTTGCTTTTTGGAGGAAATAAATGATAGCTGAAAGTCTCGTGGTTTAATTTCATGTTTCGTAATTTTAGGCTTTACAAAATGCCTGAAATGGTGAGACTCAGAATCCTGCGTGTAATTATAAGGGAGAGTGAGGGGAGAAGGGAGATGCTTTCCTTCCAGCCTGGAAAGGAGGGGGGAGATATGAATGCCCACATCTCCGACTGTAGTGTTAGTTGTAAATGGAGGAAGAGCGACCAGGAGGCGTTCAACAGGGAGTCTTAAATTGTGCAAGCAGGAAATAAGGCACTTTCTGGTTTTACCCTCAACATGGCATCCAGGTTCTCTGTAAACCCCTCACAGTGTCAGAACAGGGAGTGAACACAAGCATGTAACACACCTCCTAAAGGAAGGAGGGAAAAAGAAAAGCAGACAAGCTATCCTGCAGCTCAACCAGAAAGGTACACAGAGCAAGCTGCTCACACCATTTGAGCCCCAGATAAAGAGCTTCCGGTAGCTCCGCTCTAGCTTAGGGTTCAGTTCCCTGCAGGGTTCGGCAGGAACAGGCGTGGAGGAAAGGGCATCTGAAAAAAAGAACCATTCTTTAAATGGGCTAATTGAGTGATTTAATTTGAAGGACAAAAAGCTCAGAACAGACCTTTCTATGGCGTGTCTCTTTGCTGAGACACATTACTACCACTACTACTTTCTATAGTGCTACTAGGTGTACACAGCGCTTTGCAGTCACAGATTTTTCTGGAGACAGGTCCCTGCCTAGTGGGCTTAGAGTCCATGATGGACAAGGGTGAGGGGAACACAGGGAAAAACACACATACACTTATTCCCATTTTACAGATGGGGAACTGGGCTGAAAGGCTGCCCCAGTGACTTCATGGCTAAGGCGGGATTTGAATCCTGGCTTCCCAGGTTCAAGTCCAGCACCTTATCCACTACACCACACTGGTTCATAAAGGGGAAATTTGCCTTTTTAAATACAGCACATTATGGGTGCACAGTCCTCCACCCATTGAAGTCAATGTCCCAATGGAGAATTGTATGATAGCTGAAAGTCTCGTGGTTTAATTTCATGTTTCGTAATTTTAGGCTTTACAAAATGCCTGAAATGGTGAGACTCAGAATCCTGAGTGTAATTATAAGGGAGAGTGAGGGGAGAAGGGAGATGCTTTCCTTCCAGCCTGGAAAGGAGGGGGAGGGGGGAGATATGAATGCCCACATCTCCGACTGTAGCGTTACGGGTGCACAGTCCTCCACCCATTGAAGTCAATGTCCCAATGGAGAATTGTACCTTGAGACTTAAAGGCAGCCCCATCCCAAGACACACACACATTTAGCCCAAAGTTACAACAATGCCCACGACCAAATCAAAAGAGCTGCCTTTACAAATGGAACCAAATAACTTTGTGGGTACCAGAGAGAAATCCTAGATTATGTAGGATCCCCTGAGCCTACATCATACTACCCCATACTACCCCACTGTGTTGGAGGGGGAAGAGAAAGAGCCAGCAGCACTTGGTCACGCAAAGAATGAAAGCTCTTCCACATTTCACCACAAAGCGGAGGAGACCTGGTTGGACACTGACTCAGAGACTATTTTAACTGACCTTGTTCCAGCTGGGTATTCCATACAGCTTCAGCCACAGCTAGAGGGGTGGGGGCGGTGTAGCCATTATTTTTAAGGATACATGGACTGTGAGGAGGTATCCTGTGCAAACTATTTCAAGCACTGAGGGCCTCCATCTTGTGTCTGATTTGGCTGGAGACAGATAGGGGCTGCTGCTAGTATACCGTGCACCTACCTGTACAGCAGCATCCCTGCACACTCTAGCGAACTGGTGTCGGAGGTGGTCTTGCGTTTCCCAAAGAAGTTAGTCTTGGGGGACTTTAATATTCACGCTGACGCCAAGTCTTGGAGGGGTGGAGTGCGAGCTCATGGCAACCATGGGACTGTCTCAGGTGGTCATTGACACACCTGGTACCTGACTTCTGACGGAGGGCATACCCTAGACCAGATATTTTATACAGGTCTTGAGGCAGGGGATCCATTGGTGGGGGAGGTGTTAGCTATGCCCTTGTCATGGATGGATCGTTACCTCCTCCAGGCCAATCTCCTGGCACATATCTGCCCCCGGAAAGCTGCAGAACCAGTTCGGTTGGTTTGCCCACGGAGACTTATAGAACTGGAGAGGTTCTGGAATGCTCTTGGAGAGTTATTAATTATTATTATTATTATAAACATTTATATAGTGCCAGTCACGTGCCTGGCACTGTACAGAACATAGAAATAGACGCGATCCCTACCCGTGGCTTACAATCTAAAAGACTGTCATGCCGCGGCAACGTGGCGTGCTTCAGCGGCGGGGGACCTGGGGACTACCCCGCTGAATCTACAGGGGTGTGAGGGGAGCCTTGCCTCCTGTCCAGGGGGACCCCTCCCCAGTTGCGCCGCCGGTTCCCGCCCCGCGGGGACAAGATGCTTCAAGGGCGGTCCCACAGGATCCCCCCCTCCAACAGCTCGATTTCCTGAAGACTGCGGTCCCCGCCCAGCCCTGACGCAGTGCGCGCCTAGTGGCAGAGCGCGCGCGGCGGGAGGGTGGGGCCCGGGATCGCTCGTAAGGGGATTCACCTGGGCAACTCCAGGGACTGATAAAAACACCGGTGGGGCATCAGTTCCCCGCCGGTAATCTCAGAGAGAAGCTGGCCCCTGTTCCTGTCATGTGAAGCTAAGTGCTTGCCTTGATTGTTCTGTGTGTGACTGCTTGGGCATTCCTTTTTCTGTTCCTTGCTGAGTCCTCCCTTATTTTTTGTGAGTGTTGTACGTGTGCCCCTCTCGCACCCCCTTCTTAGCCCTATAATTGGCCTGTGGTTGTTGTGTCCCTGTCCTGCCGTTCTCCCTTGCCCGCGTTCCGCCCCTCTGATTGCCTGAGTCTCCCATATTCCCTCCCCCCTCCCTCGGACCCCCTCCAGCCCCTCGCTTTCCCCTTCCCCACTCCCTCACCCCTGGTCCTTTTTCCCCTCGCTCCAATTGGCCTGGTTTCCCTACCCTGTACTGCACCTGGGTGACCTGGGGAGCATATCGTGGAGTGCGACTGAGACCCCTACCTTTGCCCCCTGCTCTGGTTGGCACATTTTCTCCTCCCCTGTGATGAAAAGGGTTGCCTTCTGATACAGCAGGAAAGCCCACCACGAACCTGAGGGGATTATTGGCAACCCAGAGTGCCAACGGAGAGACGGCCATATTGTTTCGGGCCCCCTACCCAGCAACGCCTTGTTCTTTCCCCCCTCCCCACCTGACAAAGACAAGGAGGGGGAGACAGGGAGAGGGGACAGTGGGAGAGACAGGGGAGAAGACAAACAAACATTCAGGCGGATGCGAAGTCTCTGGTGCATGTGCTTGGCTTGGTTACAATCAGGTTGATTGCAGCAGTCTGCAGAGGAGGGCAGACAGTAAGTATATGGGGAACGACTAGCCGGCATTGGGAAAGGCGGCGAGGAAACAGTGGGTCTTGAGGAGGGATTTGATCTTGACGACTATAAACTCAATGACCTCGTGGCTCTCTGAAATGCTCTGCTAACTGAGGCCATCAATCGAATGGCTCCTAGATGTCCGCTCCCTGAACACCGACAACTCAGGTTCCCCTGGTTTATGGAGGACCTGTGTCAGATGAAGTGAGAACGGTGGCAGTTGGAGCGATGGTGGTGTCATTCTCGTGCTGAAGTTGACCGAGTTAGTTTATGAACCTATACCATGGCTGTGCGGGCCTCAAAGAAAAGGTTCCTTGCTGCTCTCATAGTATCCGCAAACTTGCTTCCACCTGAGCTTTTCCAGGTGGTGAGGGTGCTGGTCACTGCAGCCTCCCACCGCCTGGAACTGGAATTTTCCAGTGCTCGCTGTGACATTTGTTGACTTTTTTGTGGATAAAATTGCTTGGATTCACCATGACTTTGACACCACAATTAATGCAATAGGAGAACCAGAGGTTATGGAAGCCCATTCTTGTCTGGTTTCGTGGGATCAGTTCCAGGGGGTTAGGCTGATGCAGGGGATGTTCTTGGGGCGGTCAGAACCATCTTTTGCAAACTGGACCCAAGCCCATCCTTGCTGGTCAAGGCCAGCAGCAAAACGTTGGGGCCATTGGGGGGGGGGATGGTCAGTGCCTACCTTTGGGAGGGAAGAGTGCCAGGCTGCTTCAAAGAGGCGGTGGTGCGGCCTCTGCTCAAAAAATCATTGCTTGACATTGACTCCCTCGCCAGTTTTCAGCCAGTCTTTAACCTTCCTTTTTGGGGGAAAGTTATTGAATGGGCTGTGGCTCAGCAGCTGCAGAAGCATCTGGACTGCATCAGTTTTCTAGATCCCTCACAGTCCGCCTTTTGTCCGGGTTATGACACTGAGATTGTGTTTGTGGTCTTGGTCGTCAACCTCTGCCGTGAGTTGGACCAGGATTAATCAACCCTGCTGATGCTGTTAGAGCTCTCTGCTACATTTGATACCATTGACCATGAGATGTTGGTGACCCACTTGCAGGACTGAGTCGGGGTGGGTGGGACTGTTCTTGAATTTTTCCATTTCTTTCTGGCTGAAGAACTCAACGTGTGGTTCTGGGTGACTGTTCATCATCTCCCCAGGACCTCACATGTGGAGTCCCGCAAGGTTCTATTCTGTCCCCACTCCTGTTCAATGTGTACATGCAGCCTTTGAGCGAGGTCATGAAAGGGTTTGATGTTCAGTGTCATCAATATGCTGATGACACCCAACTTTACCTCTCTTTTTCAGCTGACCCAGGCCCGGCAGTCTCGGTGCTTACTCATTGTCTGATGGCTGTGGAAGAACCCAACAAGACAGGGATGATGCTGGTGGCAGGTGAGGCTGAGGGAGTGGTTGTACCGGTCACTGACGGGGTTCGCCCACCATTGGTCCTTCAGGTTTGGAATCTGGGGGTGCTACATGACTTGCAGCTCCACCTGGATGTCCAGGTGGCAGCTGTGGTGAGGGGCGCATTTAACCAAATACATCTGGTGCAATGGCTTCAGTCATACGTCTCAGACTCTGATCTAGAGTCCATGCTTTCATGCATGCTTTCATAACCTCAAGACTGGATTACTGCAACGTGCTCTATGTGGGGTTACCCTTTGTGATGGTCTGGAGACTACAGCTGGTGCAGAACATGGTGGCCCACCTCCTCACAGAGACAGGTCACCGTGCTCCATTCTGCACTGGCTGCCTTGAGTCTGCCGGGCCAGATTCAAGGTGTTGGTTTTCATCTATAAAGCCCTAAATGGCCTGGGCCCCACCTATATGCAGGATCACCTCACACACACACACACACCCGGGTCGTTATTGTTATTGCAATAACAATAATGATGATAAATAATAACAACAGTCGTTATTATTGAGTAAGATAAATAACAACAACAGCGGTCGGCTGGGAGCGGCCTCCTCGAAGTCCCCCAGGTATCTCAGGTGGCGATGATGAGGAAGGAGTTCTCTGCAACCGCACCAAAGCTTTGGAACTCCCTCCCGGCAGAGGTCTGCCTGGCCCCGGCCCTTCCCTCTTTCCAAAGAAAGTGTAAGACCTGGCTGTTCTGCCAGGCTTTTGGTGAGAGAGACGTGTGATGCATGGGGGGTTGTGAGGGGGGAGGAATGGTTTTTTAGTTCCGCCTTGGGGTATTTTTAATGCTGATTTTATATTGTTATTTGTATTGTTTTACTGATGTTATTTATGCCTGTTTTATGTCTTTTAATGGTTTTAATATGTTGTGAGCTGCCCCGAGCTGCTATAAGCAGGAGGGTGTGCAAAACAAATCTAAATAAATAAATAAATGCATGAGATGGAGCCAAATAAAAACTCCAAGGCTTGACAAAGAATGGGGGACACAGGGATGAACACTAAAGAGCTTACTCAAAGCTTGCATTGGTAGCAGATCTTAGTTTCCTAAAATCCAATAGTAGCTAGAGGAAGAAAGGGCTCCTTTGCACTCTGAGACTCCATTATATGGGGCTGAGGGAACAGTTGGGACAGACTCACGGTTCTGTCTAAACTCTTGGTAACCATATTTTCGCCAGTGTCAGCGCCAGTCCTTCAGAAATCAAGTTGTTGGCAGGAACACTTCTGTGTATCTCCTATGCTCAATAGATGCTAAGTACTGCAGAAATTATTTAGGAGCTGTCCGAAGCTGTTGGTAAATTCCCAATGTCTATTGGATAAGGCTTCCTTTCTGTCGACCCTCTGGTATTTGTAGGAATACATTTCTTTTCTGACAAACCTTTATGGTTCTTTTTAAAAAGTAAGGCAATTCTCCCCCAGTTTTCACAACTGCATGCTGTTTTTAAAATAAGGTAACAGGAGCCTTTTAAAAAGGCAGAGCACTTTCGATATTTTCCTCAATTTTCAGAACAATTTTGGATTCTTGCAGCCATTTAGTACAGACACAAGTCCTACATCAAGAAAGCAACGAATTACAGTGCCATTCCGCTTCTCATTACATTTCTAAAATGAAAAAGTAACTCGCAGTCATAGCCTGTGGACTTCATTAACGTCGTATTTTATTTTTTTTAAATGTCAAGTCTAGATTGTCACGAAGGAGAGTTGTACAGAAGATCCATACATCAAGCCACCTATGTCAGGCTGATCCACCCTTCTAATTAATTGACTTCTCTATCTGGGTGGGCCCAATCCCCACACGGCCTTGTGGCAGGCAAGTGCAGCTGCCACACTACGGGGCCAACATTAAGCTAGGCAGATGGTTAGCACCCCCACGGGGCAGCCAGGTGGGCAGGCCGCAGTCAGAGCTCCCACCACAGCCGGCCCCCGGCCCAGCCCCGCCTTCATCCCCTGGACCGACCAATATTCCGCCCTGGTTGTGATATGGCCGTGCGTGATGGGTCATAGCCCATAGCTGCTCCAAGCCCAGCAGCAGACCTTACCACTCGGCGGAGCAGACAGAACCCAGGCACATGGGCTAACACACCTTGGGCAGCTTACCCCATTTTGGGAAAGGCTGCTACACCCTGCATCCTCAGACTTTTTCTGAGAATGCAGCGTGTAGCAGCCAGTTACCAAGCCTGCCCTGGCAGAAACATCTGGTGGGCGCCAGGCACACGAGTAAGCCTGCCAAGACTGGGGTAAGGCTGCCCAAGGTGCGGTCAGTGCATCGTGTGGTAGCACCCTCTCAGAGATGCCCAGATGAACATGTTTCCTTAAAATAAGGTAAATAAATATAAATAAATAAATAAATAAAAGCAACTACAGAAATCGAAATAAAGCAATACTTTCAAGTCTTCCACAAATGCTGTATGGCTGAACTGTTAGTGGACCAGAGTTAACGTTGTAGCTATTGCATGGATCAATGCTATGGGTGCTGGGAGGGAGTCCCTTCCCATTTCTGACATACCACCACCCCTTTTCTGAGTGCTGTGACATCACAATGCATAAAAATGGGTGTGGCCATGTGGGAAAGGGACGGGGCGGGGGAGGGTTGGACTCTTGCCACCTGCTCCCCCAAAATTTTTAAAAAATGTTTTCAGGCACTCTGGATCAGTGCCGTGGCATTTCTAACAGTGTTTTTAACCAAATGAAGGTGCATACAATCTCTCTAGAAGAGCAGAGGGTGTTTGCCTGCCTTAATAACTTCAGACCTCATAGGCCAATTTCAACGAAACTTAGCAGAGGGGCTGAAGGCCATATGGTAAGTGGTGAAATTTACCGTATGATACATTTCATAACAATAGCTACACCCAGAGGGGAAATACATTTTTGTACCTGAAAAAAAAATCCCACTTACATTTAACAACACAGACGCTAAAGAAACCAAGTTTCGATCATTTGGGTGTTTGCTCTCTGCACAGAACAACTTGGTTATTTTAAAACTTTAATATTCTTTAAAAGGCAATATATACTCAAGCAAGTGACCTATGCCTGAAACCTAACTTTTATTCATCCAGACAATCAATTGTAGGTCTCAACCTACAGAAATTCCAAAAAGGCCTGGGGGTGAAAAAAGAATGTTAGCTGTTACCACCAGTTTGAATTATAGTTTATCAAACACCAAATGAAAATGCATAATGGGCTGGCTGCCTACTTTCTGAAGAAATATGGCCCTAGGTTTTAAAGTTTTCCTGAACACTTTTCAAAGAGATCAGTAGAGTAAATTGCATATCCAGGGCTTAATGCTGTTCTGTGTTACACTAACATAAATATGAGGATGAAAACAGTCTTGGAAGTATACTTTTCCCATGACTTCGGTCCCTGGATATCTTTGGCATTAAGCATTCACTGATTTAGTAATAAAATGATGCTGCATTTAAAGGCCAGGTGGCCAAATGTTGCTTTCCTTTACACTGGTGGAAATGCAGAACTCTTCAAACAAGTGCAGTTCTCAATGGAGTAGCACTGATTTGCACCAGCTGAGGATATGTCCCTGTGGAATTTCTGCCCTGGCAAAGGTAAAGATGAAAGCGGTCCATTGGGGTGACTGCAAATGTTGAAATAGGCCATAAATGTCCCTTCCACCAGGAGATTTTCTGAGACTTTCTGCAGCCCAAAAAAATGAAGGCTGCTTTGAAAAGATTGACAGTGCACTTTTGTAAACACAGCTCAGCAGCCTCTGTCAACTTAGTGGTGCTCTAAAGGCACCACTGTTACCACTATCTGCTTGCTCTTCAAACAAACGGAATGGATGTCAGATGGACAGGCTGAAACAAAGAGGTATTATTTACATTTTATGTAAATAAAATAGCAATGAACCTGACTTAATGGAGTTATTTTGGATTTCAACCAATTTAGTTGAGAGTAGGGCTGAAAGTTCATTTTGGTTTGGGTAGGTTTTGGTTTTTTTCCCCATTCTTGTCGAGAATGCTGTTTCTCAGTTCGTTCCAGGAACCGAGAACAAGCCAAGAACCGGCAGCAGTTCAGATGAATTCTCAACAAGAATGAAAAAAATGTAAAAAGTAAAATCACTGTGCATGTGTGGTGTAGTGGATAAGGTGCTGGACTTGGACCTGGGAAGCCAGGATTCAAATCCTGCCTTAGCCATAAACTCACTGGGTGGCCTTGGGCAAATCACAACCTCTCTGCCTCAGTTCCCCATCTGTAAAATGGGAATGTGTGTGTGTTCTCCTCACCTTTGTCCATCTAAGGGCTTTTTCACACAAGACACTCTCCACCCACCCATTATACATGTTGCAGGGCTGCAGTGTTGCCCTATGGGTGCCCTGCAACATGTATAGTGGGTGGGAGGTGGGTGCAGAATGTCTCCGAAAATCTGTGATTGTAAAGCACTGCATATGCCTAGGAGCACTATAGAAATGATTAGTAGTAGTAGTAGTAGTAGTGTGCAAAATGGCCAGTGGGCTGTTCCGCGCATGTGCAGCCCTTTTCCAAACTGGTGGCAGCACCGTCACCATTTTGGAAAAGGAAAGCTGGTCTGCATATGCACAAAATTGCCAGCGCACTTGTCCAGACAGGCTGTCCTTTTCCAAAATAACGGTGATGCTGCTGCTGCTGCTGCCATTTTGAAAAAGGACTGCACATGTGCACAACAGCCCGACAGCTATTTTCCCCATGCACAGGATTTAAAAAAAAATTTTAAACCAAGAAATACCGAGAATTTGTACCGAAACCAAGATATCGTTGAAATCTCAGTCCCGGTTCTTGTAGTCTTGGAATTTCTCGGGAAAAGCGAAAATGCTTCTTGTTTCAGCCCTAGCGGAGAGCAGTGCTTGAGTCAGAATCTGAAGCCCAAGAGAATCTAGAGGCAAAGTTCCCCCAAGTTCAGTGTGTTCAGAACCAGGTATTAAATCAAGCCCATCTCTAATTTACTTGTCAGGATCAGCATTTGTGTTTGCTAAATGACAAGCTGGAGAGACAGGATTCCTCTTGCATAGGAACCCAAACAAAAACACCACAGTCACTACACTGCCATGATAAAAATAACACACTAATAAACTATGGAGAAGTGGCCTGTCACAGCAGCTAAGATCAGCTAGGAGGCTCTTGCTGTCAGCTCCTACAGCTGAGCCCTGCAAGAGCAGTGGGGGGACACAGAGTTAGAACCCCTCCTTTGGAACTCACTCCATTTGGCAGCCTGTCAGAGCCAGAGTCTAGCGACCTTCAAGGCACAAGGCAAGGCACATTCATTTTGTTCAGTGTTTGACTGTTTTTTGTTTTGAACTTAAGGGCTTTGAGTGGGTGAGGTTGCGTGTGACTGGCAGATCTAATTTGTGTTTTATTTTTTGTAATTGCAGCTCTTAGCTGCCACTGCAATGGCACTAGAGAAATGAGTTACAAAGTCAGGCTCCATCACCCTTCTGGGCACTTTCAACAGAAGGAAAAACAGCCTGATAAAACTGGACAAGGGAAGTGTGGAATGAAAGCATGTTATCTCTCCTGCAGCATTCTTATTGCTTCAATTGTGGTCCTAAAGCAAAGGTGGTGCAATTGCACTGTGGCCCACACACCCATGCCAAATGTGTGTACAGTCAAATGGGCAATTAGCACCCAATGAAGACTTGCTAAGTGTCTACAGTTACAGATTGAGAATATTTAATGGGCTAAAATATTCACCTTGATTAATTTAATGTCCAGGATGAAGATCTTTGGGGTAGGGGAGGCTCTGTCCAGAACTTTAGGAAGTAGGGGAGAGGGAACGTCCTTAGCACATACCTGTCTACGATGTGTTTTCTCTGTAGCGATGGGATGCAGTGAGCTGGTAGAAAATGAACCACTGATAATCCCAGGTTGTTGTGGTTAGTAGTGTGGTTAGTAATGGGGAAGGATCTTCAGGTCATTATTTTGTACTATTTATATAGCACCAGCAGTGTACCTGGCACTGTAAATCAATAATTATAGACAGGTCCCTTCAGTGGGGATGGCTCCTGTCCTTGGTACTGAGGGAGTTTGTGTGCCATTAATACCTGAACCATTGCTGCAAATGGAAAAGATGGAGAACATGCAAACGTTGCATAATAAACCCTTCTCCACGTCAATAAACTTCTTTTAACGATTCAAAAGTTTTAGAGTTTAGTTTTCAAAATGCTTTCAGTGTCATTAAGGGCTTCACAGTGAAGGGAAGGGTCATCTGCGAGTCAGAGGAAGATTTTTCTGGGGCAGGAGTGCCCTACCCTACCATACAAATATCCCCCTTCTCCAAATTAACTTGAAGTTATGTCACTGCTTCCCATGCAGGCCTCCCTTCGCTGCGCTTACCGGAAGGGGTATTAAGTGTAATAAATAATAAAATAAAATAAAATAAAAAGAGGGGAGCCAGAAAAGGAGAGAAAGGGGCAACTAGCATATAGAGGGCCAGTTCTGGGTGCAGAAGGGAATGGGCAGGGCAGCACTGGCAAAGACAGGAAGGAAGGGGGCTCCAGGAAGGACAGGGGGGATTTTCATCTTCTGCAGGAGAGGCACATTCCAACCAAACAATGCCTCTGATCTTAATTGTGAACGAAAGCAGAGCGCGGAAGATGTATCATGCATATTATTCTGCACAAAAGAAAACAGATGACTGGGTGGAAATCTGTGAAAGGGTGTGGGTGATACAAAAGAGTTGACTTGGCCCTGATTGGACTTCCTGTTTTAAAAAAAACAAATACATGTTCCTGTATCAACAAAAGAGGGTCAAAGAACACAGATCAAGGATGCTGAATAAATGATGCAAAACATTTCTTATGCAAATAATAAAGGCAGAGAATTCAATAGCATTCAAAGATGTTCTGAGTTTTTTGTTTTTTGTTTTTTTTGCATGTAAACTCTTATACTGCTCCTAGAAATGTAATATGACTAGAGCACTTGGTGTAACCATTTTAAAATCGAGTGAGGCATTCTCACATTTTTAGAGCTGACTGTGGGATGGATCGATAAGTAACATGAGATAAGATAGATACTAGATCTATAACCTTCCCCAGGGTGAGGTGGGAGAAATGACCGGTCATTTTAATAGCATTTGGGGTTGCTTTGCAATGTGTACACTTTTCCATTTGGATTTGTCTCTGTAACAGGGCATCCTTGCAGGATCTCTACCCAAAAACCTGTCCATACAGTACATGTCTTCCTCACAGTGTGCTTTATTCATGGTGTGCAATGCTTTCAATGCCATGCCACACCATTATAAATGAAACACCAGGCGACCCTTACAGGGTTTCCTGGGCACACGTTATGCAGACATCCTGGCCTGGCCCATTCCCTGCCAGCCAAATCTCTTCTGGGTTGAGACCTTGCCAGCCAAATCCCAGGGTTGGTTGGCCCTGTCAGACACAGGGCTGGCTCTTTTCCACTGAGGCAGAGCCTTCTGGCTTGCTGACTCTCCCTGGTGGTCTACCTGTGAGCTTCCCTGCTCACCCTTATTTGCACAGCCGCACACAGCTGGCCTGGAGCCACTCAGCTGATCTTAACTGATGCTCAGCACCTGACTCCTTAAAGGGCCAGATGCTTGTTGGCGCTCAGCTTGCTATCAGGCCGCCTGCACCTGTGCAATTTACCCCAACCCCATGGGCCTAGGCCTGCAAGGACTTAAGTGACTGTCACCTTGTCTGCCTCTTCCTTATTATTTTTTTTTCTGATGTCCTTTACTTTGAAAGTGGATGTGATTATAATGGAAGGACATCTACAAATGCTACAACTCAGTTCTTACATTCAGATGAAACCAATCCAATATCATTCAGGTCAATGTGAAACTCTGCTCTAATGTGATCCTTCCACTTATTTTAAAACAAGTGTATCTCTAAAGCTACATACCCTTCAGTACTTCCATTCACATCAAATTACACCTAGTTGCCAATCCAGCATCAATGAGTGTATATGAAAGACATCTTGGCACATCTGCTACATCTGATTAGCCAGCTGGGAATATGGCTTGTCACTCAAATATTCCCCTCAAACTAGTTTTAAGGGATCAGCTATCAAAAAGTTCAGTTTGGTCAGGGAATGTGAGATTAAAATGCCCTTAAAAGGATTCGGACCATCTCTACACTGTAACATACATACAAATGCTCTAGCAATTTACCACAGGGATTTAATGGCAGTAGTTTATATTTGAAGGTCAATCAGAGTACAGCTTATTAAGTAATGCTAATTCAGTCTGACAGATATGCATGCTTTTTGCATTTCTTATTTGTAATAAATACGAGTACAATAAGCATTTTAAAAATAAACAGAAAATTATTTTAACATAAATGCAGCACTTTGCATTACTGAGCTCTAATAAAATGTATTTTTATCCATGAAATTCATTTTCACGTTCTTGCACTTTATGATTATTATACCTCAAAATTACCCTAATAGGAAAAAAAAACAAAAAACTTGCTCAATAGTTCTCATTCCTTTCTATCATTACGACTGGATTTTCCAATATTTTGGACTATTACAACTTTTTAAAATTAAATTTTATTTCTTCTAAACTACATTGCATTAATACATTGCTTGAATTACCCAGGCAATATTAAATTATAACTGCACTCCAGATATAAAAGGGGCCAATATTCCAATTTCAGTTACAAAAGCAGCTTATAAATTAGTTATTTCAGATTCAAGCTAAACAAGGACACAAAAATCTAATGTAGGGTCTTTAATTGTTCAAGCAAAGAGCTTTTCTTTTAACATCTTGCCCCAAATTTTTTTCCACAAAGTAAGTTGTATTAGAGAAGGATGCTACAGGGGGATAGCCTAAAACTTAGACTTAAAATAAACTTATTTTATTTATTTATTTATTTATTTAATTAATTAATTAATTAATTAGTTTATTTTAAAAACTTGCTATCTTGCCCATCCTACCACAAGCAGCTCTGGACGACTTATATTAAAACAAAATAAAACAACATTATCAAAGCTAAAACAACACATAAAAGGGAGGATAAAAATATCCCTCATCACCCACCACCCTGCCCATCCTCCCCCACCAAAGGCCAGGAGGAACAGCCAAGTTTTACAACTGTGTCAAAAAGAGGGGAGATCTGGGGCCGAACAGGCCTCCAATGGCAGGGAGTTCCACAGCCATGGAGCAGCCAGCGAGAAAGCCCTCCCCATCATAGCCCACCCAAAACTAGGGGGGACCTCGAGGAGAGAACCACCCCCACCCCACCCCCGATGACCACAGGGGCCGATCCAGGACCCGAGGCGTGGGGCGATCCCACAGATAGGAATGTTTGTGACCAGGAGCAGAGGGCAATCGGGGACTGGGTGTCCCGCTGGGAGAAAGGGCACCAAAGCCAACTAAGTGGGCCCATAATCCCCCAAATGCTGGGGTACTGGAGTTCCACAGGGCCTCCAAGTCCCACTGGGACAATCCAAGAGGGGCACATGACCCTTCCCTCCTCCAGACTATGCTTATTGAACTTTATTTATTTATACAAAAATTTGTAACCTGCACCCTCCTGCGAAGGCAACTTGGGGTGGCATACAATTAATCATAAAACACCTAAAACATTATAAAAATACAATAAAAACTTTAAAAACAACATGACTGGAGCCACTAAAACCCCACCCCTCACCCAATCATCCACTACCCACCTCCCTCACCAAAGTCTTGGCAGAACAGTCAGGTCTTACACTGTCACTGAAAAGAGAGGAGGCCCAGGGCTAAATGGACCGCAACCGGGAAGGAGTTCCACAGCCTTGGGGGCACCAAGAACACCCTGCCCATCGTCACCACCTGAGACACTCAGGGGACTTTGAGGAGGGCACACCCAGCCAACGACAGGGGTCGAACTAGGACCCGGGGGATGAGGCGGTCCCAAGACCACATAGGGCTTTAAAGGCAAGAACCAACACTTTGAATCGGGCCTGAAAGACTATAGGCAGCCAGTGCATCAAACAGAGTACAGGTGTTATGTGCTCATGACGACCCGTCCCCATGAGATGGGCTGCAGCGTTTTGCACCAGCTCCAGTCTCCAAACCATCACCAAGAGTAGCCTTACAGTAGTCTAATCTTGATGTGATGAAGGCATGGATGAGAGTGGCAAGGTCGGAGTCCAAGACATACAGCCGAAGCCGCTGTACCAGATGTAACTGACTGAACACGCTCCTTGCCACTGCCGCCACCTGGGCATCCAGGTGGAGCTGTGAGTTGGGGAGCCCCCCCCCCCCCNCCCCCCCCCCCCGACTCCGAACCTGAAGGAACAAGGAGAGACAAACCCCATCGATGATGGGGATCACCAACCCTTCGGCCCCTCCCACCAACATCACCTCCGTCTTGTCAGGATTCAGCTTCAGATGGTTCACCCTCATTCAGTTCCCCGCAGCCGCCAAACACTGAGTAAGCACCAAGACTGCTGGGCATGGGACAGCGAAAAATGAGATGACATCGAACATCAAACCCTCTCACGACCTCGCTCAAAGGTTGAATGTACATGCTGAACAGGAGACGGGACAGAATAGAAACCTGCGCAACTGCACACATGAGGCCCCAGGGAGACGATGAACAGTCCCCCACCACCACCCACTGAGTTCTCTCAGCCAGGAAGGAACAGAACCATTCAAGAACAATCCCTCCCACCTCGGCACGGTCCCGCATATGAGTCATCAACATCTCATGGTCAACCATGTCAAATGCAGCCAATAGATCTAACAGGAGCAAAAGGGTCAACCAACCCAGATCCAACTCACAGTGAAGGTTGTGGACCAAGGCCACAAGAGCAGTTTCAGTGCCATACCCTGGACAAAAGCCAGACTGTGAGGGATCCATAAAACTGATATGGTCCAAATGCCCCTGAAGCTACCAAGCCACCACCTGCTCAATAATCTTGCCTAAAACAGAAAGGTTAGGGACCAGCCAATAGCTGGCAAGGGAGTCAATGTCAAGCGATGGTTTCTTGAGCAGAGGCCATAACACAGCCTACCTGTGCCAGTATATCATCTATCTAATCTATCTATCTATCCAGCCATCTAGAGAGAGAGAGAGAGTCAAAATGGGATTGTCCCACCTCAGCTGAATCTGTTTTGTGTTCTCAAATAGGGTGGGGGTACCGGATAGTCCAGGCTCTGTGCTTGCACCTCTGCAGCTTCTGGCCAACGTTGGTTCAAGCCATGTCTCCCAGGGAGAGGGGGATGTAACGGAGTAGTCAATTGTGCTGATTCCACAGGATGTTCAAGGTTTCTCTGTCTGTAAATTGTTCCGTGTAGCTATATTCCCCTAAGACTGTGGTATTTCCTTCTCTAGGGCAAGTAACACACAGTTCTTTCTTTGTTTTGTGAGTGTTCTGCACCACTCGTGTCCCCTTTCTCCAGTCCCGGCCTCAGTCTCTGTACTTGACTGCAGAGTAGGCCATCATGGCTTTGTGCAGGGGTCTGCTGTGTGGGGTATGGAGGAGTTGGGGGTGTCTGGCACCTTGGCCCTGGCTGACATTTGTAGACTTTTCTAAAGCCCCCATCAGTGCAATTTATCAAGTCATGTTTGTCGAGGAAGGTTTAAAGTGTCAATGTGGCAAATTTTTAAAGGCAGAATATGAAGAATTAAAGCAAGCATTTAAAAGATGTGGGTATGGATATTTAAGCAAGTTAATAAATAAGTTTGTTAACAAATGAGATGTTAGCCCACACCAGGTGGGTGTCCGCTTGCCTATTTATTAGGTGTTCACCCCCACCGGCCACATGGCCTCCACCCAGCGCACCTGCAGCCCCCACTCACAGTGGAGTCTCAGAGAATGTGGAGCCTGATGTGCGGGCAAACGTAGGCTAATGTGTGCCCATGTGTCTGCATCTCGTCAATTAGGTTGCATGCAGTGCCTCTGTGTGTACAGGTCCACCAGCATCATAGAGTTGTAGGCAGAAATCCTAAATTCTCCAAGGAGTGACTGCTTCCTGCCCCTCTTTCCACTCTCATTCTCACTGGCGGCACAAGTGGGGGCTGACCGCAAGCACATGAAATACATGCAGGGAGATGCTGGATTATTCAGTTGGACACATTAAACATGTTAGTGGGGTCTGCATGGACCAAACTCAGACTGCAGCGGGTTAACATCTTGTTTGTTTTCAACCTCAAGTGGTTTGATTTTCACAAATGCCAAACTCCCTGAACCCCCATTAACTGATTACAAGGAGAGTTGCAGCCATTCTGACAACAAAGTCATTTATTAGGTGTCTATGTGCCTATTTTGACATGCAGCTTTCAAACCCTCAAGTCTGATCATTTTGGTCATGGCTCTGAATCTTCCCTAAGTCTTTTCTTATTTTTATCTTTTGCAGACCATCACGTAGTCAACACTTAAATAAAAAATGACAACAAATCACTGGCAGATCCAGAAGGTTATTCAGGGTGTGACAATTCCTTTCGGAAAGGAGAATACAGATGCTGTCTCTCTGCAATCAAAAAGTCCACAGGCAGCAGAAGCAAGATGTCCCCAACAGCATTAACTCCAATACGATAGTTGAATCACCAAGAGTATCCATTTTGAAGTCAGTGGATGCATTAATATTGACAGTAGTCATGCAAGCTGCTAGGAAGCTTGATGGGAAGATAGCTGGGCAAGAAATAGCTAAACATCTGAATATATTAAGTCCAGAGAAATCTTGACAAGTTAGAGAATTAAACACTTGTCTGGAATGAACTAGACCATGAAAAGTGCAAGACAAATGGATAATGGATTAGTATGGTAGCCTGGCAGCATTTAAAACTTTCTGATATCAGGCGGTGTGGGATTGATAGGCAGGAGATGAAATGTACAGCACAGTGGCCTTCCCTCGTTGCTGTCTTTCTATTTTGCTCTCATGCCCCAGTGCTGAGCTGGGCACCCCAGAGACCTGCAACGTGCTGTAAGTCCTGGTTGCGCAGCCTGATAATTGATAATTGCAAGAGCTGTGTTACGATCCTCAGCAGCGGCTGAGACTACTCCAACCCAAAGAAAATAAATGAAAACATATGGGCTCTAAGGGCAAGATAGCTCACTAACTGATTAGCCTATCCTAGCGCCATAAACTCTCCCACGCCCTGTAAGAAAGTCTGTCAGGAGCAGATAAGCCAAGTGAGAGTTCTGTATCACTAACGCTATTTTCTCCAGCCTTGTAAAAAAAGCTGACAGTAACAAGAGAACTAATTGAGGTAGTGGAGATAGTGACATAGAAGGGACTTGTAATGTAATTAAAAAGTGATCAAAAAAGGGACACAAAGAAGACTCATAACCGAAAGACCCCCAGGGAAATAGCAGATCCAAAGAGTGTGACCTTTGAGAGAGAGCAAGTGCATACTAAATGGTGTCAAAGACACTTACAAACTCTTTAATGACAAAGTCCATGCAGTCATTACAACCATCAGCAATCAGAAAACAGCAATATACAGGCGCAATCCTGACTCCATTGAAGCCAGTGGCTAAACTCCTATTTAGGAGATAACATGCGAGACGAATCTGCTCCACTCCAAATCCGCATCGTCGGACGCATGACCTGCTCTATAAGTTTGGTTCAACCCTCAGTTTGTCTCTGTCGTTGTTTCATTTCACCATTCAGTTTGGTTCAGTCCTCCCTTGGATTCAGTCAGTTTGGTTCGGAACTGAACTACAATGAACTGATTGAACAAACTGGAACCAAACATGAACTGGACATCTGATTCAATATGGACATCTGGCTGCTGATCTGAACAACAGAAGAATACCCACGGGTAACAGAATCATTATTTGCTCCATCACTACTCCTCTTGTCTTCAGGGCACTCCGAATAGCACCATAAGTTGCCTACCTTACTTTTTAAAAAATAAAATGCAGCTTGGTTAAATTCAAAACAGGAAGGGGTAATAGATTCCCAACTGTGCAACTCTTACTTGGTGGATTAATTCTTACTCACACTTGGCCTTATGCTGCATCTATGAAGTCAATGGGGATTGTAGCATTGCTTTCAAGGAGTGGCAGGACCAAGCCTGAGAGACCACAATGATCAGTCATAAAAGAAAGTTCTACAATTACACCAACAAGTGTATTTTACTCCTTGGGTATTACTGCTCTGAAGACACATGTTGTCACCCATATATTAGTTTATTTTTGAAACAATGAGCATGATTCTCATTCATCCACATCGGGGCTACACATGCATAAGCTGTATACCAAAGTGCCACATTAAACTTATGTGGGTGCCAAATCCTACTCTCAGCAAGAGGCATCACTGTGCAGCCACAACTACGGTCACTGGGTCAGTGCCTGGAATGTGGGATTACAGAGCACACCTCCAAATCTGGGATCCTTATGAATGGTCAAGACCACACTTCAGTGCTGACCAGGTGGAGGGGCTGCGCTGAGGTCTAGAGGGTGGCCCTACATGTGCCAGTCAGAGTGGGTGATGGGCAGTGATGTCTCTCACTGTGGAAGAAGATTTTGCCCCCATTTAAGTCTAGCGCAGCACTTTAGCGCACACAACGTACTGGTGTGTAACCGCTTTCATGCAGGGGCACGGCTACGTTGGAATGGGGTCCCTCACAGCGGCAGGGGCTGCAGCAGCACGAGGGAGCATGCTTGCCCAGACTAGTGGGCCCCAGGGCAGCTACACCATCTGTCCCAATCCTTGCTTCCACACACCGAATAAATGAGGATTATGCCCAAACACTGAAGATGCGGTTATAATAGAACTGAAGCTATAATTTCAGCAACTTCACCAAATGTAAAGGGCTACTGCCAAGAATAGGGCATGGGACCATCCTTCATTTCTACAGAGGGCAGGCCCAAAAATAATGGGCTCAAGCTACACGAACACAGATTTTGGTTGAATATCAGGAAAAACTTCTTTACAGTAAGGTTGTGTGGTAAAGGAACAGGTTGCCTAGGGAGGCTGTGGGCTCTCTCTTCATCACTGTAAGTTTTCCAAAAGGTCTGAACAACCATTAGAGTGGAGGCAAGAATGACTGTTCCCATACCGTAACAAAATTCCTACCTCCGGGAAGCACTTGCGACTGTTTGTCGGTATTTCCTTACTATCCATTATTTTTTTCAGTATTTTTGTTAATTTCTTTGTATTTTCACTATTTTCAGTGACTTGGGGTATTTTCCGCCAGTTAGTTTCCAGTATTTTTATCTGTTTCTAGTATCTCCAGCAACCTCGATGCCATGCTTATGGCACTGGGATAACCAGAGGCAATGGAAGTCCCAATGTGTCCTGTTTTGATGGATAGGTTTCAGTGGGTGACAGCTGCTGATGCGGGGGATGTCCTTGGGTCTGTTAGAGCCACCAGTTCTGAACTCGACCTGTGCCCATCCTGGCTGGTTAAGGACAGCTGGGAGACACTGCTCGCTGGGGTAGTCAATGACTCCCTTAGGAAAGGCAGAGTGAAGAGCTGCCTCAAGGACGTGGTGGTGCGGCCTCTGCTCAAGAAACCATCATTGGACGTTGACTCCCTAGCCAACTATCGGCCAATCTCTAGCCTTCCCTTTTTAGGGAAGGTTATTGAACAGGTGGTGGTTCAGCAGTTTCAGGGGCATCTGGACCAGGTCAATTTTCTGGATCTCTTGCAATCCGTCTTTCAGCCAGGTTTTGGCACAGAGACTGCGCTTGTGACCTTGATCGACGACCACTGCTGTGAGCTGGACCAGGGTCAGTCGACCCTGTTGAATCTCTCGGCTGCATTTGATACCATTGACCATGAGATGTTGGTGGCCCGCTTGCGGGACCGAGCCAGGGTGGGCGGGACTGTTCTTGAATGGGTCCATTCCTTTCTGGCCGGGAGAACTTAATGTGTGGTACTGGATGACTGTTCATCATCTCCCCCGGACCTCACATGTGGAGTCCTGCAAGGTTCTATTCTGTCCCCGCTCTGGTTCAATGCATATATGCAGCCTTTGGGGGAGGTCATCAGAGGGTTTGGTGTGCGGTGTCATCAGTACGCTCACCAAGGGTGAGTACGCTGATGACACCCAACTTTACCTCTCTTTTTCAGCTGACTCAGGCCCGGCAGTCTTGGTACTTACTTCGTGTCTGACGGCTGTGGGGGAATGGATGAGGGCAAGTTGTCTGAAACTGAATCCCACAGGTGATGTTGGTTGGCGAGGCAGAGGGAGTGGTGGCACCCGTAATTGACTGGGTCCGGTCTCTGTTGGTCCTATCACGTTCGGAGTCTGGGGGTGCTCCTCGACTCAAAGCTAGGGCTGTAGCGGAATATCGCAGCGGTAGCTATTTCCGGCGGAAACAGTGTTTCCGCAATTAGTGGAACGGCATGGCAGAGGCTTTCATTCCGTGGTTTCATTCCGCGGTTCCGCGGTTCCGCTTATTTAATTCCGCAACTTAGTGGAATCATGGAAACATGACATTTTCGCTATTTCCGCAATTCCGCCAGCGCCAAAAAATAGCGGAATAGCGGTTTTCCGCAATTTCTCCGCAATTCCACGATTTGCAGAATTCCGGCGGAATTAGCGGAATATTCGCAGAAAAGTCGCGGTGTGGCGCGGGCAGTTCCGAAATGGCAGAACGGAATCGCGGCGCGGTAAAAGCTGCTGCCGCATCAGCCCTACTCAAAGCTCTGCCTGGATGCTCAGGTGGCGGCTGTGGTGAGGCGTGCATTTCGCCAATTATACCTGGTACGATGGCTTCAGCCGTATGTCTTGGATTCTGACCTCGCCACCATCATCCATACCTTCATCACCTCACGAGTCACGACTGGACTACTGTAGTGTGCTTTATGTGGGGCTACCCTTGGTGATGGTCCAGAGACTGCAGCAGAATGTGACGGCCCACCTCCTTATGGGAATGGGCTGTCACGAACACATTACAGCAGTGCTCCGGTCTCCATACTGGTTGTCTATAGTCTTCCAGGCCCAAGTGAAGGAGTTGGGTTTTGACCTATAAAGCCCTAAGCAGCCCCACGTATCTGCAGAATTGCCTCACCTCCCCGTGTCCTGTATCGGCTCCTGTGGTCGACTGGGAGCGCCCTCCTTGGGGTTCCCCGAGCATCTCGGGTAATGACGATGAGGAGGAGGGCGTTCTCAGTGGCCGCACTGAGGCTGTGAAACTCCTTCCTGAAGGAGGTCCACTTGGCCCCGGACCTTTCCTCTTTGAGTAGAAAGTAATCTGATGTGTGGCTGCTATTGCCTAGGAAGTATTAACAGTAAGACCTGGCTGTTGTACCAGGCTTTTGGCAAGGGAGAAGGGTGATGGCTGGGGGGGAGGGAAGTGGGGAGGGAGGGTTTTTTACTCTGCCATTAGAGTACTTTACTGTAATTTTATATTGCTATTTGTATTTTGTTTTTATTGATCACAGCACAGGGGTGCTTTACACTTCTTAGGTTTTAATATATTGTGAGGCACCCCAAGCTGCAGTAGCAAGAGGGGGCGGCCTAGAAATCTAATAAATAAATTAATTAATTAAATAAATTTTACAACAGTTTATGACATCAGAATGCAAAAAAAAAAAAAAAAAGGTCGAGCCCTTGAAATATACCAACCAAAACACTGTTTAAAAGGAGCCAAAACAAGAACCAGTAAGGAAAATGATGAAAGTTAAGTAGTGAACTAGCAATTGTACACAAGCAGCATGTTAGGATCATTATCTGGTGTGTGCCTGCTATTGCCTAGGAAGTATTAACAGAAGTACTCACCAATGGCAATTACCGAATGGGAACTAAAGAAAATAGTGCGCAGAGGTGTGAAACGGGTGCATTTTGGCACTGACCCTGTTTAATTTGTTTTTTAATGATATTGTCCCTCTGATGAAACAACAGCGCTTCTTTCCCCCGAGACTGGCTTCCAGATACATAGGTTCATTATTGTTTGCTGATGAACTGGTGCTCCTATCACAAACAAGGGTGGGCCTAAATAGGCAAATTGCTGTGTTTGCCCAATATTGTGAGGACAATAATATGACCAATCAACCAACAGAAATCTAAAGTAATGGTCTATTCTAGATCACAGCAAGCTAATCAACATCAGTGGACCCAGGGGGTTGCTCGGTTTGAGCAAGTTAAGAGCTTTAAATATTTGGACCTGTTGTTCCATGGCGGGGGTGCTTGGCACCACCATATAAGAGGTGTGGCGATTCGGGCAAAGAGGACAGCTTTAGCAGTGCATAAGCTACAGGTTCAAACTGGGGGGCTGGGAATCAGGATGGCTATTAACGTCTTTAATGCAAAGGCGGTCACGCAGTTCCTTTTTGGAACTGAGCTGTGGGCGCCGTGTAGCCCGCAGACTTTGGATCGGGTTCAAAGTAAATTCTTATGCTCTGTACTTAGCCCCCCGGGGGGCACCCCGCATGCGGCGGTTAGGATCGAGTCTGGGCAGCGGAGCTGGTCTTTCAAAGCTTGGAAGGCAGCCCACAAGCTTTGGTTAAGTGCTTCGAGACCGGGGGCAGCTGGGCTATTCACCCACTGGCAAGAAGACCCATATAAATGCCGTTGGGCTATTAAGTTAGAAGCCCACCTGCAGACCCTAGGATTTTCATGTGCCCACTTGTTGTCCATTACCCATCAGAGGGCCAGGCAGGAAGTGATGGTAAGATGGTGGGAGGTTGATTATCAAGAGGAGAGGGCCAGGATAGGTTTATCCAATCATTTATGTGATTTTTTGTCTTGGGCTCCCCCTATGGATGTTATGGCTGCCTATTTAGCCTTGCCCATTTTGCCTAGAGGCAGGTGGTTATTTATGTCGGCAAGGCTAAATGCCTTGCCTTCTAAGATTTTGGAGGGACGTTATGACGCCACTCCTTTTGCACAGCGATTATGCCCCTACGACCATCTGGAGGCCGAGTCTACAGTTCACATAATGTGCACCTGCCACCTTTATGACGATTTAAGATCTCTTTACCTTGAGGGTCTGTTTGTTGAGTACCCAGGAAGGACGCATGATACGTCGGTAACTTTGGCTTTATCTAATAAGAGTGAGGAGGTGATAACCCGGGTGGCTAGGTTTTTGATTCAAGTCTTTGTCAAGAGGCAACAGTTCTTAGATTTTAAGTTACCATTTCCTTCCTGATCTGTTATTTTGAACTCTGGATTCTGAATTTAAGTTTTAGTATTTTATTAGTTTATTTATAGTATTGATTTTATGAGGTTGATTACCTTATTCTTATTTGTGAAATGTTGTGTGTTTTGTATGTTGGCTATGAC
>QEPC01011901.1:3733035-3767027 GCA_003113815.1 Sphenodon punctatus | reverse complement strand
AAGATGTAACTGCCAAAATGCACTCCCCGCCACAGCCACAACCTGAGTCCAGGCTGAGCCATGAATCGATGAGCACACCCAGACTCCGCACTTGAGAGACCATGGGAGGGTGAACCCCCACAACAAGAGGAGATTCAACCACACCCAGGTCCCCCAAGCCCTTGCCCACCATCACCACCTCCGTCTTGCCAGGATTCAATTGCAGATGGCTCAACCTCATCCAAGCCCCCACAGCTGACAGGCACTGGGAAAATCGGGAGACTGCGTGAGCTGGGTCAATGGAAAAAGAGAGGTAGAGCCGAGTCATACTGATGACACTACATGCCCTGAAACCTTCTCACGATCTCCCCTAATGGCTGCATATAAATGTTAAACAAGAGGGGGGACAGAATAGCACCCTGCGGGACTCCAGATGTGACATCCCAGGGAGAAGACGTACACTTCCCCAAAACCACCTGGCGAGTTCTCCCTGTCAGGAACAACAGAAACCAGTTCAAGACCATTCCGCCAATCCCAGCACAGTCCCACAGGCGAGTCACCAACACATCATGATCGACTGTGTCGAATGCAGCCGAAAGGTCTAGCAGGACCAGTAAGGTCTGACGACCCTGGTCCAACGCCAGACAGAGATCGTTAACCAAGGCCACCAATGCAGTCTCTGTACCATACCCACTGTGCATCCACAGTGATTATTAATATATTTTTTTTTGGGGGGGGGGGGGACCTTGTCACCTGACACATCTCTAAAATTGGATGGAGCCAGCTGCTGCACCAATTCCATCTGATATTAGATATAAGATGGGAAATAAATGAAGCAGCTGAACAGAGTGGCTGGTGGAGGATTCACGCATCAGATCTAGAAGTGATGATGATGGCACAAAGCATTTGTTCTTAAAGGGCTGGGTAATTTCCTTTGAAGTTAGTGGCAAGAATCCCCCGGATCTAAATGACAGTGAGATCAGCCTATAAGTGTTCAGTTTTGCTAGGTAGAGTGTGTCTGGTCTGATGGAGGAAACACACTTAAGCACAAGCTGAACTTTAAACATTGCAGTAGTGCCTTCAATGTCAATGGGGCTATTATGTGCTTAAGTGTGGGTTGAGGTGTTTTGCTGCTTCAGGCCAGAGAGCGCAGCACATTGCAGGACTGCGTTCTCAACTGCGGAGGACAGGCCTCTGGCAAGTCTTTAGCAATGACACTTTATAACAGTGGCTGCTTAGTGCAGTGAAGCCCCGGGCACAGAGAGTGAAAGATACTTCAATGAACAGAGCAGGAGTGGGAAACCTCAGTCCCAGGGACCAAATGTGACCTGTGGCTAGATTTTATTTGGCCCCTTGACCAATTCCTACCCCAAACACTGAAAGACTACGCTCAGGGTAAGGGAACAAAGAGGAGGGCATGAACACAAGGGTAAGGGACAGATCCATGGCATACATCCATAATATGAGATCTCCTCTTCGTATTGCACCCCTGCCCCCAACTCTTATGTGGCCCTCGGAACTTGTGTTCTTTTTCCAAGTGGCCCCTGGGACAGAAAAGATCTCCACCCCCCCTCACCCCTGGGATAGAGCAAGTGCCACAGAAGAGAGTGATTGAAAACCAGTGGCTTTCCAACTGGTGACAACGGAACGTATCCCCGGGAGAAGAGGTGGAAGAGGGAGAAGGTAAATCCCTCCCATATCATTGAGCTAAGAGGAATTTCCAAAATAAGGAACAGCCCCATCCACTGCTATAACTTCATGTTCCAGAGGTGGGCAGTTCAGATACATTTTGGAAATCCCCTGAGCTTAGCCACCACACTGGGGTACAAGCGCGAGAGTGGCAGCAGGGAGATGAGAGAGGGGGTGTTTCAACATGTAACGCTTGCCACTGATCTAGCCACCTAACATGGGAGCAAGGGCTATGTTTGTTCAAACAAACCCAGGAACTAGCCCTGGAGGGAACACGGATTGTAGGGGTTTGTTGCCTGGATCAAATCTGGGGAAGTCAACAGGAGACCCACAAAGGAGGCTTTGTCAGTCAATTTGTCAGTCAATTTCACCAGCAGGGCTTTGCTTAGTCATTTTTCACCATGGAAGGGCTTTGCCGTGTCAATTTCACCAGTGGAGGGCTTTGCTGTGTCAATTTCACCCACGGGGAACTTTGTCCTGCAGCAGGGAGCTTTCCTTTGTCAATTTTACCAGCAGGGAGCTTTGGGCCACACCACCATAAATACAGAATACCATAAACATCTGTTCATGATGTGTTACTCCACCACAGAATGATAAGTACCAGAGAGTTGATTTCCACTGCGGTCAATATAACATGCAGAGCCACCCAGTGAGGGAGAAAGAGAGGAGCAAGGATGGTGCAGCAGGCAAAGGGGGAGAAATAAGGCAAGGTATATGTACACATGTGTGAAAGGCTGGTGTGAAGTACCACAAACAAGAGGAAGGATTGCACGGTGTACGTCAGAAATGGGGAACCTCCCTCCAGTGGGCCAAATCTGGTACATGGACATTGATTTGGCCACTTCCCAATTCCTGCATCTGGCTCATGGATCCAGTCCCTACCTCCAAGCAATGAAAGGAGTGAGCTCAGCCGAAGGGAGCAGAGATGAGGACATGCACCCATAGACTGACCCGTGGTGTAGGTCCATTATTTGAACCTTCTCCTTCCTTTCCCCTCTCTTGAGCACACCCCATAAGCACCCCCGCCCCAACTCCTATCCAGTCCATGAAGCTTGTTCCAGTTTTCAAAATGACCCACTGGAGGGAAAGGATTTCCCACCCCTAGTCTAAGAGGTCTGAGAACCACTACTCTATACCACTTTCCATCTATGCAAAGCAAGCCTGCTTTGTATGCACAGTGTGAACATTCTCCTTTGTCTACTTTCAAGGATAAACACACTCAAGAGGTCCCCCCTCCCCATTCTGCTTCAAATTGATATTACAATAATGATAGCATATTTGATGCTGCTGAGTGAAAGGCAACATTGCTATAAACTGTAACAGCTCTTATTAAAGAAAGGCATGGCACAAAGTTTATTCTCTATAAAGGAGACAAATTTCATTTCATTACCCTGTTTGAACAGAGTAAATAGTCTTCTGGTATCGTATCTGACAGATACCACCAAGCAGGTTTGTAGGGTAATTTTTATTTTTCTATTTTTAAACAAAATATACACAATTGTAAAGGTTGTTATGAATGTTGTCAAAGACACAAAACTGCTCCAAAGACAAAGCAAATGCATTAGTTAGGTAGATTATTTTGTATTGAATTTTTAGCCTTTTCATATGCTGTGACTGATCCCCTTTTATCAATGCTATTGCTTTTGCAGTTTCTCTTTATTTGCAGCTTCTATTAATCTTGATAATGCATTGTTTGTACAAAGGAACAACAACATTATTTACTCTCTATTCCCCCCGCCCCCCGCCCTTTATTGGATTTATTATGTATTAAAAATGAAAGACATTTTGCTCCCTGAAATTCCTCTGAAGCAGTCATAAAATAATATTGAGATATGCATATCTGTTTGTAAGCAACATTGCTTCATTCAGTCAACAAGCCAAAATAATCTGTTTTCCCATTACCACAGTTGAGGCGACAACAAAGATTAACTGAGATTTCCTTTAATCCATACAAATCCCTGAAAAAATTTAAAATACTACACAAGATAGGAGACTCCTAGAATCATAGAATCTTACGGTGGGAAGGGGGGGCTTGAAGGTCATCTAGTCCAAACTCCTGCTCCATGGCAGGATATCCCCATTTACAGAATTGTGAATAGATTCTTGTTCCATTGGGTTTTGAAAACCTCCAAGGAAGAAGATTCCACAACCTTCCTGGGCAGCTTATTCCGTTGCCTGTCTCACACCTCAGTTAAGGAAGATTTTCCAAATATTTAACTAAAATCAACACTGTTGCAATTTAAGGCCATTCCATCTTCTTCTGCCTTATGTGACAGTGGTGAATAACTGTTCATCATCCTCTTTGTGGCATCCTCTTAGATATTTCAAAACTGCTACCATGTTTCCCCCCTTCTCCCTCTTCTTGAAGTGTGGTGTCCCCAAACTGGGAACAATACTCCAGGTGAAGTCTCAAAATGCCAAATAAGGCAGCAGCATCACTTGATGGGTCTTGGGGCCTTTTTAAACAAGCTGGATTTCTCCTGCAGTTTAAACCAGCAACACTGGGAAATGCCCGTGGGGGGGTGGGGGGGCATTAGAAACAGCGGCACCGTGCAACTCCCAGATGTTTTGAGACACGGCATAGATAAGACCCCAATAATCGAGGTCTTATCTATGCCACGTCTCAAAACACCCAGGAGTCACACAGCACTGCTGTTTCTAATGGCGCTTGGGCCCCCCCAGCGCTGCCAGTTTAAACTGTGGGAGAAATCCCACTTGTTTAAAAAGGCCCTTGGATATTATATACCAGTTTCTTTCTGCCCTCCTAAGTCCCATCCAGCGGAGCTTTTCCTGGTCAGTCCGGCCTCCCTCCACCTAGGAGTGCAGACATCTATGACTCGCTGTGACATGTTTGTGGACTATTTTGTGGATGAAATTGCTTGTATTCACCGCAACTTCGATGCTGCACTTATTACATTAGGAGAGCCGGAGGTTATGGACATCCCATCTTGTCCAGTTTTGTGGGATCAATTCTAGTCGGTGGTGCCCGCCGATGCAATCGGGATCCTTGGGGTGGTTAGGGTCACTTTGTGTGAGTTAGACCTGTGCCCATCCTGGCTAGTGAAATCTTGCAGGGAGACAATGGGGTCGTTGCTGGCGGGGGGTGGTCAATGCCTCCCTCGGGAGGGCAAAGAGCTGGGCTGCCTCAAGGAAGCGGTGGTGCGGCCTCTGCTCAAGAAACCATCACTTGACGTTGACTCCCTCGCCAGCTATCGGCCTGTCTCTAACCTTCCCTTTTTAGGGAAGGTTATTGAACACGTAGTGGCCCAGCAGCTGCAGGGGCATCTGGATCGAATCGGTTTTCTTGATCCCTCCCAGTTGGGATTTCGTCCGGGATAAGGCACTGAGACTGCACTCATGGCCTTGGTAGATGACCTGCGCCGAGAGTTATACCAGCGTCAGTTGACCCTGTTGGTGGTGTTAGATCTTTCAGTTGTGTTTGATACGGCTGACCGTGAGATGTTGGTGATGAGCCTGCTGGACTGAGTGGGCGGGACTGTTCTTGAATGGTTCCGCTCATTCCTAGCTCATTCCTAGCAGGAAGAACTCGAGTGGTACTCGGAGAATGTTTTTCATCGTACCAAGACCTCTCATGTGGTGTCCCGCAGGGTTCTGTCTTGTCCCCTCTCCTGTTCAATGTGTACAGATGTACCTCTCTTTTACAACAGTCCCAGGCCCTGCAGTCTCTGGTGTCTGACGGCTGTGGGGGACTGGATGAGGGCCAACCGACTGAGATTGAATCCTGACAAAACGGAGGTGATGCTGGTGGGTAAGGCGGCCAGCAGGTGCATGGGAACATCACTAGCCCCACCCGAAGCCGAGCGAGATCCAGGCAACGCTTGAGGGAGCCCCTGAGACCAGCAGAAAGGGGAACTTTGAGAACTGTGCTGCCCAGCCCCCCCCCCCCTAGAGACTTGGTATGTGGAGGGAGGGAGAAGGGACCCTGAGGCGAAGCAACAGTAACAGCTGATCCAGGGAGACAGAGGTTACAGCTGGAAAGCTGCGTGGCTGACAAGGGGGTGGGGCCTGAGCTCAGCAGCCTTGGGGTCACAGATACAAGAGCAAGACGCGGTCGATGGACGCGCCGGTGGCCATGCCGGCAGCACGTGCTTCGGTTGGGCTCGCCGGTTGGGGCGGGGGGCTAACGTCTCCATTATGAATGCAGTATGGGAGTTGGAATTGGCTAGGAGGGGGATTTTCCCTTTTGGAATAGTTGAAGTGGAGGAGGAGGATGTTCCCCTCTGCTTTATAGCACAGGGGGAGGGGTGGGAGCTGAAATTGCTGGATGCATAGTGGGAGGAATGTGATTTTTGTATGGTATGCTATGGGGTTTGGGGACTGTATTATGATATGAATTGTTGTTGTTACTATGCTGGGGAGGAGTAGAGTGTTAGATTCTGTTGCTAGTTATGGGTAGGAGGGGAGGGGGAAGGGATTGTTAAGAATAATGTAATTCTGTATATTGAAATGTAGTATGTTAATTAATATGTATATGAGGTTGGGTTGGTTTATCTTTTGTACTGATGGAAAGGTGATCTCCCTCCTGGTGAGAGCAGGACGGTAAGGTCAGTTTATGGATTCTCCCCTGGTGGCAGCAGGGGCAGAAATATGGACGGGTGATTTTGTTGAATGGAGTGATTTGTTATACTGTATTTATATGTTATTGGTGTTTATTGATTTGTTGTATTGCATTTATATGTTATTGGTGTATATATCCCTCTGTTTTTTAGCTGCCTCGAGTCGCCATAGGCGAGAGAGTTGCGGGATACAAATAAAAGGTGATGATGATGATGGCCCCCATTGTGGACGGGGTTTGTCCCATGTTGGTTCCCCAGGTGCGAAGTCTGGGGGTGCTCCTCTGCACGCAGCTCTGCCTGGATGTCCAGGTGGAGGCTCTGGCGAGGAGTGCCTTTCGCCAGTTACATCTGGTGTGGTGGCTTCGGCCGTATGTTTCAGACTCTGACCTGGCCACCGTCATCCATGCTTTCACCACCTCTAGACTAGACTATTGTAACGCGCTCTACGTAGGGTACCCATGACAATGGCTCGGAGGCTGCTGCTAGTGCAGAATACGGCGACCCGTCTCTTGGTGGGATTGGGCTGCCGGGAGCACATAACACCGGTGCTCTGTCCTCTGCACTAGCTGACGATAGTGTTCCGGGCCCACTTCAAGGTGTTGGTTATGACCTATAAACAGGGATCCGAGTTGACTGCGTTGCTGCAATCTGCAGTGATTTTCGCAGAACCAGCCAATCCTCGCAGAATCAGCCAATCCTCGAAGAATCCTCACAGAATCAGCCAATCCTGACCATGACCCGAGGGTAAATAGGCCCCTGGGAGATGAACTGTGGGTGGGTGGGGTCTGAAGGCCCTATGTTTACGTGAGGGAGGTGCTGAAATTCCAGAGAATTTGAGTTTGTTTGATTAGCAAAGTTGTGATTCTATGTCAAACCTATTGCAAATTTGCTTCCCAGTATGCATAGTTATGCAAATCAAGTTAATTATGCAAATATTAATGCTCACGGTGAATTTGCAGAATTTGGCTTCACTGGTTGCAGAATTTAAGGGTTTTTGGTGCAGTCAACACGGGTCCCTGCTTAGAAAGCCCTAAATGCTCTAGGCCCTGCCTACCTGCAAGATCGCCTCACCCCCTGAGTGCTGGATCGACCCCTGCGGTCGTCCAGGGTGAGGCTGTGGAATTCCCTTCCGGTGGGGGTGCGGCTGGGCCCGAACCTCCCCTCTTGTAAGACCTGGTTGTTCTGCCAGGTGTTTGGTGCGGGAGAGGGGTGAAAGGGTGGAGGTGGTGTTAAATGTCACCCTCCTTTTGGCAGTTTTTCAAAATGTTTTATATTGGATTTTATTTGTGTTTTTTTTAATATTGTAAGTCGCCCCAGGCTACCTGATGGCAGGAGGGGCGGGGTATTAAATTGAAAAATAAATAAATAAATAAATAAATCAAATTAATTCAGCCCAAAGTGACATCTGCCTTTTTTGCAACAGTGTCACATTGCTGATTCATGGTCAGTTTATGACCCACCATGCAACCAAGATCCTTTGCTCTATTGATACTGCCTAGCCAATTATCCCCCATTTTATGTGTGTTTGCATTTGTTTTTTCTTATATAGTTTCTGCCGACCCAGGTCTCTGACCTATCTAGATCATTCTGTATTCTATTCTTGCCTTGCCAAGTATTTGTAACCCCTCCCTGTATTGTTTCACCAGCAATTTGTTTGGATTATAATCTCCCCTCCCTCATCCAAATCATTAATGAAGATAATGAAGAGGACTGGACCCAGAATAAATTCCTGCAGGATACCACTTGATACCTCCTCCAAATTTTATACCGTTCCACTAATTATTACTTGTTGAGTGCAGCTTTTCAGCCAATTGGGAACCCACCTAGTGGTAATCCCTCCCAGCCCACATTTTATCATCTTGCTTATGAGGATATCATTTGGGACCGTTTCAAAAGCTTTGCTGAAGTCAAGATAGATTATCCCTACAGCATTGCCTTTATCAACCAAGCTAGTAACCTGGTCAAAGAAGAAAACCAGATTGTTTTGGCATGATTTGTTCTTAACAAATCCACGTTGTTTGGAAAGTAGTCATCACTCCCTTTTCCGCAAGCTGTTTACAAACTGATTATATTATAATTTGTTTGAAAAGCTTTCCAGGTAGCAAAGTCAGGCATGGCTCACCAAGCCTTTTCCCCTTTCTACAACTAGACTCATGCCATACCGTTATATAAAACCCAGAATTCAGCTGATCAAAGTATCATATGGACAGAGGAAAAAGAGGAAAGAGAGAAAAAACAATATCCAGAAAAACATCCAGAAATATCCAAACTAGCTAGCCAGAAAGCCATAACATTAACAAATAAATAATAATAATAATAAACTTCTATTGTGTAACCAAAAGGTTTTTACAATACATTGTATCTACGACAATACATTACAAAGATGAAAAACAAATTGTCAACGCCAAGCACTCAAGAGTCCCGTTACTTATAACTTCAATACAAAAATTAAAATAAAATAAAACAATACAAATAAAACTTCAGTACAAATTTAAATGGGACAATAAAATGGTAGAACTATTAAACTCTCTGAGTAGATGGCTCCTAGGTCAAAATTGCTGAACATACTGTGTAAGCCCAGGATATCCTCCATTCATACAGGGATATTCAACATAAATAATATTTCAGATACTAAGTCAATCATGGTATAAGACTATAAAGGTATTTCGATTACCCAGTTGTTTACAACGTAAAGACATGGCATGCATACAAAAACGTGCGACCGCTCTAGATGTCTTTGAATCAATAGCATTAAACCATTTTTGCACCACCACTACACGAGAGAGGTATAAAACAGCTGATATATAAAACTGTAAATATTTACTACGCAAGTCGTTATACATAGGGCAATGGAATAGTCCATGGTATAAGTCTTCTATCTCATTTTGCGCACACATTTGACAAAATCTATAAGTCCTTTCAAGGCCTGCAAATCTCCCCTCAATTATGGCTGATGGAAAAAGCTGGAATCTAAAAAGGGTAAAAGCTCGCCTAAGTTGTGCATTATCCCAAGAATAAAGATACGAATCTTCCAATTTATTTAGTCTCAATTGCTCTCCAGGGCGATTTTTTGTTCTCGGATTTCAGCGAATGACTCTTGAAACTCCTGGTCCAAGACCCTCCTCTTGATTAGGCATTTTACAGTTGCGTATTCATATTTACTTAGAAATTCCTTTGAAAAACCAAGCTTCTGCACCACTTCCTCCACCTTTACATTCCACTTGCAAGAGTATTGGTCTGAACGTAGAATTTTCCCAAGGGATGGAAAATTCATTATAAGCAATAGTGCTCGTGCCTTTATTGAGGAAACGAGAGTTTCAGCTCGCAGGAGAGTACTTGGGGTGCCCAAAGGTACCCCAAAATTACTCTTAAAAACTTATTCTGACAGACATCTAGCTCATTTAGGAAATCCAACCCCCATATTGGCACCGCGTACAAAAGTTGTCCAGTGACCTTAGATAAATACAAGCGCAAGGCGGGGGCAACTTGCTGTCCGCCCTTTTTATAATAGAAAACTTTTAGGGCGGTTATGGTCTTATTAACTTGTTCTTTGACATAATTAAAATGGTAACGCCAACTTCCCCCAGCCGAAATAAAAACCCTAAGTATTTAAAAACATTTACCTGTTCTAAAACAACCCCATCCATAAGTCATCTGTGGGGGGGAACTACCCAACCTCTTCCCAGTAAAAAGAACCTTGGTTTTGGATTAGTTCACCTCCAAAATTTCTTGTCTACAATAGAGGCTGAATCTTTCCAGACTTCGTATAACACCTATCTTTGTTCTGGATAATAAAACCGCGTCATCTGCCTATAATAAGATCTGGATGCATCTCGAGCCAAGTTTTGGGGGATGAAGATGGTCCTCTCGCATATAAGATACTACGTTGTTCAAGTATAAATTAAACAAAACTGGGGCCAAGATGCATCCCTGTCTTACTCCCCTGTTAATAGGAACCACATTTGAAAGCGGGAGAGATTTAGCAACCCTTACTTGTAATAAATTGCTGCTATGCAACTTTATTATAAGAAAAAGAAGGCGAGGATCAAGGGAGGTGCCACTTAGCTTGAGCCAAAGCCTATTTCTGCTGACAGAGTTAAAGGCCGCACGGAGGTCTACAAAACACAGGTACAGTTTCTGACATACGTCCTGCGAGCAAGGCCCGTGTCCTGTATACTTTTCAATCAAATAGGACAAAACATGAACCTGATCTACTGTTGAAGAAGCCCTCCGGAAACCCGCCTGCTCTGGCTCCAAGAGGTCCACCTCATCAAGCCATAATTGCAACCTTGTTAGCAAGTACTTGGCGTACAACTTCCCAATCACCGATAACAGACTTATAGGCCTGTAAATAGATGGTAATAAGGGATCACCCTTTTTATATATAGGGACGATCAAGCTGATAAGCCAGTGAATAGGGATTCGGCCTGTTTCGTTTACAAAAGTAAAAACCGGGGCTAAAAGATTCGACCACTGCTCAACCTGTGATTTTAAAAGCTCTTCTGAGAGAAAATCTACACCCGGGGCCTTTCCAATTTTCAGTTGTGATATTAGTTCCTTAATAACATCTGGGGTGACTGCCTCCCAGCGAGGAAATTTGTCCAAACAGATATTTCAATAGGACAAATAGAATCCATAGTGCCCCTAAATAAGGAAAAATGCAACTCCCATTGAGTCATTGATATTTGGGCTGGGAACTGAGAACGATTTCCAGATCTTACATCTTTAACCGGAGTCCAAAATTTCTTTGGGTCTCTAGTTCGTGGCTGCCTCATCAAGGGCTTTCCATTGTGCTGCCCAAAAGTTATGGTTTTTTGGAGTAAAAATTGCCTATACCTGGCTCTATCTTGTAAAAAGGATAGTCTATTTTCTGAAGTGGGGTAATTATGAAACCTTTTAGCCTGTTTTCTCACCTGTCCATGAAATTTCCTACATTCCTGATCAAACCACGAAGGATTTTTGGTCAAAAGAATGTTAGAGGACTGTTTGGTAACTATAACTGACTGCAGGAGTTCAACCAACCTCATACTCCTGGACAATGTCACCTGATGTGGAGGTGATAACCTCCATTAGATATTGGGCCCTATCCTGCGCCAGCAAAGATACCACCGCCCTCTTGGCCTGCAATGACCATTTCCCCCCCTATTTATACTAAATCTTGCATGTTGCCCTGGAGATTCTGCTACAAAACATAGTTTGCACAGTTTAACTCCTGACCAACCTCAAACATAAGTCCCAAAGGGGAATGACTGGACAAGTAGCAGGGAATAACAGCAAAATTGCCAATTTGCCCAATAAAAGTACCCGAAACAAGAAGGTAATCTATTGTATTAGCCCCAAGGGTAGATATATAAGTAAAACGCCCCCGAAGATCTTGTCCCATCATGCCATTCAAAATTACAAGGTCTAGTTCTTGGACCATCCTGGCCATCTGAGGTAACCTAAGACATCTTACAACATCTTGTGAGCATCGCTGACTATTACAGGGTGTTCTTAGTTGAGTCCCAGGATAATTTTCCCAGAGACTCAGCTGGGCATCACCTATTCATGCGTTGAAATCACCTCCCACTATCAATTCTGCTTTAGGGTATTTCTCCACTGCCCTCAGAATGCTGTCAAGTATACAATCCCATATGTCACTGGTATAATAGTGTGACATTTAAGGGGGAACATATATGTTTGCAAACAAAAGTTCTATTCCTTTAACCATCTTAAAATGCCTCAGCCCATAATAAGCAGAATACGTGTCTATTAAAACAGGTAGGGTTGTAATGGAAGACACTATTAAAAGATCTACTCCCCCACTAGCTCTTCCCCTATCTTTAAAAGAACATGCCGAAACATTAAAAACCCTACATTCAAAATCAGACACCGCCCAAGTTTCTTGTAACAATAAAATATGAAAATCTTGTATAAATAAAATCAAATCCATATCTTTAAGTTTATTGTTAATCCCAGCTACATTCCAAGATAAAAGGTTGAAAGACAAAGGGGAGTGCATCTGGCGTCAAACTATAGAATCCAACATAGGTAGAGGAACACTCAATCTCTTGAGGCCTGAATTTGTTTCTGTCCTGGAATAAGTGCGTTACTGGGAGTAGCCGATTATCAGCTTGCTGTCCTTGGGGTTTGACTAATATTATCACACCAGGAGGGCCTCGTGCCTCAGTACCAGCTAACTCAGGACAGTCCCCCACTACTAAGTCTGCCTGCACATTCAAGGCAATAGGTCCCTGTGGAACATTTCCTATCATCTCTACACCATCAGGACAACTACTGAGGCTCCTCTTCGTTAGGGATCTATCATTATTTCGTACTGGAGTAGACGAAGCAGTAGGAACAGCAACTGAAGAACACTGTGATGAGCGAGAAAGTCTTGCTGGGTTAACATTCCCTTTCGTTCCATTAAACTTTTTATATTTGTGTCGGGAATATATAGTTCTAGCTTTTCCAGCCCTAGCACAAAGGGCTTCAAATCTACCAAACACCTCCGTCATATCTGATAAGCATGAATCCGGTTTAGCACTCAGTGCCTCCTGTTGGTGAAAAGATTGATTGGGAGACTTCCTGGAAGTTTCTAACACCTCCATTTGCTGCGGAGATTCTAAACTACGGGCACCAACCTCAGGATTAACTTTCACAGTTTGAAAGACTTGTGGATTATTCAACAGGGGAACGGTTTTGGCTCATTTTTGTCTAGGCATGCCATACTTGCTAGTGGAGTTAAAACAGGGGGGGTCAGCAAGGAGAAGTCTAGAGATATAAACCTGCCTTTTATTTAAGACATCCTCTTTGTCCAGAATCATTTGAACCAATGTGGCAGAGCGAAATGTAATACTCAACAACCATCTCTTTTTGGAATTTGGGATTTGGTCAACCGAGGCGATATCGCTTGTTAGGACCGTCGCTCCACGCAAGATCCTCAGGGTTCTGCGATATCGCCAGGGGTGGTCCAAAAGGGGAGTACTCCTGATGAAAGAGGGAGCACTGTGAACAGTAATGCAACAGGAGAATATACAAATTTACCATGTTTTTCAGTCAAAACTGCTTCACCCATGCGAGGTTCTATTACCAAAGCCTTATTATTAGCTCTTGAGGCTATTTCCTTGACCTGCTCCACCGGGTGGGGGAGCTGCTTAATTACTGCATCTGTTTGTTTTTCTAAGCCCTGTAAGGCATTTAATTTCCCATCCATTTTGTGAAGTTTCAAGAAAAGTATTCGCATTGTATGTGAAGTGGTGACTACTAGGTCAGCCACAATACTCATGCTAGTGGGATCAAGTCCTTCCCTACATCTGGATCCAGTGACATAAGCCACTGAGTTATTTTGAAACTCCAGATTCATGGAGCTAGGCCAATTATCCTCATGGCCTGAAATATTACCTCCTTGTAATGACTCTAAAGCCGCAAAGCGATTTTGTGTGGGAATAGGAGACACCAATACCTCTTGGCCAGCCCCCCCAAAAGTGTCAATTCGTCTCTGCTTTGATACTTTATTTATTTATTTCATTGTATTTATATGTCGCCCCTCCATGCCTACGGCATCTCAGGGCGGCTTCCAGTACAATATAAAACAATTTTTAAACATAAAAAATCTACTTGGCCAGGAACAGAAAAAACCAAATCCTTCCTTGGGCATTTCTGATTAGCCATTACCCCGCCAAAACAATAAAGACAATAGAGAGGGCAGAGGCAACTTAGGAAAATCAGAAACTTATGCAAGGTCTTTTAGACCCTCCAAAGAGCACAGAGTTCCCAGATCTACTTGCTCAATTACTGCTGATGAAAGATATGCAGACTAAGAAGGTAAACAATACAAAGACTAGAGTACCTAGACTCCTACTCCAAAGCGCGCCGGAGGGTGCACAAAAGGGCGCACCCTTGTGTGTGCGGTCCTTCGTCACGCGCCCCTACGGCGCCACCGTATACTGACTTGCTTCTTTATTCTTTCAGCTCACCAACTCCACCCCAGGCTCCGCTCCAGTACAGCTGACAGGTAAGTAAAAGAGGGGCAGAGTGACTCTATAGCCTCTGCACGCACTCTCAGCACCGCCATAGACTGACTTGCTTCTTTATTCTTTCAGCTCACCAACTCCACCCCAGGCTCCGCTCCAGCACAGCTGACACATAAGGAAAAGAGGGGGAGAGTGACTCTATAGCCTCTGCACGCGCTTTCCCATAACATTAACAAAGGGCAGGTGCCAATGAAGATTAAAGTTAACTATTCAGCCACAATCTTCAAATCATTTGCTGAAGAGCAGTGACAGCAAATTTAGTAAGGCTATTCCAGAGTAGGTGGTTTGAGGACTATGCCCACTGGAATTGCTATCTCCTGAAAAAGTTTATTGATGCAACGGAGCATAGTCATAAAGACAGAAAGTTCTGGGACTTGATCTGAAGAAGAGGGGAAGGTTGCCTCATAAATCCAATGGCTTGACACACAATCATATCATAGCAATTTATAGATTATGACTGGATGTACCTGGCTTCCAAACTAATGCAAGACACAGTGCTAAATTATTGCCAAATAGGGTACAGCTAGAGTAGGCATTCACACAGCTTAAGTCTTATGTGTCACAGGGAATAAGCCCCCACACTTTTTCTTAAAATTAGAGTCCCTGCTGCTGAGACTAATTATTGATCACGAACTCAAATCCTTTACCTCCCCCCCCCCCCCCCAGTTCGGAGCCAATGCCTGCAGGTTGCACGATAGGCTACTGAATTGAAACAGCACAGAACTAAGCCATCATATCGTAGCATCTTGCTTGCCATGGACCAAGAGTACCGAGTAGCAGAGCAGAACTATAAACTGTAGAAAATGTGGAAGTGGTGTGTGTGTGTGCACGCGTGCGTCCCCTCTGGCAGGGATCGTATACACAGGCTGAACTGGGCTGCAGTATAGACAGAGACCCATGTTCAGTGTGTTGCTGCCAATGGAGAAAATGCAGTGATCATGTGTCCCTGAGTATGGAGCGGACAGTAGTAGTAAATTTATTAAAGGCACCAGCTTACACCATGGCCAAAGAAAACAAAACTAAAACAATTTTAACAATTTTAACAATTCAACATGTATAACAACTGGTGGCATATATCAGAGAAGACAAATAAGCAAAATACAAAATTTTGCAACGGAGCGGACAATAGTACCAAGCCAGCTAAGAGCACAGCTGTGGTGGAAGAAGAGGAAAACAGCAGTGGTGAAAAAATAGGAAATCAGCATCTTTTGGTGCCAGAACTAACAAATGATCATGCGCGCGCGCACGAACTTTAAAAGGGCACGTAACACTATCCAGTTGACGCAAGGAAATGGTTCCAAAACACTAGATTCATGATACAAGCTACATTATGTGGAATTTGGACAACTTTTAGGAAGTGAATATTTATCTTAAGGGGTCAATGCTCAGCACCAAAGCAAGCTTATAGTATTGCAAACACGGGGTAAAAACAGATGTGCTGGTGGTAAGGCAGCTCCCCAGCCTGTCCCAGGGTGAAAAAGCACAGCTGCCACTCCTTGGGTTGGTGAACGGCACAGAACAGATGTACCTGAGACCCCTGGCAGTCAGAGATCCATCCCACCACCCCAATGCCCCAGGTAGGGCAGGTGAACACAACAAACATGTGGGCGGCCGGCCCTGCCCCGCTCCCAGTGCCCCCCGCCATGACATGCAGCCATGGCAACCAGCCAGGGATAGGTGGGGCCAATCAGATGTGTGGGCCCACACTGACCTGCGTGGGTGGCCCTTGGCCTGAGATGGTCATCCAGGATCTTCCAGAGGATGCATCCTGGGCCAGCCACCTTCCCGCCCCGGGGCATTCGCAGCCCAACATCTGGCAGTGGGGAAACATACGAGCAGGTGAGTCCTGAGTGAATCATAGCAGGCCACCATCTCTTCTGTTTTGACCCAGAGAGAGATTGCATGGTTCAGACTCTCAGGCTGCTTGCACACGAGACAGGGAATTGGGGTAGGGGGCAGGAGAGAATGCCGTAAGCTGAAATCACATCAGGGGGATCACGTGAAGTTCTGCTCATGTGCAGTGGCATTTAGCCCATACCTGTCATGATTTCAGCGTCAGGAGACAAGACTGGATTTTCAGTCCTGTCTTCCATTCCTGAAATGATGGCAGAAGTTAGCTCATCACATGAAAAACCCCACGCACATGAGCGGAACTTGATGTGATCCCCGCCGATGCGATTTTGGCTCATGGCTGTCCCCATCCATGACCCCCCCTTCCACCCCTCCCTCCTGTCTCATGTGCAAATGGCCTCGGTCTCTTCATTGTGAAAAACAGTCCAGCACACCAACAGCCATGACTGCTTCAGCCCAGAAAGCTTCTTCCTAAAGAAGGTTCCAACGGACAAACTTGAGTCTGGATCTGCAGCTGTAGCGATAGATGCACACAGTACAACAGAGTTCCATTTCTTTTTTCAATGGCATTCATGCCAGTGCTAAAATATTAACACTGAAACAAAAAAGATGGAGGAGAACACAGCTAGTTTCAGATTTCTGTAGATATTGGGGGGGGGGGGGGGCGGGAGAAGCATACTTCCCAACAGTCCTTCTTTGAATACTGAATCCTTCTGTCTTTCTTTCATGGGGTCAAAGTCATTCTTTCAGAAGAAAGGGACAAAAAAGACCATCATTTGAGCTTCTAACTGGCTCCCAGGAAAAGCACTAGAGAGAACAATGGCGAGATGATGGAACAACAAGAAACTAAGTGGAGCGATAAGCAAGAGCGCTTCTGTCCCTTGAAGTGTTGGGGAATATGTGCACCCAGTTCTAAATGCATGGGAGGGGGGCAGAGATTATTGCTGAGGGCCAGAGCTTATCGGCCAATGAGGTGGGGCTGCTGAAAATGTTGTGAGATGTGTAAGAGAATACCAACATACCAACAACTAATATACCAGAAAATTCCCCCAAATCCAGCACAGATTTGAGGGGATTTGGAGTATTTGGGGTGGGGTGGGGGTGTATTTTGATGTATTGCTTGTCGGTATTTCAATTACTCTAACAGTATTTGGGTACCAATTCAGGTACCTGAAACAGTACCCGAAAATGCAAGTGTCACCTGTGGATACCAAATCAGGTGTCCGTTTCAGTTCTCTGATCATAGTTAAACGCGTGGGGCCTGATTCAAGGTCCATGTGCGTGGTGCACATGCAATGTGTCAGACACCGTGCACTCCCAGTGTGTGCAGTGCACACACCAAGCACGCACTGGAACATGCATTGTGTGTACGCACCAAGCACACACAAGGTGTGCATGCACAGACCTTCAACTGGCCCCATGGAATTTTGCACACACGTGTATGTTCCTTTCTTACAGCCATAAACCTTAGAGCAAGAAAGAATACACAAGTAGTCTCAGTAAAAACAGGCAAACTTATAGCTAGCAAATGCAACTGTTTATATCACTGCTATTGTAATATATAGATTTTCCCTGACAAGCTAAACACCGAACAGCAACAGAGCAAACCAGACTACTGGACAAAAGGTTTAAAATGCTACAAGCCAGAGGCCTGAATTCGCAAGAAGCCAAGGAAACGCATCATACAAAACACAAGAGAATTTTGAAGCATGTTTCACAAGTGGACTATTGTGCTAGAAGCTAATGTTCAGATCGACTACACTAGTGCTGTTCTAGTAAACTGTATGAATGCAATCAAGCTAGCAGAGATTTGTATATGTTACATGTCTTCTTATTTTGCTCCATTGTCAGTTTCTTTTCAAGCACCATAAACTGAATGTTCTATAGATTACATAAAATGCCGAGAGGAAAACGTAGCAAGGTTAACAAAAATAAATAAATAAAAGGAGAGACACACAGAGGGGACATCTAAAAGAGTGAAGAAATACTTAGGTAAACCGTACTGAGGATGGTGGAGGAGGAATACCGTCGAGACGAACAGGCATCTAATAAATAACATCATTACCTCCCTCCTTACCTTTAAAAAAGCACCTAAAAACTTATTATTGTCAGGGCCCCGAATTCTTCTGTGGAATTTTAAAAATAATTATGTGGGAGTCTATGGGCCTAATTCTCCGGGTCCCTGTCCCTCTTGTCGCACTGGGCCAGGCTGGGAGGGGGTTGCCTGATCCATCCCTATTTAAACAAGGGGTTACCTTGTTTAAATAAAACAAATATTAAAAGAGCAACTTTTTTCCTCTGCACTTTTCAGTAAGGGGTACGGTTCCCTGTGCTAAGGGGTAAGGTTAGGTACCCCATAATGGATGAATTATAGTAAGGGGTAACAGATCTAAAGACAGGGGTGTGTGATAAGCTCATGTCAGATCATTTGTGTGATGGAGATACCACAGAGCTGTTAGCTTGTTATTTCTTCTCCACAGGATAATCCTACTTCTTACTGTAAATTGTGAAATTTCTGAATTTCAAAACCTCACCGTGCACTGCAATGCAGCTGCCTCTGGGGTGGAGGGGAACCAAATATACTGAAATGCCATGACACACCATGAGTAGTTTTGCCAAATACAAGCTTTCTGGATCAGAACTGAGGCAAAAAGACTCATGGGATATTGAAAAAAGGGTAAATTTTGGGTCCTTCATTTAACATCTGGTGTTGTCTTTAGGTTGGATCATACTGTCAATCTTTTTTTTCTGCAAAGGTTCAAAACTTTTGCTAGTGAAAGCTAAGATTTGGAATCCAGGTCGTGCAGTTTTAAGGATAAAGCCAAATATTATGAAACCGTGAATGCAAGACTAAGACTTTGGACTTGTCCCTCCCAGTTGATCTTGTACTGTGAGGGGGGTGTACTGCGGACATTGTCCGGGGTGTGTGTAAATGCTCCACTGGAGAGGTTTTACCGGGGATGTTGGGAGGGTTGTACTGAGGGTGAGGGGGCTAAATGGGGGCCAGAAGAAAGGTAGGAGAGGGTGGGAGGCCAAATGGGGGCTACAGGAAAGACAAGAGAGTGGGGGGTGAAGGATTAGAGGGTGGGAGGATAAATGGTGGCTAGGAGGAAAGTGTAAGAGGATGGGGGCCAACGGAAGATGGGGAAAGGAGAGGGTGGGAGGGCCAAACAGGGGCTAAGAGGAAGGCAGGAGAGGGGGACAACAGAGACTAAGGAAGAGGGGGGGGTTGAAATGAGGGTTAGGGGAAAGGAGAGGGTGGGGGGACAATTCAGCTTAGGGGAAAGGTAGGAGAGGGATGGGAGGTGAATATGCATACATGCGCACACGCACACACACACTATATTATATATATCAGTTATATTTAATATTGCATAATGGTTATGCTGCTTATTTACTGCAGTAGCAGGAAACCGCATTGTATTCAATAAAAAATGTGGAAATGCCATAATTTAAAAATCTCCGGTTTACAATAAGGCTCTTATAAATTCAGTCATACTATAAAAAGCATGGACATTGCAAGTTAAGGCTCCTGCCTTAACTTGTGAGCCATGTAAGCAGTGAAGACGCTGTACAGTTTCACATGTTGTGCTTAATTCCAACTTAGGGCTCTTTTAGATCAGCGGGCCACCATCACGCAACCCGCTCACACAATATTTAAAAATCCCACAAGACGGGATTACACAAGATGGAAGTAGGGGATCACGCGCATGGAAGGCGGTTGCACATTGTTTGCCAGCCGTGAATTAAATACCTCACACATCGAAGCAGCCTTAGGCTCCGAAGACTGCCTCCCTGGCTTCTGAACCCTGCACATTATTGACCATGACTCCTGTGCAAGCTCAGATGTTCAGACCCCAGGCCTCATGCCTGTCACCTGTACACTGTATTCATGCATATTTACATTCACTGGGTGTTTTCAGATGAGATGGAACCACGCTAATACACCCATGTCTCACGGGGTGCATGCAGCACCGACTCATGGCCACTCATGGGGCACTGGAGAAAAAGCTGGAGTTCCCCGTGTGGGGGAAGGCAAGGAAATACATGGGGAGAGGCATTCATGCATCATATGCCCATGTGAACCGGGGCACCAACCCATGCTCGCAGACAAGGTCCCTGGCCTGCTGTCTCCCCGGTCCCGCTCACAGCCCTGCCAGGAGCTCTCTGGGGAGTTCTTAAAGGATGCATGTGAAATAAAACACCATGGTAGCTCAAAGCACATTGGGTGACCTTGGGCCAGTCAAAATATTCTCCGAGCCTAACCTACTTCACAGGGTTGTTGTGAGGATTAAAAGTTCTATTTATTACTTATATGTAAAGTACTCCAAGTGCCAGGGCAGAGGGGTGCTATATAAAAATAAAATATTATTTATTATTAATTATTATTATTATTATTATTACAAAATGCAAGGGAAAGAGATCAGAGGTTTATAGCATTAAAACAATGAGAGTCCTAGGACTTGCTGCTAACTCTGAGGGTGCCGGGGATATTACACTTAAAATCTACGTGGCATTACTATGGCCCTTTCCACACAGACACTCTAACACTAATAAAATGGGTGTTACAATTTAGTATACATGTTGCAGGGCACCCATAGAGCACACCTGCAGCCCTGCAACATGTATAATAAAATGTAACACCCACTTTATCAGTGTTAGAGTGTCTGTGTGAAAAGAATCTATCTGTGGATAAACTATTTTTACACCATGTTCAGTGTTTTGTTGTAGTATCCTTCTTCCTCAGAGGCTTGCTGTCAAGGATCTGGTTTTATAATCAGCACAAGTAGAAAACAGCTTCAACAACATCTCTCTCGCTCGCTCTATATTTGCTGTAGAATTTACAAAATAGATGATGTTGCTTACGATTAAAGCAGGGAAAGCTTTCATGCCACACCACATCATTTAAAAGGTGAAATGAATATTCAGAAACCTTATAATATTTACCACTGTTTACGAGTTTGCAAATGTGAACTGCATGTGTCAATTTCACAACCAAATTTGTAAGTGGTTCCTAAATTTAGATTAATTAATGATTTCTTATTTCAGTGCTTTCCCTTTTGCTATCTGCTACTCATTACTCCAATACTTATGTATTTTGCAGCTGGCTGACCATTGTCAACCTGCCTGTCACGTATACAGCAATGGAAACAAAGTATCTTGTTCAACTCTATTTAATTGGATGAGGGCACATTTCTCTATCACTGAAGTCAATGGCAAGACTCACACTGAGTAGTGAGCTGAATAGACTGTACTAAACTCAGTCGACTACACCTGACTCGTACCAGACTATATACCCCGAGTGCGGCAAAGGAGGATTGTCCTACCCATTTGCTTATTTCAGTCAAAATTAATTTGATTAGTTAAATCTGACTTTATTTAATTGTTTTAGCTTCCTTGCTTACTGAAGCAAACAAAATAGAAGTGAAACTGGACTAGATCCAACTTCATTAAATAGGTGACCAAAGCAAATTGAACGAAGTTGAAATTTAGGTGAAAATTCACAACAGTGTGAATTTGAATAATTGTTAAATAAAGGAATCGTTAAATGTATTTGTGAATTTCAAAGTCACCAGTCATTTCAGCTCTAATACTTATTCGCATATCACGTACATATTCATACATGTTTCTACTTCATACTCTCAAGAGTCCCTATTTAGGAGGGACAGTCCCTCTTCGGATGCTAAATCCCACTACCCCTCTTTCAGGGGACAAAGTCCCTCTTTCAGGAGAGAGGGATAAAAAGATCAGTATTCAAGCCTCAGCAACCTATTTCCTGGTTGCCTCCCAGGACGAGCAATTCAGAAGACAATGAGGATATGATGAAATCACAAGAAGGAATGAAAAAAGAGCTTCTGTCCCTCTTTCTGCACTTGGAATGCTAGGAGGTGTGCGTGTAAGTGTGGGAAGGGATAGAGATTATTCACAGAGGAGCAGAGTTTATTAGCCAAGAAGGTGCTGCTTGTCCCTCTTTGGCTACTTGAAATGTTAGGAGAGATGGTGCTTTAGGAATGAATTTTGACATAACCAATAGAAGCGATCATTGGAAAATAACAACTTAGAAAGATTTTCCCATTAAATCCTGGCGTTCCAAAATGAAATTGCATGATTCCATGCTTTCCAATGCAAAACTATTTCAGTAAATCCAGCGTTCTCTCTTCCACTAATTTTAAAGAGAGCAAAAAGCATACATCAGAGTAGACTATATCCCAGAGCATAGTCACGACACATGTCTTGTGTTAATCTTGTTTCCATTATCATCATAATTTCATTGACTTCAATGGGAGCAGGACTAGGTCCCTTAATGCAAAAGGTCATATACAGCTACTTGGGGGGGGGGGGGGGGGGGGGGGGGGGGGGGGGGGGGAAATGTCACCAGGTAATAAAACAAAATGATCTAACTAGCCATATTTGTTAACAATGTAAGTCTTTGAAGGAGGAAAAAAGCCTTACATTTGCAGCATTGAATTCTTTTAAAATGTTTAAACTACATATCAAGTCTGACTTTGATCAGCAGGAAAGCTCTTTTATTCCATTTAGAATCACTTGCTCATCTCATAGGATACCAAGACATTTGGAAAAGGAAGATACAGGTTTTGTATATTACAGCTATTATGTTTCTACTTATCACCAGTTGTTTACTTCTATTTACTTACGTCCTGAACACTATTGAAGCAAGGCATGTAAGTCCCTTTGTCAACTGCCAGTCATGTAATTTTCTACAATTAATCTGTAGAAAACAGATTAAGCTTCCCTTCTTTAGAATTAGAAACAAACCTGCTGCTGATAAATTGAATGCATTAAGAAATTAACATACCAGTAAATGACTCGAGCACTGTAATTGTCTGCATTTGCATTCCAAGGAATTCTGTGAAAAGACTTCGAATACAGCACCTCAGTATTTTTAGTTGAATTTTATTATTTGGAAAAGCATGCTTGGATAAGATATTACTGCGTGAATATGTCCTGAAATGTTTCATCTGATGCTTTCAAGCAAGAGGATCGCTAATTTCCATTGCCTACATTGTTCGTTACCACTCATCAGCAAGTCAGACTTCCCAGACATTTGAGGACTATCGGTATTGAACAAATTCTTAGCATTCTGATTAAAGCATTTGATAGGAGTAGATGGTTTTAATACAGTAAGCTCAGTCCTCTCTCCCTACATTTATACAAGCTTTCAAGAACTCTGCCTGACCCTGCAAGAAGCAGGAGAAAAGGTATCATCCAACATAGTAACCTGCAGGCAGAAGAGGTACCAGCAGAGATGACAAAGGGAGATAGAATCCGATGCTAAACATGGGGTGAAAAGAGACATAATGCTAACTCCACTTTAACACCACTTTAAAATTTCTTATGTATGTTGCAGGGCTATATTGGTGCTCGTATGCTATTCTCGTTTGCAAGAATGAGATAAGAATTGTGATTTTTGGTGAGAAACACAAGAAGTCAAGAATTGAGTTTCAGTCCTACTTTAAACACACTTTCGCCTGTTAAGAGAAAAATTTGCAAAAGGGAGAAAACACAGGGTCTTTTCAGACGTTACGAGATCACGCTCAACCACGGGGAATTCCCACATGGGGATCGTGGTCTCGTCATATCTGTTGTGGGGAACGGAAGCTCCCCGCCAGATGTTCACCCCGTGAATCACGGGGGGGAATCACATTGAACACGCAAACGGAGGTCCTGCCCGGACCATCTCTATTTGCGCGTTCAATGTAATTCCCCCCTGTAATCAAGGGGAACTTCTCGTCTGTCCCCAGACCACGGCCCAGAATCAGCAGCGGGATTCCGGGCCGTGGTCAATGCCCCGAGGGAGAGGGCAGGCGCTGCAGCCGCATTGGCCGCGGCGCCCACCTGTCTCCCAAGAGGGCAGGTGGTCTAGGGAGCGTGGGGGGGCGGGGCTGTGTGGCCGCACTTTGAGCTGCGCAGCCCCGCACCCTCCGCGATTCCCTGGCGGGATCAGCCGGCACATCTGTTGGACGTGCCATTTTGGTCCTGGCGGGGGATCAATTGGTCATCCCGTGACGGGTACAATACAGGCCCCGTCACATCTGAAAATACCCATAGTTCTGCCTCCAAAATTCAAATGTCTGTAATTTTCATTATAGATTGTGTTCCAAATCTGGACAGCGTATGCCCCTCCCCCAACTGATCCACCCTCCAAAATTTCACACTGATATCATCAATCATCTCAATTTTATAATGAGTAGAAATTTCATGATTTTAATAGTGTGCAAGCCACCTCAACTATACATACCTCGATATATATGTACCTCTATACACCTCTTAATCTTTGCACAATGGTGCCTGAAGAGCCCTCTATTAAGGCGTCATAAAGGACTTTTCAGGCAACATTAATATGGCCAAATTGTAGGCCCCACTCTAAATCCATTGCACTGCTCTGGTAGTTCCAATCGATCCAGAAAACAGACTACAGCAGTCAGCCTTGAATCTTCCTAGTGTGGAAGGATTCCTCAAGTGGCAGAGATGGAGCCATTCCTTCACAGGACAGGAAGATTGCTGTGAGCAGGAGGTACCAGAAAATGGCCTATTAAGGGACGATGTTACTACCTGGAGTAACTTCCTGGTGGGGCCCTTTACAAGTGGTCTGAATGCTGCTAGAAAATTTTCAAAGTGGGTGGAAGCAAAATGTTGGCCAGGCCCACTCTGAAAATTTCCCAGCGGTGCTTAAGCCACTTGCAAAGGGTTCCCATTCTAGGGCCTGGGCTCGAAGGAGATCCCTTGATCCATGGTTGCTATGCCCCTGATTGTTGGTAAAGTGCCTTAAAAGTATATTTACTTGAGGCGCTAAACACGCCAAAGAAAAATACTAGGAGAAACAAACTAAAATGTGTTTTTTAAATACGATTCAAATTCCCCCACCACCTCATTCTAGGCTTGGTACTCTCCCATTTGTGAGAATGGGAGGAGCCACTCGAAGGAGAACAGAAGGCTGCTGCCTTGTAAACAAAGTTCTTCGAGATGGCTCCAAACATTCTCACAAGCACCCACCCTTCTGACCCCGCATGGAATTTCCTTCCTAATTGCTTAGGGTTGGAAGGAACTGTGTTGGGTTTATGTACCTTATGTTGGGGCATGCGAATGTCACGTGTTTTTTTTTTAAGCTAGTAAGCTTGGTATATGCCGGTAAGAGAAGGGCATGCAAGTGAGAATGGAAAGAGCCCCTCAAAGAAGAACTTTATTTACAAGGCAGCAACTTTCGCTTAGAAGGAGGGGACAGGGCGGGACTCTTCCCCAACCTGTGTAGCAGTGCTGCAGGGCTACAACTGAGCTGTTTAAAAAGGCGGTGCTGGTGGTGCAAGAGAGACTCCACCAGGACTCGGGAGCGGGGCTCCCAGCTCCCGTGGATGCCACATATGCCTGGGGCCGGCCCTGATTGCTGCCGGCCCCCTCCCAGGGCAGGGCACGGGCACAAATGCTCCCCCCGCCCCGTGCTATGGTGGCTACGCCCCTGCAGCCGACTCTGAAGCAGGTAGTCAGTCACCCTAAGTTAATTCATTTAATGATCTATTATTCAGCATCACGGTGCGTCAGGGACTCGCGCTCAGTGGTGGAAGGTGGCATAAAACCGCTTGTGTTCACAAACTGCAGACATTCCACATCTACAGATGCTGGCAGCTGGTAATGCGGAATTGCGGAAATATCAAGGGGAAGTCGGTGGCAAGACACATTAGGTGCCGAGTTTTTGGAATGGAATGGCGGTGCGTTAACAGCTGCTGCCGCTTCAGCCCTAGTGTAGCCTGATGAGATGGGGGATGTGCTTGGGTCTGGTTCAGGCCACAACATGTGAACTTGACCCTTGCCCATCCTGGCTGGTCAAGGCCAGCAGGGAGACAGTGGGGCCATTGTTGGCTGGGATTGTCAATACCTCTTTTGGGGAGGGCAGGCTACTGGACTCACTTAAGGAGACAGTGGTCCGGCCACTCCTCAAGAAACCATCTTTGGATGTTGACTCCCTGGCGAGCTATCGACCTGTCTCTAACCTTCCCTTTTTAGGAAAGGTTACTGAACATGTGGTGGCCCATCAGTTGCAGATGCATCTAGACCATATCGGTTTCCTGGATCCCTCACAGTGTGGTTTCTGCCTGGGTTATATCACAGACTGCGCTTGTGACCTTGGTTGACGACCTGCGAGTGGAGCTAGATAGGGGATGATCGACCTTGCTGGTTCTATTTGATCTCTCAGCGGCTTTTGACACAGTGAAACATGAGGTGTTGGTGACCCGCCTGCAGGACCTGGTTGGGGTGGATGGAATGTTTTTGCAGAGGTTCCGTTCCTTTCTAGTGAAAAGATCTCGGCAGATAGTCTTGGGGGAGTATACTTCGTCCCCCCAAGGGTTTCCCATGTGGGATCCCGCAGGGTTCTATTCTGCCCCCCCCCTCTTGTTCAATGTGTATATGTAGCCACTGGGGGAGGTTGTTCATAGGTGGGGGGAAGATTGTCATCAATATGCTGATGATACTCAGCTGTATCTCTCCTTTTCATCCAACCCAGGTCCTGCAGTCTCGGTGCTTTCTCAGCGTCTGGCTGCTGTGGGGGACTGGATGAGGACTAGCCGACTGAAGCTGAATCCTGGCAAGACAAAGGTGATGCTCGTTGGTGGGGTCAGTGATCTGGGTGAGGAGGTGTCCTCCATTTTTGATGGTGTTCACCCAGTGTTAGCACCCCATGTGCTGAGTCTGGGAGTACTCCTGGATTCGCAGCTGCACCTGGATGTCCAAGTGGCACTTGCAGGGCCAGCCCCAAGGTTTGTGAGGCCATGTGCGAAGTATTGGTGCAGGGCCCAATTTGCATAATTAGGCCCAACCTAATTATGCAAATGTATAGATATACATAAAACTTACTCCCTCTGGACAGGAAGGAGTTCCATTCTCCACCCCTCCGAGCAACCATGGAGAAGCATGGCCTCCTAATGCTTTCCCCCCCTCCCCAGCCGAGTGTCTACCACCACTCCCCAGGAGTGGTTCCACTGCAGGGGCAGCCAAGCGGGCAGTGAGGCAGGCACAGAGAGACTGACTGCGTCCACTGCCTTACTGGAGGAGGGGCCAGGGGGTGAGCTTAGCCAGTCTGGCCTCAAGGGCCTGTTGCTTCTTGCTGCCGGTGCCGCCTGTGCCTTGTGCACGCATGCAGTGCAACCAGTCCAGAGGTGCTGATATCACACACAGAAGACACCCAAAATGCAGCCAGCTTATTAAGCGCATTATGCCATGAAAAGAGACATATAACCAGTTCAGTTGTGCCCCCATAATCAGTTCATGCTGCCCCCACCCCATAACCAGTTCATTTGTGCCCCTGCCCCCATATAATCAATTCACGCTGTCCCCCACCCATAACCATTTAATTTGTGCCCACAAATTGATTATATGGGGGGCGTGAATTGATTATATGGGGGCCCAAATGAACTGGTTATGGAGGGCGGGTTTAAAGACAGTATTCCTGTTAGCAATAACTTCATTAAGAAGAGTTAGTGAAATAGCAGCCATAATAATCTCAGAACCATATTTGCAGATTTATTTTCCAAGACAGAATAGATATTGCTTTACATCCTAAATTCCTACCTAAGATAGTATAAGTAAGACAGTTGTGAGAATGTGGCCCTTTTTACACGGGTCTCTCCTCCCAGCCATAAACACGCAGATTTCTGTGTGTTCATGGGTGGGGGAACCCCATGTGAATGACGTGGTGCACGCGCCCATGGTGAGTGGGGGTGCGTGCGCGCTCGCCTAACACGCATCCCCACTCACCCCCCCACTCATCCCCACGCACGGAGCAACCGGGGGAAATGGTGGTTACTATGTGGGTGTGGATGAGTGGTGGGTGAGTGGGGATGTGTGTGCAGCTGTGTGCATGCCCCATCCATGCACTGGCGCGCCCACGGACTCCCCACCCGGCGGAGCCATGTAAAAATATCATGTGAGGAGCCACTCGAAGAAGAACAGAAGGTTGCTACCTTGCAAACAAGGTTCTTTGAGATGGCTCCGAACATTCTCACAACACCCACCCTTCCAGCCCCGCATGGAATTCTTTTCTTATATTTCTAGAAAGGGTTGAAAGGAACTGTCATTCAGAGGGGGAGGGTTCTTTTTATACTAGAGAAGCTTGGGACCATCATGTGGTCTATTATTTGAATAGGGTGAGCTGCACAACCCAGTTGTGAGAATGTTGGGAGTCATCTCGAAGAGCCTTCTTTACAGGGCAACAACCTTCTGATCAGCACGTGGGGAGGAGCTGTTTGTAAACAAACAGCCTTTTCTCCCAGTCCCAGTGTCCCCCACTGCTGCTGTTGCGCTACTAGAAGGCAGAGGCAGGTGAGGGATGGGGTCTGGAGCCAGGGAGGGGAGGAAGAATCACTTAGTGTGGGAGAAGCTGGCTGCAGCCTGCTGCCCAGCCAGGCAAGTGCGGGGCCCCAGCTGGCCGCAGGGCCATGTGCGGCCGCACATATGGCACATGCCTGGCGCCAGCCCTGGGCAGCTGTGGCCAGGAGTGCTTTCTGCCAGTTACATATGGTGAAGCAGCTCTGCCCGTATGTCTCACACTCCGATCTCGCCACTGTCATTCATTTGTCACTTTGAGACTAGATTACTGCAATGCCCTCTATGTGGGGCTGCCCATGGTGATGGTCTAGAGACTGCAGCTGGTGCAGAATGGGGCAGCCTTACAGGGATGGGTCATCTCTACTCCAGGCTCTGCACTGGCTGCCTATGTCTTCCGGGCCCAATTCAAGGTGCTGTTTTTAACCTATAAAGCCCTAAACGGCCTGGCCCTAGCTATCTAAGAGATCGCCTCACTTCTCAGGCCCAGGGGCAGTCTCTGCGGTTATCAGGGGGCGCCCTCCTGGAGGTCCCCTATATCGTTGGGTAGGGACTGACGGTCGGGTGTTCTCAGCGGCCACACTGACGCTGTGGACTCTTTCCAGGTGAACGTCCACCTCAGCCCAACTCTCGCTGCCTTTCACTGTCAGTGCAAGATGTGGTTCTTCCATCAAGTGTTTGGTGGAAGGGAGAGGTAATGGGGAAGTTTGGGGGTGGGTGGGTTGTCTTAATAGATCTTTTACACATACTGCCTGCTTTTATTGCAATTTTTAATATTGATTATTTTTATATTGATGGTCTATTTATGTGTTTTATTTTGGTTTTATTGTATTTGTATCTTTTGTTGTGAGCCACCACAAACTGCTGGAGGCAGGATAGGATGGTGGTATTAATTAATTAAATAATAGTTTTCAGTTCAAGCCAATGAAAGTTTATTAGCATGACAAACTATCCAAGTGTTGCCAAAGTACAGGAAAAGGGCTGAACCTGCATGTCTCTTCATGGGATGGGTGCAACTCTTCCAGGATGGGGGGGTGGGGAGTGGTGTCACACACTTTGGGTGAAAACAGACGTAACGTGCAGTGAGGTGCGTTACCGGCCCACCTGAAGCATACACAGGAAAACATCTGGCAGTGACAGGACAAATATGCAAGTGAGTCCCAGGCCAATGCGGGCCACTGTTGCACCTGTTTTCACCCTATGGGTGAAAATAGACCTGAAACGCTAACTCCACTTTAACATTTTTATGCATGTTGTTGGGCAGCACTGACCACCAATACAGCCCTGCAACATGCATAAGAAATGTTAAAGTGGAGTTAGCATTATGTCGTTTTCACCCCATGTTTAGCATTTGACCCTATCATTTGTCATCGCTGCTGGTACCTCTTCTGGCTGCAGGTTACTGCAGATGAGAATGAGACAAGAATCAGCTGGATTGTCGATAACAAATACGAGAAATCTCAAGAAATAAACTATCTGGATCTGATGGGGGGGGGGCAGAAGGGAGGAGGAAGCCACGCTGTTCCCTGTCCAGCTTTCTTACGTTATCTGGGGCAGCTGTCTTGGTGAGGAAAGCTTCCCAGTCACAAATTTTCAGGAATGGGAGGGGGAAGAGGAGAAGGGAAGAGGTGGGTTCAGCACAGCTTGCTGTGAGCTTGGAAATTCGGTTTGGTTCGAAAATCGAGTTCGGTTCGGTCGACTGAACTGGTCGAGTTCGGTCTGAACTCCGAACTTCCGAACCGCATTCGCCCATCCCTACAAGCCCATCGAGTGAGAGGCTAGATGGCAGCCCTGCCATCGAGACAGCTGGATTGGGGTTGAGAGCTGGCTGGCCAGGGCAGATACGCTGTGGCATGCAATGTGTTGGGAGTCAGACTCCTTGATTGCACCTAGCTACCCCGGAGGGAGTGATTATGTGATAATGCGACAGTTGGGGGGCGGGGGGGGGGGACTGTTTTGGGGATGCCCGTGTTGTGTTGATAATCTTTTAGTAATAAAGCTGCAGCCCCATTCAACTCCAATTATGTCTCCATGTCTTCATTCCGTCAACCCGCAGCAATAGGGAATTGATGGAACAACAAGAAAGTGGAATGACAAACTGGAGAGCTTCCGTCTCACCGTATGCACTGGGTGTGTTGGGAACTGGGTGTGAGGGGACAAAATCTATTGGATGAGAGGTGGAGCTTATTGGTGGAAGGGTGGGGCTTATTTTGGCTGTTTAAAATGTTGGGAGGGTATGTAGGAACTACAGTACTAACTTCAGTATTAAATTTTCAAGATTAGTTCTGTTTAAGCCCTATTTTCGTTACCTAACTTCTAGCAGAGCTGAATTCTCACTCCTTGTAGTTTTATAACTTTTCAGCATCTGACACACCATAAATGCATTTAGAATCATTTTAGCTTCATAAAGCAGCACAGTTTAGAAGGGAAACCTCAATGTGGTGAGTACAGTTTCAGTTATGCTTAGAGTTCAGCAAATTTAAAGTTACCAAGAAGGAAGATTTAAACACAGGCGACTTTGATTTTATGTGACCAGTCAAAAATAGTTTTACTTATCTGCAACGACGTGAGTATAAGGCATGCTGACAAGTCCTGTCAGGAAATTGTCCTGTCAGGAAAATGTCATGGTGCCTTTTTGTCATCTGTGAAGTCCAACTAGCTTTATATACGAGTCAAATTCTGCTCATGCTCGCATTGGTGTAAATCCATTAGTCAGTATGTGTACTTTTGATTTTCCTTGGTGTAACTGAGACAGAATGTGGCATAAGTATATGTCGCTTGTTTCAAATGCTTTCTTATTTCTTACTGTTTCCCAGGAACATCAGCGTTTCCTCTTTCCCCATCTTGTGCCCTTAACACGATAATATATTCTAGTTTACTGGCAGTTTCAGGTTTCATCTGTCCTCCCGGGGACCACTCATCCTATAAGAATGGTTTTGCCGCTGTGATTCTGATCGTTTTGATTGAGCATCTGAATATGTCACTCATTCAACAGTGAGATCTGATGCAAAACTGCCTAGCTTTGGTAAGCTCAGCGGAGGATCTGGCTCTCAGGATTGTCATTTGCTGGTAATAGTGATTTTTGGACATGAGCCTAGTTTCACTTTGCATTTTGAGGTGGGGCTGAAGTGAGAGTATTTTGTGCTGTGGAAGTTAGTACTCATATCCACTAGCAGACACAGTAATTTCCCTAGAGAGCTGTAGCAGAGTTAGCAGTATGACTGGGTCACTAAGCTCAGACTTTTGTGGTTCAGCTTTGGGTCCATTCCCTAAGGACTGGAGGGGGAGTCGCCACCCATGCAAAGTTTAAGGAACACTTATGAAAAATGCATGTTCTTGGGCTTGCATTGGTGCCTTAGGCAGCAATGCAGGCCCTGAAACATGTATTTTTCATAAGCGTCCCTTAAACATTTGCATAGGTGGTGACCCTAGTTGGGGATGGTGAAGAGATGGTGGGGAGAGCGAGTAGGAGACATATACATACACTTCGTGGACACGTTCTTTGAAATTCTCCTGCATTTTGGCACCACTACCCACCTGTTGGTTGTATGGGAGACAGGGGTGAATTTCAGAGGGACTTAGCTCCTCAAGCCCCTAGTGAAACTCCACTTAGGCCTTGGGTCACCTTTCATGTTCAATATGAAAACTGTTAGAAATTAGGCGGAAGGCACAAACTGTAAACCAAGCACACTCTCAAATACTTTAGTGGTAAGCAATGAAGCAGCGTTTGTCAGGGTTGGAGGGGAGGGGAAAAGGGAGTCCATAGGGGACAATAGCAAGGAGATCCTTTAAGGTATAACAGGACCCCTGAGGTTGTTAAGCAGCTAGCCCAATATAGGCAACACTAAAATGTCATTACAGGGGAGGGGTGTAGTTTTCCAGCTGGAGAGAGAGAGAGAGAGACAGAGAGAGAGAATAGCAGGATACAATAGCACACACACTAACACAGTGGGAGGGAGCAACTTAATTCCCAGAAAATGGGATGCACTGTATTGTGGGGAAAGCAGGGGAGGGTTCCCTGGGTAACCCAGGAATAACCTCAGGGTGCAAAAGGGGTTCTACAGGGAATGCTAATGAGACACAAAAGGGAAGCGAGGGGGGACGCTAGGTAAACAAGGAATTCAAGGGGAAGGAGAGAGGACTTAAACACAGGGAAAAATGTAACAGACTTTTAAGGAAACACAAGAACAACAAACACAGAACAAGGATAAACACTTAACTCACTGCATGTAAATCAACAGGCGCAGACACAGAGAACACAAGTCAGCTTACACACCAAGCATGAAGGCTTAATCACCAGCAAAAGGCTTCCTCCTAGGCAGATTTAAATAAGCCTCTGCTAATGCAAACAGCTGCACCATGGCTTCAGTAAGTACCATGAGTCATGATGGTACATCTTAAAGAGGCCATTCTGCATTATAGGGATGGGATTCTGGTCAAAATTTCGGTTTCAGTTCTCATGTATTTCGGTTCTTTTTCAGTTTTGGTACTATTGGATCTTTTGCATTGATTTTTGTACTGGATTTTTAACATTGTGTTTTTTCAATGGTGGAAAAACCCACAATGTTAAAAATCCGGTACAAAAATCAATGCAAAAGATTTGATAGTACCGAAACCAAAAAAGAACTGAAACTTCGGATTAATCCGAAATGGCCATTTTTGGGTACTTTCGGTTTTTATCCGAAACTGAAATTCCCATTCCTACTGCCTCTTAAGACAAGTCTGAGAATGTCTGTATCTGACAGTGTTGACCTCAGCTCTGGATGCTTTATTGATGACACTGAACCAGTAGAGCCCAAAGGAAGCTGAGTATTATGGATCACCTTCCAAATAGGAAAAGGTTTCAGGAAGTGGGTAGAAGATGAAAGCTTTTCTTCCCCTTTTCAAAAGTTACTAAAGCCTCACGAAACATAGTTTCAGATACAAATTAAGTATGTCACACTGTAGAAGTCTTTTTAAAATACATACCTCACCAAAGTCCCTATTTGGAAGGGACAGTCCCTCTTTGAGGGCGTTAATAAATGAGATGTTAGCCCACACCAGGTGGATGTCCACCTGCTCGTTTAGTAGGTGTTACCGTTTGCCCCCACTGGCTATGTAGCCACCACACACCAGACACACACAGCCCCCACTCATGGCGGGGTCTTAGAGCACGTGAAGCCTGCCGTGCAGGCATATGCGGGCTAATATGCACCCATGTGTCCACATCCCATCAATTATGCATCAGGGAAAAACCCTTCATGTGCATTAGGGTTGTTGTGTTAAAACCTGTGAGTGGGGCCTGAAAGCAAGCCCAGGGAGCAGTGGCAGCTCCCCCCGCAGGGCGTTTGGGGCACTTCCCCCCCCCAAGCACCGCAGGGGCCACTGCCGCTGCTCAATTGTATAGAAAAACAAAAAAACAAAAATGTGCCACTTATGACAGCTACAGCAGCCTCTGAGCTGCTGCAGAGGCTGCTGTAGCTGTCACTGTTGTTATTCTCCCTTCGGGGATCCACTCCGCTGGGAGTGGGTCCCCGAAGGGAAAAAAAGGCTGAGCTGCTCAGCC
>QEPC01011901.1:3716913-3729087 GCA_003113815.1 Sphenodon punctatus | reverse complement strand
GATTTTTAATCCCCCACCTGTTTGTTTATTTGTATATACCACTAGCTTTATTATATGTTTTATGGTTGTATTTTAAAATGGTTTTAAATGTTTTTACTGTTGTAAACCGCCCCGAGCTGCTGTGCAGGAGGGGGCGGTATAGAAATCTAATAAATGAAAAAATGAATGAATGTACACGTTCTGGTTAAGAGCAGTGCCTTTCATTTTCTCTATGTGCAAAGGGGAGGAAATGGGAGCTTTTTAAAAAAATTGTGGTTTAATTTTTTTTTAAAACAGAGTATTTGAATGGGTTTTCATCACCAAAATGTAAATAATGGGGGAAAACAGGAGTTGTAAATAGACATTTTCTATTTCCTGTGAGCTTGAAGTTAGTTCTTCCTTTCTAGGATCACTAATATTTTATAAAACCTTGCAGACTGCTGTCAGCAGTTCTGTAATGCTGCTTCCAGCCGCATGATGTTTCCCATAACCTGCTAATTATCAGGTATTCTGCACCTTTCGCATAGGTAATTATTTCATTTAAACAAGTGAATGTACGTGGGAAGGGAGTAAAGCGTACGTGGAAAGACAAGGGAGAAAATCTACAAGACAAAGAGGAAAGCCTATTTACTTGTCTAATGTCCCTTTGTGCATTTCCCATCCCACGCTACCAAATCAAACACGAGGAATCAAACAGCATGCTGTGCCTCCCCATTACAATCAAAATAAGGTAAGTGTAGATTGCAGGGTACCGATGCAAAGGGAATGCCTGATTTCCATTCCTCGACCTAATTTTCGGCAGTCTAAATTGTCAGAAAACATACCAACCAAAATCAAAAGCAACAGAGTAACCAAACCATGGCACAGTTTTTCTGGAGGGTCATTCTTTCAGTCACCCTGACCCAGTTGCAAAAGTCACTTTCCAATAAACGTAGTATTTGGTGAGGGTTTCCTCCCCCCCACCCCGCCACCTTAATAAGCTGCACACCTTCATTTAGACTACCATCTCTTAATGTATGCCAGTGATCTCAGAAAATCCATAACATGCCATTATTAAACCAAGAAGGGTGAAGCCTCTTTGACACTTCTAAGTGCTCTGGGAAGATCCATCAGAAATGGAAGCAGAATGTCAAGAGCAAATGACTAAAACAACTGGCATACAGTATGTAGGACACAGAACGAAGTAAACAGCCACGGAATTGTCCCTTGGGTCAATTTATTATACATACATTCTTGCTAGATTTCTTTTCTGCCAGAGCTGTGAGATAAAGAAGAGAGCTGTTTTTATTTTCTGAAACTGGGGATAAAATTGGGTCTGCTTGTTTTTGCTGATAGCCCTTCTCCCATGCCCCTTGCTTTGTGATTTTGTATCTGTCATAAAATTTTGTTATCCCCATCTCCTCTCAAGATATACAACTGTCAGGCATGGGGAGGTAGGATCTGGAATGCCCCCACCTTAATTTTCGCCCCCCACAAATGTATTCAAAAACAGGGCTTAATTTGTGGTGGGACTTGCCAGGGGAGGCCTCAGCCCCAGCAATTACATTCAAGGGGGAGCCGAGCCCCAGGAAATGTTCGCAATGGGAGTGTGCATCGTGAAATGTGAAAGCCCAGGAAAACGCAGGGTTCGAAACATAAGCCAGGAAAAAACCTGGATGGTTTATTTGACTTTTATTACTGACATCCTGCCTCACACCCTGCTCTCTGCTGTGACAAGCGGGCATGAGGTGTGGCTTCTGGGACAGGCTTAGGCCCTGGCAATTCATTTTTATTTTATTTTTTTACAAATTAAGCACTAGACCACTGGGAAGGTAAACTAGCTAAGGATTGTAAAGCCCTTTGAATGGTGAAAGCGCTATACAAATGATACGTGATAACAATTAATAAAATTAAGCAGAAGTCTGGTTAATTAAGTTCTTTGGCCCTTTTTACACAAGACGCACCCACGCATGAACATCCAGAAATCTGGATGTTCATACGTGGGTGAGTCTCGTGTAAAAGCCGCAGCAGGTGGACGTGTGTGCTCCCGATGAACATGCATGCGCACCCACCTCCACCCATCACCCATGCACGGAACCACTGGAGATCAGTGTGTGCCCATCTACACCCTCCCCACACCCACCGCACATGCACCAGCGCGCACACCGACACACGCACCCCTCCTCCCCCACATGCAGCCCATGTAAAAAGGGCCTTACTCTACTTTTATACAAGCGCTAAAATTTCCTAGTGGCTGGATGAATGAGTGAAGCCACCACCATTGTGTTGGGGTCATGGCTTCAAGGGTCAAGCTGTTCCCGCCCCTCACCCCCACTTTGGTTTTTGTTACTCTGCTGTTGTCAGGAGCTGACCATATCGCCTAAAATATAGCACTGCAGGTCTCTCCTAGGTTAGTATGAGACTGAATTCACATTTCTTTGAACAATGCTGACACATCGACTGAACTCCCAGAGCCCACTTTTCTGAGGAGCTCGGTCCCCATGTGTCCTGTTAAATTCAGCTGGAATTGTGGGATTCTCAGCCAAGGAGGCCTTCACTGACTCTGTGACTCATTAAGAATACTTTCTGAATGGATGGAAGCATTGTAGCTCAAACAAAGAGAGAGGCAGGGAAGGAGGAAGATTGAGGAGTTTATGCCAAACTGTTCAACACCTGAGTATTGACTTTTTCCTGGTATACAGGAATGTGATATGGGAATGAATAGAAAAAGAGAACTGCTACAATCAATTCATGCTGCTAGTAAGCTTACAATGGAGCAAATTCCCGAGTCAGATCACACTGGTGTACTGTTGTGCTCTGCCAGCCTAAGTCTCCAAGGTGAATATTATTCCTTGGTATTTTGCCTCTTTTTATATTACAGTATCTAGATGACTTGTGTGTAAAGGAGCCAGCCGCTCCTATGTCTGAGATAACTTTATCTTTAAGCACATGCTATCAACTATTTCCCACTCAATAAGAGCTTCATACCCATATCCATTAGATGAAGGGAAGGTTTAATAAAATTCTGCCTGGATATGAAAGATGAAGAAAATCAAAGCTCGCTTAAAGCTTGAGACTGAAGGAAAAGCATAGGTCACAATTTAAATGTGGGGGGAGGCGGGTTGTGGTTTTTTTGCCAAAATCACAAACATGCTCATGCATTGACAATAATTCACAAGATAATGCTAACACTGCAGCCAGTGCCCATAACTTAGATCAATTTCAAGGGCTTTAGGGCCATGATTTAGATCAATTTCAAGGTCTTTAGGAAGATTTAGCGCTTCATTCTGCTGTATTAATAATATTGGTATCTGATCCATTGTTATTTAGGTGTCTTGACTTTCCCCCTAAAAAGCAAACTAGCAGCAGGACTGCATTGCGAGTAGGCACATACATAGTATATCAGAGGTCCTACCCTTATAGAGCTTTCTTCTTCAAAGGTTACGATAACTGGAAATGGCAGCTAATGAAAAGCCAGAATCAATGTTGCCATTGACTTAATCCATGTAAGAAGCTTAACTTCACAGGCAGTTTCTGAACTGCCAAAATAAAAAGCTCTCAGTCTTGCTGCTACAGTTGCCATGCCCCAAAGATAATGGGTGAAAACAGACATAACAGCAGCCTGCGTTGGCTCGTGAGTCACCTGCACATTTGCTCCATCGCCACCAGATATTGGCCCATGTATCCGGCATGGGTGGCCGGCTGCTATAGAACGCATCCTCCGGAGAAGTTCAGAGACACAACCCAGGCCAACGCCCGCCCACCCAGGCCAATCCGGGCTAATGGGTGCCCACATGTCTGTTTTATGCCCGAGCCTTGTCCTGAGGTGAGGTCAGTGGATCGGGCCCCCACGCTCACCCAGCCCCGCCAAACAGCTGATGGGAGGGGGAGGTTTGGAGCTCCTCCAGAAGAGGGATGTTCAACATGGGGCTGAGGAATAATGCACATTACATCCTGCCACCCCCCAGCCAGATCCTGCCTCCCTATGCACCATGCAGGAACACATAGCCTGTCTATGATCAGGGAAGGCCTCCCCAGGGCCTTGCCTGTCCTCCTCTTGTGACTCTCCCTACCCTACATGCCACCATAACTTGCCAGCAACAGCAAGCTAAACAAAAAAAACAACAACCACCACCATGCCTCCCTCCCTCCAAATCCTCACCCCAAACTGCCCGAGAAGCCAGCTCCAGACAAAGGTACTGGCGACTAGGCTGTACAGCAGCAACTCCCTGGATCCCATGAAGATCAGTCTCAGAGCCTCCAGACACAGTTCCTGCCTGACCGGGCTACAACAATGCGCTGAAGACGCCACTCCGAAGCTCACAGGCCCTGTTCAGAACTTTGCTGCTGCTCTAATGAGATTGCCCCCACCCAGGAGGGCGGAGTCAGATAAAGCCTGGTGCGCTCCCAGTGGTCACATGGGCAAAAGTTCAGAAAAGGAGGTATGTGGCCAAAAGCAACTGATTTAAATTTCTACGCTTACGTCAAGCCTACCCTATCCCTCCCTGCACCCTACCAAGGCCTGGATGAGGGAGACGGGGACAGAGGAGGCCCTCTTCTCCTGCAAATCACCCCCTTTTAATGGAGGAGGATCCCATGTCCGCTCAAATGCTTTTCCTGGGAGGTTATCAGGAGGTCACTGCTCTTTTTGCCTCCCCCCACTGAAAGAGGGACAGTAAGGTTCAGCACCCACATGGCTCAATCTGTTGTGTGCACAAGTGACATGCACAACATACATGTGCTGCTCATGAACTGCACAGGGCTTGCACACACAGCAACACTTGAACGTTCCCACCTTGTATATAGTGTATGCGTTAGGCATGGATTGGGTCCAAAGAGCAGCTGTCCCTCCAAAAGAGGGACTGTTGAAGGTATGTTATTAATGTATTGTGCAAAGCTTACGTTTTGTACAAGTTTTGTTCCGATGTAACAATTTCAAAATGCTTGGTGCATAGTGTTTTACCCTTTATTACTCCTTACCTGGAGTGTTCAAATGTGACACTTTTAATTCTGAAAGAAGTAAAAAAAAACAGAGCAGTAAGCGTTCATCAAATTTGTAGAACTTTGAGGGTGGAGGGTAGAGGTGTGCACCAGGGGCCCATGTCATTTTTGTTTTTGTTTTTCGTTTTCGTTATTTAAATCTGTTTTCATAAATATTTTAATTTTCGTTTTCATAAATATCAAATTGTCGTTTCTGCTTTCGTTTTCCATTGGTTTCAATGGAACACACATTTTTGGCTGCACATTTTTTGTTTTTCATTATATTTGGCTACAACTTGTAGAGACTATACCTCCAATGGAAGGCATTATGTATACCAAATTCCTAATTGATTGGATAAAGGAATCCAATTTTATAAGCAGCTGAATTATATTATTTTGCAAAAATCTTCATATACATTCTTAAGCTGTAACTTTTTTGCCTCACATTTAATGTAGATGAAACTTGGCATGTTTACACCCCTTCCCATATTTACTATCTATGTCAACGTTTAGAAATATTGGATAAAGGGTCCTGGTGGTATAAACAATTAACTTATAAATGTATATCTGGCTAACATCTTTGTAGTCCAACCAGTGTACATGAAGTTCGGCTGGACTATATCTCACACTTTTACTATCATCTCTGCCAGATATCAGAAAGATGTGATAAAGGGTCCCGATTTTATATGCTTGCACAGCATATGCAGAGAAGGAGTCTATACCAGGGATTCTCTTACTGTGGTATAAGATTGGTTTGTGATGCCAATTGGCCAGCAGAAATGTCAACCAAATATCCACATTCTGTGCTGTGATCATCCCGACATCTCTCCCCACTTGTTACTGGGAAGTTGGAAGCATCTATTTAAAAGAAACAATAGAGATTCTCTTATGTCCTCTGTCACAGTGCTGCAGGATGTGATTGTGATGATAATTGGCCAGGCTGGATGTGTAAACTAGGTCTCCTAATTTCTGGGATGCTATCCCCTAAGTCCCAGTTATGTCCCTTCCATGCCTGCCTGAGGGTCTCTCCCTATGTCTGCCTCAAAGCCACTACCGATTGTTCCTGTAAAGCTGGAAGCATGCAGTAATTGGCCAGTTAATGTATCTGTCAGTCTTTTGGGTTGCTCCACATCCTCCCTCCTAGAGCCTCCCTCCCCCTGCCATGCCAGGTGCCTGCCTCTGACTGGCACTGCATGTTCTGTTATTTATCTGAATAATGGCCTTCAAGGGGATAACTTCAATTGCTTATAAAATTGGATCCCTTTATCAAATTGTTCTGTAGTTTGGCAGAGATGACAGGGAAGGTATGTGATACATTCCTGCCAAATGTCCCATAAACAGGATGGAATATAAAAATGTTACAGCTGGAAATGTATTTTCAAGTGAATGTCTTATACCATCGGGACCCTTTATCCAGTCTTCCTGCAAATTGGCAGGATTGTTAAGCGTATGGAGGGACATAATATTCACAGGTTACATGCAAATTGGATGGAAGATAAAGAAGTTGTATCCATGAATGTGTATGGAGCTTTTCTTAAAACCACAACTTTCAATTACTTCTAAAATCGGTTCCCTTTATCTAACCTTTTCAATGATTTGTACACATAGTGCCCTTTGTTAGGGGTACAACCTCCCCAAGTTTCATCAGAAGTGAATACGATACAAAAAGGTTATAGTCAGAAATACTTTTTTCAATTTTTTCCCCTTTATTTCAAAAACAAAACTATTTTCATTATTATTATTTGACGTTTTTGTTATTGCAATAACAATAACGAATATGACAATTTCCATTATCATTATTGTAATAACAAAAATGACATGCACACTCCTGGTGGAGGGATGTTATCACAAATAAGTATTCATACATGGCTATACCATGTGATAAGTCTGTACATGCAATCCATACCATCTATTACCTGATGTCTCCCTACAGTGTACTGCTGTAGAACATAGTACTAATTCTTACTATCATAGATGTCACAGCCTACTTCATAGTAACTATGGAGATATTAAGTGGTATTTCCAGAGAGAGGTACAATGTAGTATATCTCTACCCCTCATGTCATGTACAAGCAAGGTCTAAGAATTTGAACTTTACTATGGATGTTTAGTTTCAAGGGAGTTTTTCCAATTTTCCTCACTGGAGCAATGATCTCATACTCTAATGTTAATGAATGTTAATAATCTACTAATGATCTCATACTCTCCTCCTATTTAAGATTAGATAGATAGATCTGGTCAAAAGATTTTTTTTTTTAATGAAAACCCAAATAACTTTTATGTTTCTCAACCAATTTTCACAAATTTTGAACACAAGGTGTTTGCAATGCACCACAGCAATGATTTGTAAACCCTTTTAACATCTTTATCTCAAATACTCTCACTTTTATAAGCAGTAGAATTTTCATGATTTTAATACTATACAGGCACTCTTGTGCCTGTCTAATGTGTGTTTTCATAAAAATAAATATTCTGACAAGAAGATGAAAATGTCAAATCTTCTTTGAAACAGTCTTTGCTTCTAGAATCCATCTTTTTCCTCCACACAGATTTACCAGCAATTATGTGCTGCCGGTTTTTCCTGACAGGTATAATATCTGTTTTCCTTGCCCATAATTTAGCTCTGCCTCACCAGGAAGCATATACGTTTGTCAAAACAGGAATCATTCCCATGTGTTTGTCTTACTTAGCATCAATACAGTTTATCATGCCAGTGACTCAATCCCAGATGCTTGTCTGTCAGGAATTCATTCTCTTAACCCCGCCCCCCCCCCCATAACACCACACATTGGCTCAAAGAAGTTATACAGCTCCTGTGTATTGCCAAAAAATATAGGGCTTTATGTTTCTCTTACTTACATGGTATAAATGAAGAAGAGCTCCTTGAAAAGAATGGAATTCTGATATCAAAGTGTCATAAATCCTATAAGACTCACAAATTGCATATTCTTCATATACTTTTTCACAAGAGAGCAGTGGAATTGTGTCCTACCAGGAGTCAATGATATATGTGGAGTGTTCTGCCAACTCAACCCCATCCCTTTCACCTATTAACAGTCATGTAGTCCAGACTTGCCAAAAGCTAATTTCTTATGTTTGCCAAGACCATGAATTACATTAGACTGGGCCTGCCAGAAATCATATAGCCTTGGTTTTCCAGGCATTCACTCAGCATGTTTCTCCTGCCAGAATAATGCATGGTATACTTACAGCCCTTCAGAAAAACAAAATCGATGTAAACATACAAAAATATTTTTAAAATCTTACCTCCTGGGAAGAGGCACACAGGAAGCGGCACTTGAATTTATGAGGAGCGGAGTATACTTTGCCAGCAGAGTTTTTGTCTGTCCTTAGCGTCTCACAAAACTGGAATGTTTTTCTGCATTCCTACAGCAATATTTGCAGACTTTTTTTGTGATCTGATTTGCTAAATCTAGGACTGTAAAATAATGAGTCTCCAATGAAACTTGCTTCAGAGCTACAATTTATCTTGCATCAAAAACTCCACGACACACACAGTATTTGATCGTCTGCAACACTCATACAGAATTTTAACTTAAATAACAGTCTACTGGCAGACTAATTCTGTATTCAGTGTTGATTTCTGAGCTTCCTACAAGCAACGCTGGTGGAAAACAACCAATAAAACCAATCCTCCTTGAAGAAGAGGATTTCGAAAAGTTTTTGAAAGGAGAAGAAAAGTAGGATTAGGAAGGCTGTTCTGGGCATAAGTTGCAGCATTAAGATTCAGATGCACATTTTTATTATTATTTTTTTAAAACAAGATGGTTTCAATCAAGAAAATACTATAGAATCTATGTTCTGTAGCACTGCAGAGTATTGCAAATTGTCAGTAATGTGCTGAATATGTATTAGAAGTAGATAGCATTTGTTGCAAATATTAACAATTCTATCTACATTAACAAAAAAGTACGTATACATAAATACTTTTGAGGACGGAAAAAAGGCAGCTGTGGTATTTGATTGGTTCTTATGAAGGAGTCTTGACAGGTCTTTATCTGAAGTTAACGACAGGTCTTTATCTGAAGTTGTACCCAGACCTTGTGTCTAAATCATAGAGTTGGAAGAGACCTCACCGGTCAGATGCAGGAAATCCACAAACTACAACATCCCCAAACAATGGCTGTCCAGCCTCTGCTTTAAAATCTTCAATGATGGAGAGCCTGCAAACTCCCAAGGCAAATTATCCCATCAATGAATAGCAGTTAGGAAGCTTTTCCCGATATTCAACCAAAATCTACACTTTTATAATTAGAGTCCATTATGACTAGTTTTGCCCTCTGTGACAATGAAGAATAGTTCTGTATTATCTTAGTTGTCCTTCCCTAAACTCGCTACAAATTCTTAATGTCCTTCTTAAAATGAGGCATATAAAACTAGACACAGTGTTTTACCAGTCCGGAACAGAGGGGGATTGTTACTTCCTGCAACATGGAAACAATATTGCTAAAGCAGACTAAAACTGAATTAGCCTTTTCTTCTGCCACATTACACCACTGAGATATTCAGTTTGAAATCATCCCCAATCCACAGATCTTTTATATTCATTAATTTTGTTTATTCAAATTGATATGCCACCCATCCCAGAGAGGCTCAGAGCAGCTCACATTTAATAAAACAACAATAATAAAATTCAAACAATAAAAACTTCCACCCTTCCCTCAAAACTCCCACCCACACCCACACGCCTACTGAGAAAACCCAACCAATCCCTATCCCTGCCCACTAAATGCTTTTAAAAATAAAAATGTTTTACACTGCCTCCGGAAGATGATTAGGCTTGGGTTCAAGTGAACCTCCTGGGGAAGGGAGTTTCACAAAACTGGGGCGGCAACCAAGAGCCCCCTCCTGCGAACCCCCATCCCGTGGACAAGGGTAACAGATGAAAACTGCAAGACAGGACACTCCTGGCAGAACATAGGGGCTATAATGGAACATGGTAGAACAGACAGTCTTTGAGCTATATGGAACCCAGACAGTTTAGGGCTCTAAAGGTCAAAACCAGCACCCTGAATTGTGCCCAGAAAGCTATAGGCAGCCAGTGCAGACTACAGAGCACCGGTGTAATGTGCTCTGTCCCTGAAAGGAGCTGAGCCACCACATTCTGCACCAGCTGCAGACTCTGAACAGTCATCAAGGGCAGCCCCACGTAGAGTATGTTGCAATAATCTAGCCTCAAGGTACTGAAAGCATGGATGGCAACATCCAGATCCAAGACAAAAAGAAAATGCTGCAGCTTTCTAACCAGATGGAGGTGGTGAAATGCGTTCCTGGCCACCGCTGCCACCTGGTATTCCAGACGTAGTGAGGGATCCAAAAGCACTCCAAGTCTGCAAACCTGATCAACCAGAGGGAGTCAGATCATATCAATAACAGGTGTCCCAATTCCGACCAAGTCACAAGTCTAGCCATTGCCAACCATCATCACTTGTCTTGTCAGGATTCAGCTCCAGTTGGCTCACTCTCATCCAGTTCCCGATAGCAGCCTGACACTGAGTAAGCACTGAGTCTACGGGACCTGGGTTGGATGAAAAGGAGAGGTAGAGCTGAGTGTCATCAGCATATTGATGACATCTCACTCCAAACCTCCAAATGACTTCGCCCAGGAACTCAGGAACACACTGAACAAAAGTGGAGATGCAACAGAACTCTGTGGGACACCACAGGGGAGGTCCCGAGAGGACGATGAATAGTTGCCCATCACCATCCCCTGGGACTTCCCTAACAAAAAAGAGCAGGACCACACAAGAGTGGTCCCGCACACCCCTACCAGGTCCCCACAGTCATGTTAAGAACACTGCATAATCTATCGTATCAGAGGCCATTGAAAGATCTAACAAGATCAAAAAGGTAGAATTCACCTTGTCTATTTCAAGGCGCAGATTGTCAACCAAACCCACAAGCACTGTGCCATACCCAGGATAAAAACCTGAATGAAATGGGTCCAAGAATCCAGTATCGTCAAGATGAGTCTGGAGCTGTCAGGCAACCACTCGTTCAACAACCTTCCCTAAAAAAGAAAGGTTAGAGACAGGCCGATAGCTGGACAGGGAGTCAGCGTCCAAAGATGGTTTCTTAAGCAGGGGCTGGACCACTGCTGTTTTAAGGACGTTCAACACCTTCCGCTGTTATAGGGAGACATCGACAACTCCAGTCAACAATGACCGTAATGTCTCCCAGCTGGCTTTCACCAGTCAGGGCAGGCAAGGATCTAATTAACAACTGGTTTCCCTCATTACCCAAGCACCTCCCTCGCATCAGTGGGTGACAGCAACTGAAACCGATCAAAACAAACAGGACAACACTGAGCTTCCACAACCCTAGACTCTTACTCTGCAGTTGAAAAGGCAGTGCCCATGTCGTGGTGAATACAAGTGATTCTGTCCACAAAGTAATTAATTAAAATGTAACAGTGGGCATTAGGTGACACTGTGCCCTGGTGGAGACAGGCTAGGTTGACCAGGCTCCTCTCGGAACAGCTCCGCTGGATGAGACTTTGCAGACGCTCCAATACACATGTGACTGACAAGCCAGCTATCCTCCCTCCCCAACCTGATTCCTGTGCACTTGTTTTTTCCTTTCCTAAATGCAGAAATTTACATTTATTATTATTATCAGCATTTATATACCGCCAGTGACGTACCTGGCGCTTACAAAGAATAAGATAGACATGGACCTTCCTCGAGAGCTTACGATCTAAGGACAGGGGGAGGGGAGACAGGGAAGGGGAAAACAGATGGAGAGACAAGGGATGCGAAATTCACGAGGATGCAAGAGCTCAGGTACAAGTTCTTAGCTTCATTACAGTAAATTGCAGTTAACACGTGGGGGATAATCCTGGGTGGGGATGCTTAGCAGAAGTTCGGTAGGGCGGAGCGGAAGAGGTGGGTTTTGAGGAGGGACTTGGAAGGCATAGAGGGTGGGGGCAAGGCAGACGTGGGCAGGGAGGGAGTTCCAGGCATGCGGGGCAGTGAGGGAGAAGGGACGAAGGCGGTTGGGGGAGCAGGGGAGGCGTGGGAGGGTGAGGAAGGGGATGGAGGAGGAGCAGAGTGCTCGAGCAGGGGTTCAGAGGGAGATCAGGGCAGAGAGGTAGGGGGGAGCGAGGTTGTGAAGGGCTTTGTAGGTGAAGACGAGGAGCTTGTGCAGAATATGCTCAGGAAGAGGGAGCCAGTGGAGAGAGGAGAGGAGAGGCTGCACATGGTCAAAGCGACGGGC
>QEPC01011901.1:3700467-3716378 GCA_003113815.1 Sphenodon punctatus | reverse complement strand
GATTGGGTGTAGATAGAGAAGAGGAGCGGGCCAAGGACGGAGTCTTGGGGAACCCGACCGAGAGGGGTAGGGAGGAGTAGGGGGAGGAGTTAGGAAGAGATACACTGAAGGAGCGGTCAGAAAGGTAGGAGGAAAACCAGTCAAGGACAGAGTCCCCCAATCCAAGGGAGTGGAGCGATTCAAACTGGAGCGAGTGGTCACCAGTGTCAAAGGCAGCAGAGAGATCAAGGAGGATCAGAATAGAGTAAAGGCAGTTGGATTTAGCCACAAAAAGATCGTTGGTGATCTTAGCAAGAGCTGTTTCAGTGGAGTGAAGGGGGCGGAAGCCAGATTGGAGTGGGTCAAGGGAGGGGTTGGCGGAGAGGAGGTCGAGGCAATGGGAGTAGACAACCCATTCAAGGAGCTTGGAAGCAAAAGGGAAGAGTGAGACAGGACGGTAATTAGAGGATTCAGAGGGATGCAGCATGGACTTTTTGAGGATGGGGGAGACAGTAGCGTGTTTAAAGGCAGAGGGGACGGAACCGGTAGAGAGGGAGAGGTTGATGATGTGCAGGAGGGGAGGGGCGATGGTGGCGGCAATGGAGGTCAGGAGGCGGGAAGGAATGGGGTCGAGGGGGCAAGTGGAAGGGTTGGAGCAGGAGAGCAGGGAGGAGATTTCCTCAAGGGAGGCACGAGGGAAGGAGGACAGGAGAGAGGTGGGGGATTTGAGGAGGAAGAGGGGGGGAGTAGCAAGGGGAGAGGACTTGGAAGCAATATCCAGGTGGATCTTGTCAATCTTAGAGGTGAAAAAGAGAGCAAGATCCGGAGCGGAGAGAGAAGAGGGAGGAGGAGGACAGGGGAGTTTGAGAAGGGAGTCAAAGGTGGAAATCTCTGCTGAATTTCATTTTGTCCATTTCAGTCCCACTTTCCAACATTTCATAATGTTTTTTAATTCTAAATCTACCTTGCAAGTTATTAGCTACTTGTCCCAGTTGTATGTCATCTGAAAACGTGATAAGCATTACCCTCCCATTCCTTTATCCAAGAGCAGCCACACAAGCTGGAAAAGCCCGATCCTCCATGCAGTCCATGGCGAATAATCATAGCCACCACACTTTAAGGTCAGCAGGGAGAGCAGGGTGGACTGTCTGCCCCCACACCTGCAGGGAAGCCGGGGGTGAGTGTGCTGTTGGAGGTCTTGCCATGCCCTGGGAAGTGCTGAAGCACCGGCCACACACGTGGGTGTCCAGCTCTACTCCACCGACCCTCCCTCAACACGCTCACTACCACACATCTGGCTGTGACATGGCCACTCACGAATTGAGACAGCGCCTGCTGCTCAAAGCACTGCAGGACAGACGGTGTCTGGATCCATGAGTGCCGGCAGCCTTACTCCACTTTGGAAAGACCTTTTTCCAAGGATGCAGGGCGTATCAGTCAGTTGCCTGCCCTGCGCACAGTGGTGTGAATATCTGGCAGCCACCAGGCACACAATGCACTGCACCGCATGGCAATGGTGACTGATGTGGGGTAAGGCTGCCCAAACCACAATAGGCGTGTCATGTGGCTGTACTGCAAGTCATTAATAAAGTTGGCTAGAATATGTCTCTCTAGGTGTTGGACACAGATGACCCTTTTCAGGAAAGATGTATCAACCTTTATCTTTGCAAAGCTAGATAAAGCTGATAAACAACCATGGCTCCTCTTATGGCTAGAGTTACCATCCTTATGGTTTGATCCAAAGTTGATTAAATGTTTTATCAGGTAACCCAGGGAAACGGGCGCTCCACTCAGAACCAGGAAATGATGGGTCAAAACCTGGAGTCTCTGGTTTGATCTAGAGTCTACAGGTTTTGGCCCATCATCTCTAGGTTTTGGGTGAAGTTCCCATTTCCCTAGATTAACTCATAAAACTTTTCAAAAGAGGGGCAGGATCACATAGGGAAGAGGCAAGACAAAGAATCTCTCATATGCTTTCTGGTGTGGCTTCCACCCCCTGAAAAGCACTGTAATACAATGCTGCTCTGAAGGTGGTGCGACCACAAGAGGACAGGGTAGGAGAAAGACTTTGCTCCATCCTTTCTGGTGTGGCCCTGCAGTTCAGCAATTCAGGAAAGGTGGCAACCCTTTATCATGCCGGTGTCTGATCGGTGGGAAGCAGCACTGTCTTGCTCACCCACCTACTGTGCAAGTTCCAACCCTAGCCTAGGGGTGGGAATATCGGTATTGGATAAATCCAAAACACCCGATAATCAGGTGTATCGGATTAATCTAATCATCCGATATTTAAAGGTATCAGCATACCAGATTTTTAACACTGGCCTGTTTATCTTTTTTTTTTCATTGCGGCCATTGAAGTCAATGGTGCAACGTAAAAAAAACGGTAAAGTGGCCAATGTTAAAAATCTGGTATGTCGATACCGGTAAATCCGATACCAGGGAGATCTGATACCGGTAAATCTGGTAGGCGGTATTCTCCCCGGTGTCCCATCCCTACTAGCCACCTACCTGCAGTGCAAGTTCCAATCCTAGTGAGGGAGAATCTGAATGGGGTTGGTGCAAGCAGGTGGAAGAAACTGTTTTCTCCAGTCCTTATCAAACTGAGCAGAAGGGGCCGGGTCAAGTGTAACCCTTCCTGCCCATCTACAGCATTATCCCACTTGCTACATGGGGAGAGCTTCCCACTGTGGGTAAGGAGTCCAACCATCTCATGCACAAGCAGCAGTAGTGTCTTCCCCACCTTGAGCATAAGCATGGTCGGGAAAGGCTGGAAATGTGCTGCTGTGGGTGGAGAAGGCACTACTAAACAGCAAATGGGTGGATGCAGCAGCACCAATCCCAAAAGGGCTGAATTTGTTTTTCTTTGCGGGGGGGGAGGGGGGGTAAGCTTTCTCCCTAAGAATACCCCATCTCTGCAAATATTTACATATACAATAAGCTGAGCATGCGTGCAGCTACGCACAGGATCTGCAGGGCTTGGGATCGGCCCCACCGACTTACAGATTCACGTAAGTCCTGGATTAGGGTCACAGTCAATTTAGAAAGCATAGTCCTCTTATGTGAAAGAACACACGTCAATAAAGATCCCTCATGAAAAGAGAAAAGGGCCATCTCTAACAATGAACCCTTGACACTAGCAGTCACAACAAAATGGTCCGACTGCTAGCAAGTGCTGAGATCTAGCAATAAAGTGATGCATTTCAGTTAGCATGAGTCAAGCTGTAGTTGTGAAGTGGTTTATTTAGGACACATCACATACAATAATCTGACTGTACCAGTCTGAAACACACACACAATTTACTCTCCGAAAACTATGGGTGATTTCAGAAGTGACGCATTCCAATTCACCACAGTGAATCCCACTCTGGTGTGAACGGATTCACCGCGGGGTGTGGTGACATGTGCAGCCCCAACAGAAGTGACAGGATCGTGACCACCGCCCGGGGGCAATCAGAGAGAACATGGGCCAGGGGAACACAACAGACATGCCGTGGAGATGTGGACCGCGGTTCGAAGCCCCAGAATGCACCGCGGCTGGGGTCAATTCCTTCCACCGCGGCTGCGGGTTTCCGTTCAGAATTTACTTTTCATTCACCCCTGCCGTGGTGACCATTCACCACACTTCTGGACCTCCTCCCGCCCTGACCTCATGAAGCGTGGTTAGCTTCACCCCGGGCTGCGTTTGACTGTGGTGAACATCTGGATGTGAGCAAACAGACATGCACAGCGCTTTCACCACCCCCCGCGTTTGACTCAGGTTGACTGTGGTGGACATTCACCACGTCACTTCTGAAATCACCCTATGGCAGTACTAATGCTGATGAATTTTCCTACTTTCAAAGATGTTTCTAATGTAAGTGTTCCTCATATAGCTTTAACTATATTAGAGCAAAAAGAGTCATTGAATTATGTTCCTGTTTAAGCTGTTTTTTTATATATATATTCTGCTTTTATTGCACCCCCTCACTAGAACTCACACGTTTGATTGCTCTCTCACCTTTGATCATTATTTCTTTATTCACGACTGTTGTGATGTGGCGGTTTCCTTATCTGCTCCCACATACCATTGTTTTAAACTTCCGTTGCCTGTTTAAATATTGTTGATTGTTTTAAAATTGTTTTTATAGTGTTTTTATGTATTATTATATATTATTATGAATTGTTGGAAGCCGCCCCGAGCCGGTTACAGGAGGGTGCGGGGTATAAATTACAAAAATAAATAAATAACTAAATACCATTGATGGGAGTTCATATATCTGCCTATTCCTTTTTACTTTTCTGGTTAGACACCCTGTAATTTACCACTTTTACAGCAATATACTATGTTTGAGGAATGTGTAGTGATTAGAGCCGGAGGCAACACCAAGACCAAGCGTGTTTTTAAATGAGCAAAGCTTGACGGGGGGTCCTACCACGCACGTGGAGTAAGTGGGGAAGGATTCTAATGGGCAGTCCCTGGTGGGGGAGTCCACTATGCCTCCATGCACTCCCACCACCACAGACTGTCCCCCACAAACAGCTGATACAAGCAGCCATTTCCACTCACCCCCCAGCAACAACCCCCCTCAAGCCTCCCCCTCAAACTGCTCACTTTCTGCCATTAGACACAGCCATGGAGCCACAGCAGACAATAACACCTTCCTGCCCACGACTCAGGGAGTCGTGCAGCTGACGGCAGCCCCAGGAAACAACGGAAGTGCATATGAGGCAGGACACATAGGAAGCTTCTGTCCTCCATGGCATTGGCTCTTCTCCTGTGCCTCGTGAGGGGAAGTTGTTGTGTTTTGAGCCAATGCGGTGTTGTATTTTGTGAGCGTGTCCTTGAAGAGCTCCCGGCAGGGCTGTGGGCAGCACCAGGGAGGTGGTTGGCCATGGACAGTCTGCTGGTGTGAGTGGCCGCCCCATTTAATATGCGCTGGGAATGCGTGGGCACCTGTCCCCATGCACTTTTTTGGCTTCCCCGGCATACGGCACTCCAGATTTTTCAGCAGTGCCCTGTGAGTGGCCATGAGAGGGTGCTGCATGAGCCACAGGGGCACATCTCTCTCCACACCACCTTCAAACAGGCATTTGGGTGAGTGGTTAATGGGTGGCCATGTGTGGTAGCATCTCATTTAAAAACACCCCAAGTTCTATTCAGGGGTGTAGTTAGTTTGGAATGGGGCCTGGTGCAGAAGATGGAATGGGAGCCCCCAATCCCTCTGGGATGCAGATGCACCAGGGAGCTTGGGCTGCCCAGACTCACTCTAGGTGGTGGTGCTGCTGTACTAGTTGTCCCTAATATAGCTACACATTTGGTTCCCCTGCTGGCCTGACTCTGCCACTATCTCCTCAGTGGGTAGAGTTCCGAAGGCACATAGCTACCTAACTCCTGTTGACTTTCAATGACAATTAGTTGTGTAAGTGCCATTTGTTTCCGTATTTATAAAAGGCATGTAACAATACTAATCCACTTCTCTAAAACCTTCTGAGTTCTTCCTGAGGTAAAGGGTATTTGTCAACATTTCCAACAGGTTAAACCAGTGGCATACATAATCTCCTTTGGATGGAAATATGGGGAGGAGGAGGGAGAGAGAATCCTGTTTCACATACAAAGGCTAATGCAGTTTAGGAAGACTAGATTCAAAGACCAGGGTTGCCACAAAAAAACCCTGCTGTTTTCCCATGGGTCAAACTGTTTACACAAAATGGCCTTGACTATTTGGCTTGGCTTTGAATGAAGCTCAAGACAATGGATGCCTCCAGGAACACTCAGTCTTGCAAGAATTTTTAATTTTTTTTGTTAAATTGCACTCCACAAACAAGAAATCACATCTAAAGCTAATCTGGATACTTGCCTGAAAATTGCTTCCTCAGTCAACTTTTTCTTGAAATAAACTCTCTGCCCAGCCACTTACACAATACAAATCTATATGATGGGCTGGCAGGTCAAAGCTATGGGCTGAAATTGTGGAAGAGCAAATCAGTATGATTTACACCAGTTGAAAGACATGGTAATGAATTCCTGGCAGAGTAAACCCATATACGATGTAATTCTTGGCAGTACAATTCTATACAATTACTGACAAAGACAATTAGACCACATTATGTGTCAGCTGACAGCACAAAGAAGACCCAGAGACAAATTGTGGTTGGACAGGCCGCAGCTTTATTGATTCCACACAATAATATTTCAACCCAGGCTAACACGATCAATTGTAGGACAACAAGTAAATTGATCCAAGTCACCACGACAGGATACCAGGAAACCCATCTTAATCTGTATATGGAGGGCTGAGTACCCATAGCACTCCACCTCACCCACTCATAGAGAAGCTACCAAGAGTTCCCTGTCCAACAGCTATCATGGTACTTCAGCTTTGGTTAGGGACAAAATAAAAATTCTGTGCCATTTGTTGGCTATGTGGCCTATGTAACCTGTACTGAGCATGCACCAAAGTAGTAGTATTAATACAGTGAATGTGAAGTACAGGGCACTGTCATTTTGTGTATGTGCATTACTAAAACTATTTTTTGGTGCCTGCACAAGATGGCAGCTCCCTACATTTGGAACTTCACATGGAGATCCGCTCCGGTTTAAAATCTGCAGCGGAACTCCAAGCAACTCTGCAAAAGCGAAAGGGTTTATACAGCCATAGCCTTGATGCTTACCCTCTGACATGAAAGGGGGCGGCTGGCTAAAGCCTCAGGAATTCAGCCTCAGGAATTTAGCAAAGTGCTCTGGGATCCAGCAAATAGGTGTCCATCTATTAGTAAATGTCCTCAGATACCTGCTACCTCACAGACTGCGGTGGAGCTTTGTGGAATTCCACAAAAACTACATCAACCAACTGGATGTGTGAAACCACACTTTTATCTCACAATTAACGTGTTTGTGTCATCCCATGTAAACTTCTTGCACTGGAAAGAAATTCCTTGCAGGATTAAAAGAAAAAAGTACAAAACAATTTAGCTAATCCAATGGATTCGGATGCTGCATAGTGAGCAGAAAAATCCCCCTTGTCAACGGACAATCTAGAATATACAAGTTTAGTAAGACAAACAGATTCAGTTCCATTCAAACAATTTAATACACTAGCTTATACTACGGCTGAAACTCGTTCTTAGTAATCTCGCAAGTTTTGTTGAGAACAGGGTTCCTGACAAGATTTTCAAGATCAAGAACGAGTCGCAAACCAGCTGATTCTCGACCTGTTCTTGCAAAGTTCTTGAAAAAAATGCTCTGCGCATGTGAAAAATGGCCACTCATTCTGCGCATGCATGGCCCTTTTCAAAGATTGCATGGGCTGCATTGGTGCCATTTTGGAAAAGGGAAGCAGTTCTGACCATGTGCAGACAGTTGCCCTTTTCCAAAATGGTGCCAACATGTTCAGCACCATCTTGGAAAAGGGATTTGTATGTGCAGAACAGCCACAGCAGCCATTTTGCACACGCACAGAGTATTCATTTTTTTTTAAAAATGAATCTTGTGAAAGCTCAAATTAGTGAGAATGTCTCAAGTTCTCGCTTAGGGCTCTCGATTCTCACAAGAATAAAATCCATTCTTATTTTAGTGCTACTACGGAAGTGGCAAATGGTAGCTCTCAGGCACCTGGACTGCAACTCTTGCCAGAAGTGGCTGCCTGGGGGCATGCGCATGCGGCTTTCCAGGAACAAGAGAAGTCGAGCTGCTGGAGGCTCCGGGGTGGTCATGGCTGCAGGGACAGTACACCTAGTGCCAGCATCACCACTACCCAAACTCATAAGACCTCTTGGGAGTCAGAGAAATGGGCTAGAACTTTTGGAACATACCATCCATTTGCCCTCGGGGGCGGTGGAGGGGTGGAGGTGTTGATTATTGAGCTACTATGAAGACTATTATTGAGATCTTGTAGGACACTGTCTTATCAGGAACAATGGAACCTTGTACATAATTTATTTATTCATTTTAAAAATGTTGCTACCCCGCCCCTCCTGCCTCACACTGTGTTATAGCTGAATTTGTGCGATAGCTATACGTATTACAACAAGGTTACAATGTACCTTCAACTCTTCTCTTCCTATGAAGTCTATGAAGTCGATTGTAAAGTTCTGTACATGCACGTGTGATTTGTGTATGCAACATATTCCCCATACAAGGGATGTGCACAGTGCTCAGGGATTAGCATTGGCCTCCTTTCTTGTATCCTGTTTTAGCTGGTAGCCTTTATGCTGCTTCTTCCAGTGGATTTTCCAAAATTTAACTCGAACGTTGGGTGAAAACAAACAAGACATTAGCCCACAATAGCCCACGAGTCACCTGACCATCATTTAGGTGGCTGCCAGATGTTTGTTTGCCCATTTCCATCTCGGGTCGAGTGTCTGGCTCCTACAAGATGCATCAGCTAGAGAAGGCTAGTGACGCTGCACAGATTACTGTTGCCTAGGGCTGTACCGAATAGTACTTCCGGGTACTCAGGCAGATTTCCGAAGTTCCAGGTAATCAGTATGGATTACTGCTGAAACTCAATTCCCGGTTTCTTGACGAGAATCACACTTCCCGTCTCGTTCTTGCAAACGAGAACCAGCTGGATTCTCACCGAGAAAAACGAGAATATTGAAAAACAGAATACTCAATGCTGATGGGAGAAAGGAAGGAAGGAGGGAGGAGGAAGCCACACGGTTCCCTGCCCAGCTTTCTTACTTTGTTGGAGGCTGGTAGCCGTCTCAGTGGGGAAAGCTTTCTTATGGCAGATTGTCAGGAATGGGAGGGGGGAGAGAAGGAGGGAGAAAGCAGACCCAGCTGATATCTTGGCATTCTATTGGCTAACAGGAATCGGCAGCCAATAGAATACTGAAAAGCTGTACTGAGCCCGCCTCTTGCCTTCAGCTCTCCCCACTCCCACCTGGACGTCCTTTCCAGATGCGAAGGGGAGAGCAGGATGGAGGAGGTAGATCATGAGCATTCTATTGGCTAGCAAGACTCTGAGCACCCAATAGAATGCAGAAAAGCTCTGCTAAACCCGCCTCTTCCCTTCAGCTCCCCCCTCCCATCTGTTTCAAGACGCAGCTAAGGTAATCATGTGAGTAAACAGGTACAAATCAATTACAGTAGTCCTCCCTGTTTCCAGATGGGATAGGGAATCTCACAAGAATTTGAATCCAGGTCGAGATGTCTGCAAGATCTCAATACTGATTCTAGATTCTTGCAAGATTTTTGTGAGAATAAACGCTATTCTCGTTTCAGCCTTCGTCCAGGTCCTCGGTGGTGCTTCGGAACTTTTTCAAAGGACCTGGAGTTCACAAATCAGAATTTCGGACCTTGGAAATACTTGGAACTTCGGAACTCGGAATCGTGGAAACTCGGAACTACTCGGCGCCTCAGCACATAGTGCAGCAGCTACAGCCGTTTAATTGCTTAGCCAATTAGGGTGCACAATAGCACATCCAACCCTTCCTTCCTCCCCCTTAATTACCTAGCCAATCAGGGTGCACAGCAACACATGCAGTCTTTCCTCCCTACCCCCCATACACTATATAAGGGGCTGCAATTCAGCAGTCTCTTTGTGGCGTGGGAAGGAGAGGGAGAAGTCGAGCCAGGCAGAAAGATTCCTCCGGCCTCATGGTGCCAAGCAGCAGGCAGAGCAGTAGCAGTTACAGTTACACTTTCGTACCAAGGCTATAGCATGAGACAGTGTAGAGCTAACTGTAAAGAAGACAACACACAAAACAGTGCAACTGCGTGGAGAAATCCCACCAAAAGTCTGCCAGCCCAGCAGACAAAATTATAACACCCACAAGAAAGAAACCAGACATTCACATCACCACCATCCACAGGGGCACCCTCTTATTTTTTTAAAAGGGCATGGCATTGGTACTGTGGCACTGGTAATTTGAACAGCCCAGGCAAGGGGAAGTGGAGCCAGGAAGAGAGATGCAGCTTGGCCTCATGGTGCAGGCAGAGCAGTAGCAGTTACAGTTACACTTTACAATTAGGCTCTGCACTGTGCCGTGCCATGCCATAGGCTTGGTAAGAAAGAAGACAACAACACAACCCCACAAAATAGTGTAACTGCGTGGAGAAATCCCACCAAAAGCCAGCCAGCCCAGCAGTTATAATTATTAGTATAACACCAACAGGAAAGAAAACAGACTTTCACACACCCACCCCCCAGGGGCACATACTTATTTTTTTTTTTTTTAAAAGGCATGGCATGACATTGGTGTGATGTGGTGCTGGTAACTTGAACAGCCCAGCCAAGGGGGAGCCATGCAGAGAGATCCCTCTGGCCTCATGGTGCCAAGCAGCGCAAACAGCAGTGGCATGTACTTATTTTTTTAAAAGGCATGGCATTGGAGTGGCGTGGTACTGGTAACTTGAACAGCCCAGGCAAAGGGAAGTGGTGCTAGGCAGAGAGTTCCCTCTGCCTCATGATGCCAGCCAAGGAGCAAGCAGCAGCAATGTGGGACCCAATTATTATTTTTTTTAAAAAAACCATGACATGGTGGAAAACATAACCCCCATCCCCCAGCATTGTCCCTATGGACAGGACAGGACAGGCATCCCCCAGCCAACTACTTACAGATCAGCAGGGTAGCACACAGACAAATTCAACAAAGACAATGGAAAACTGTACCCTTCCATAACCCCCTCCTACCAAACATGGCACTAAGTTTCATTTCCAGAAACTCAACTCCAACGATGCACGCAGTAGTGCTAGTATTTGATGGAGGCTTCCAAAGTTTTTCAGAGAACAGCCTTGGTCCCCAGAACTTTGGAACCCAGAAATTCAGAACCGAGGACCGGAATCCTCATTGAATTCTGAAGTTTTCTGAGGACTGGGTTTCAGCCCTACTGTTGCCCCACAAAGACTAATGTGAGGCCAAGGAGCCGCCTCCTGTCTGGTCGGCCCGTGTGGCCCCACACGAGGTGAGGTCCAATAATTGGTTCCACAGAACCATGCTTGTCCCTGCCACCAATCAGCTGATCAGAAGGGGCTGGAGGAGCGCGCTCAACCCAGCCATCAAACAACTGATCGGGGGGACCTAGAGAAGCGTACTCAACCCAGCCGTCAAAACAGCTGGTGGCTCCTCCAAACACCCCCCCCATCAGCTGTTTGGCAGCCAGGGTGAACGTGATCCTCCAGGCTCTCCCCCCGAACCCTCATTAGCTGTTTTGTGGCAGCTCCTCCTAGGGGAGCAATCTTATTGTGCAGCAGGGGTCCAGGAGTCCTGCCCTTTGTGGACGGCCCTGTCTCATTTGTTTTCACTCATTATCAGCTCTGAAGTATTTATTCTAGACATCTGTCCCAATCAAGGGGAAAAGCTTTTAAAAAAGCAGCCAACTGTTTGCCTTTTTTCCTTATAATAAACTATTTATCCTCCAGTTTGTAAGTGATGTGGTTATTTGTAGGATTAGACACGTTTTGGCTAAGAGGATTGTTGCATTGGAATCCATACATAATCTGGAGAAGCACATGTACGTATAACCTACAACCCCAAAGCTGATTTGGTACCAGGGACAAATCCACAGAGCATATTTAACAGTTGTAAATTATTAACTGGTTAATGTAGTCATGTAAAGTAACCACCATTTTAAATTCAAGGTTTACCAACAGTTACCACTTTGTGGTCTGAGAGATACCACAGTATTTCCCTCTTCCTGCAAGGTAATAACTGGAAAGTATTTAGGAAAATAATTGCAATTCATCAGGTACCATGACATGTTAACAGCTGGCAAATGTTTTTTTAATGGCGATCACTGTTTGCCTATGAAATTAATATGATTAACTGTTTGCATGCTGCTATATTAATGCTCTTATAAATGTGTCTTTTCAAAACGAGTGACTAGGAAAATTCATGCACATACCTTGAGTGGATTTGTCAACAGCTTTTCTTTTTCTGCTATGACTGTTATAGTTCACTCTTAGTTCTTGGCTATATTCATTCAGAGTTTCTCTCGAATCATAGGATTGTCTTGGCTTTCTCCCATCTTCGCTCTCATCTGAAGAACTTGTGTAAGCTAGATCCATTTCATGCTTAACTTTTGACAGTGGCTGGTAGGGTTTACAGTCCATCTGCTCCATCTTTGATTAGGAAGGCGCAGAGTCATGAACACAAGGAATAGGAACTCCTTACGGAAATAGTCCTGGAAGAGACAACGTTTCCTCTTAGTTGTATCATGCAAGTATTTAGACCTCACAGCCAGATGTTACCCTCAAGCCACAGAAAATCAACAGATTTCATCTGGATTTATACATAATAATTGTGGAAGAAGCTGCAACATGGCTTTCAAAAAACACAATCTAAATAGCTTTTAAAAAATAAATAAACAAACACCATGGTAATTACATTTTGCATATGAGTACCAACACTGAATTTCCCTTGATATTTGAGGGGATTAGCTAAACTCACTGAAGCAGTTTCTCCAAAGATGGGCATCTTTCTAGGCCCCCAAATATGACCAATATTTTAACATTCACCAAAAGTTTCACTTTTTGATATTTAGCCCCATAAATAAAAAAAGCTGCTCTATTAGCATATAACACCTTCCACGTCCTCTAAATCCAAATTCAATAACTAAGGCCACTTTTAGACGTACGTGGCGTGAACTCACGCTGTGTGTAAAAATCTTGCGGGCAGGATTTAGAGGTGACGTCTCTTGCGTTATAGCCGGCCGCGCATTCTTTTAAACCAGCGAACTAAATGCCTAGTGTGGGAGCATGCAATGCACTTCTGTACATGGCAACTAACATTCATAATTATATTCCATGCCAAAATATATGGCTTAAAAATAGATGTGGGATTTAGATGCCACTATGAAATTGTGCAATAGTTGCCTGTTCTTCACCCGTCTCTGCTGTGTTCCCTATATTGCACAATGTTTTTGTGCTCTGCGGCGCTTTCATAATTCAACGTTTTTGTATGCTTTCCACTTCTCTCCTTGCCCCTCCTTAATGCTTGCTGACCTTAGGCACTATCCTCACCCTCATTTATATTCATTTCCTCTTCTTGTTTTTAACACCTCTGAGTCTTTCCTTAACCCACCCACCCCTCCAACGGGTTGTTTTCCATGTAACAAATTTATTCTTACCTGCTTTGGCATGCTAGTATCCACTACTCCCCTCATCACTTTTTCTAAAGTTCCATCCCTTGTTTTACTATATGCATAGTTTCTAGACTGCATTTATGCCTGTTGTTTGATTTAAATGTTTGAAATGCTGTAATTTCCCCACACACACGCAACGTAACTTCCAACATTTCAAGTGACTTAACAACAAGCCCTGCCTCCTCAGCCAATAAGATCCACCCCTCAGCAAATAAGTTCCTCCCTTCACGTGCTTACACACACACGCACACACCTCCCAACATTTCTACTGTATCAAAATGGGCAGACGTTCTCCAGCTTATCATTCCACTTTGTTTCTTGCTATTCCATCATCTGGGAGGCAACCAGGAAAGAGGGTGTCTGAGGCTTCAATACTGGTCTCTCTCTTCCCTAACCCCTTGAAAGAGGGGCAGTGAGATTCATCACCCAAAGCAGAACTGTTCCTCCTAAATAGGGGCTGTTGGGAGATATGGTAATAGCACCCTCCCAAGAATACATATACTTCCCTTTGCTCATGCTGTAGTTGTGATTACTTACATCCTGGATAAAAGGCCCCAACGCTTGCATATTCTCATCAACAGAAAGTGGTCCAATAAAAAGATATCATCTGTAATACCTTTGGGCATTTTTAGAGAGACAGATTTTTTTACCCTGACTTAGGAGTCCCGGTTCTGCAAACTCCCATATAGGGAGTTTAGACACTCCCATCGCCCCCGCCCCCCCCGACCAGAAGTTACCTGGGTGCTGCTGAAAACAGCGGCACCAGTAACTCCCGTATGTTTTGAGAAGCGGACTTGGTAAGTCCCCTGAAATCAGGAATGTACCAAGTCCGCTTCTCAAAACATGCGGGAGTTGCTGGCGCCAGTTTACAACAGCGTTCAGGCAACTTTGGGGGGGGGGGCGAGTGTCTAAACTCCCCATGCAGGAATTTGCAGAACTCGGATTAAGTCAAGGTAAAAAAATCTGTGTGTCTAAAAACGTCCTGAATCTCCATCTCTGATATTTTGGACCAACACAGCAACCATACACTTACTCTGTCTCTGGGGCATACTTAAGAATGGTCAGACAACACTTAGGCTACTTAATTCGGACATTACATGGGAGAAGCGGGAATTTGTACAATTGCGACTATGGGGCTGTAATTGTGGACAGTAGCACCTGTGAGAATGCACTAATCCCCTTTTATCATGCAAGAACACTCACATATTAGCATGTCCCCAAATGTAGCGTGTTCCTGCATGATAAAAAGGGGATTAGTGTATTCTCACAGGCACTAATTCACACAATTACAGAGATGCAGTCATGATTGCACAAGTTCCCACCCTTCCTATGTAACATCCAAAGGCATCCTTAGATGCTTGCTGACCACAGGGAAGGGTTGTGCTTAGTTCTTTGGGGTTGATGCTGCGTTAGGGATACCAGATCAAAATTTCAAAACCAAAGGGTGCTACAGAGATGAGGAGTACTGAATTAAGAGACAACCATTATACTCCAAGGAGCTGTGGTGTTCAGAATAAGGGACATCCATTACTTAAACAAGGGTAAGCATTATGCTCCACAGGGCTTTCGCACTGTGAAATACGGGACATCCCTTAAAATAAGGGACATCTGACAACCCTACACTGTGTGCAAGTGAGTAGGCAATAAACAATGATGCCTCCTGCTGTGACCAAGCATTTGGTACCTCTAAGTGACATGCAACTTGCTGCTTTGCATACCTAGCAAATGAGGACAGCACCTCAAGCTACCATGGATCAATACAAAAAGTTCCACAATGCTACCAGAAGAGGTCCAAGTCAAATTCACCACTGGCTTCAGTCATTTAAAGCACAGTCACATAAATGGAAATGTACATGCCCATGTGGTGGATTAGTCACATAGCTTCATTTTTGACAGCCATTTTTGATAGACAAAAAGTGAGAGGGATCTTTTCTTAATGGAAAATATATGTCAAAATCAGTGTCTAGTGTTTCAGGTCCCAAAATAACAATAGTATTTTGTTTACAAAAACAAAGCAGTGCAACAAATAAAAAAGTGTGTGATAATTTTAGACTAGTAGACAAGGAATATTTTTTTAAAAAAAACAGCTGTATATGAATTTTATTTATACAGCAAGAGACACCAGCTACAACTTGGCAATTTCATCTATCTATAGGTGAAAACAGACATGATGCTAACCACCCTTTAACCACCCTTAGTGGTTATTTATGCATGTTGCAAGGCTGTATTGGTGCCCTATGTAGCCCTGAAAATGCATAAATGACCACCAAGGGTGGTTAAAGGGTGGTTAGCGTCATGTCTGTTTTCACCCTATAATGCCAACAATAAGCTAAAGTTTATATCATCTCTCAAATTTAAGACACTTTTGTAGTTTTAAAACCTAACTTTGGATCTCATTTAAAAGCTTCTTACCATCTAAGTAGCTGTGTAAAGACCTGTATTTCTAGTCACACCATTTGTGTTCATGGTACAGTCACAAAGAGATTTAAAAGGCTATTGCTCATCCTCTTGTACCTTGAACCAATCAAAAAACACAAAGGTTCCCATTAAAAAAATAACCTCATGGTTAATCTATGTGGCAGAATGTCTGTTCAACATTTATTTATTTTTATTTATTTATTTATTTAAAATGTATATCCCGTCCCTCCTGCCCACAAGGCAGTCCGGGGCGGCGAACAACATTCATTAAAATAATATAAACATTTTAAAAACAATTTAAAATACAGTATGTGGGGAAAAGCCCCATCCCCATCCCTCACCAAAAGCCTGACGGAACAGCCAGATCTTACATATACGCCGAAACAGCAGGAGAGTAGGAGCCAGCCGAGCCTCCTCCGGGAGCGAATTCCACAGCACAGGGGCGACC